>OY821519.1:178436446-178578946 GCA_963682025.1 Cordilura impudica
TTTTAATTTTTAATTTTTAATTTTTAATTTTTAATTTTTAATTTTTAATTTTTAATTTTTAATTTTTAATTTTTAATTTTTAATTTTTAATTTTTAATTTTTAATTTTTAATTTTTAATTTTTAATTTTTAATTTTTAATTTTTAATTTTTAATTTTTACTTTTTAATTTTTAATTTATAATTTTTAATTTTTAATTTTTAGTTTTTAATTTTTAATTTTTAATTTTTAATTTTTTATTTTTAATTTTTAATTTTTAATTTTTAATTTTTAATTTTTAATTTTTAATTTTGAATTTTTAATTTTTAATTTTTAATTTTTAATTTTTAATTTTTAATTTTTAATTTTTAATTTTTAATTTTTAATTTTTAATTTTTAATTTTTAATTTTTAATTTTTAATTTTTAATTTTTAATTTTTAATTTTTAATTTTTAATTTTTAATTTTTAATTTTTAATTTTTAATTTTTAATTTTTAATTTTTAATTTTTAATTTTTAATTTTTAATTTATAATTTTTAATTTTTAATTTTTAGTTTTTAATTTTTAATTTTTAATTTTTTATTTTTAATTCTTAAGTTTTAATTTTTAATTTTTATTTTTTAATTTTTGATTTTTAATTTTTAATTTTTAATTTTTAATTTTTAATTTTTAATTTTTAATTTTTAATTTTTAATTTTTAATTTTAATTTTTAATTTTTAATTTTTAATTTTTAATTTTTAATTTTTAATTTTTAATTTTTAATTTTTAATTTTTAATTTTTAATTTTTAATTTTTAATTTTTAATTTTTAATTTTTAATTTTTAATTTTTAATTTTTAATTTTTAATTTTTAATTTTTAATTTTTAATTTTTAATTTTTAATTTTTAATTTTTAATTTTTAATTTTTAATTTTTAATTTTTAATTTTTAATTTTTAATTTTTAATTTTTAATTTTTAATTTTTAATTTTTAATTTTTAATTTTTAAGTTTTAATTTTTAATTTTTAATTTTTAATTTTTAATTTTTAATTTTTAATTTTTAATTTTTAATTTTTAATTTTTAATTTTTAAGTTTTAATTTTTAATTTTTAATTTTTAATTTTTAATTTTTAATTTTTAATTTTTAATTCTTAATTTTTAATTTTTAATTTTTAATTTTTAATTTTTAATTTTTAATTTTTAATTTTTAATTTTTAATTTTTAATTTTTAATTTTTAATTTTTAATTTTTAATTTTTAATTTTAATTTTTAATTTTTAATTTTTAATTTTTAATTTTTAATTTTTAATTTTTAATTTTTAATTTTTAATTTTTAATTTTTAATTTTTAATTTTTAATTTTTAATTTTTAATTTTTAATTTTTAATTTTTAATTTTTAATTTTTAATTTTAATTTTTAATTTTTAATTTTTAATTTTTAATTTTTAATTTTTAATTTTTAATTTTTAATTTTTAATTTTTAATTTTTAATTTTTAATTTTTAATTTTTAATTTTTAATTTTTAATTTTTAATTTTTAATTTTTAATTTTTAATTTTTAATTTTTAATTTTAATTTTTAATTTTTAATTTTTAATTTTTAATTTTAATTTTTAATTTTTAATTTTTAATTTTTAATTTTTAATTTTTAATTTTTAATTTTTAATTTTTAATTTTTAATTTTTAATTTTTAATTTTTAATTTTTAATTTTTAATTTTTAATTTTAATTTTTAATTTTTAATTTTTAAATTTTTAATTTTTAATTTTTAATTTTTAATTTTTAATTTTTAATTTTTAATTTTTAATTTTTAATTTTTAATTTTTAATTTTTAATTTTTAATTTTTAATTTTTTAATTTTTAATTTTTAATTTTTAATTTTTAAATTTTAAATTTTAAATTTTTAATTTGTAATTTGTAATTTGTATTTTTTAATTTTCAATTTTTAATTTTTAATTTTTAATTTTTAATTTTTAATTTTTAATTTTTAATTTTTAATTTTTAATTTTTAATTTTTAATTTTTAATTTTTAATTTTTAATTTTTAATTTTTAATTTTTAATTTTTAATTTTTAATTTTTAATTTTTAATTTTTTAATTTTTAATTTTAATTTTTAATTTTTAATTTTTAATTTTTAATTTTTAATTTTTAATTTTTAATTTTTAATTTTTAATTTTTAATTTTTAATTTTTAATTTTTAATTTTTAATTTTTAATTTTTAATTTTTAATTTTTAATTTTTAATTTTTAATTTTTAATTTTTAATTTTAATTTTTAATTTTTAATTTTTAATTTTTAATTTTTAATTTTTAATTTTTAATTTTAATTTTTAATTTTTAATTTTTAATTTTTAATTTTTAATTTTTAATTTTTAATTTTTAATTTTTAATTTTTAATTTTTAATTTTTAATTTTTAATTTTTAATTTTTAATTTTTAATTTTTAATTTTTAATTTTTAATTTTTAATTTTTAATTTTTAATTTTTAATTTTTAATTTTTAATTTTTAATTTTTAATTTTTAATTTTTAATTTTTAATTTTTAATTTTTAATTTTTAATTTTTAATTTTTAATTTTTAATTTTTAATTTTTAATTTTTAATTTTTAATTTTTAATTTTTAATTTTTAATTTTTAATTTTTAATTTTTAATTTTTAATTTTTAATTTTTAATTTTTAATTTTTAATTTTTAATTTTTAATTTTTAATTTTTTAATTTTTAATTTTTAATTTTTAATTTTTAATTTTTAATTTTTAATTTTTAATTTTTAATTTTTAATTTTTAATTTTTAATTTTTAATTTTTAATTTTTAATTTTTAATTTTTAATTTTTAATTTTTAATTTTTAATTTTTAATTTTTAATTTTTAATTTTTAATTTTTAATTTTTAATTTTTAATTTTTAATTTTTAATTTTTAATTTTTAATTTTTAATTTTTAATTTTTAATTTTTAATTTTTAATTTTTAATTTTTAATTTTTAATTTATAATTTTTAATTTTTAATTTTTAGTTTTTAATTTTTAATTTTTAATTTTTAATTTTTAATTTTTAATTTTTAATTTTTTATTTTTAATTTTTAATTCTTAAGTTTTAATTTTTAATTTTTATTTTTTAATTTTTGATTTTTAATTTTTAATTTTTAATTTTTAATTTTTAATTTTTAATTTTTAATTTTTAATTTTTTATTTTTAATTTTTAATTTTTAATTTTTAATTTTTAATTTTTAATTTTTAATTTTTAATTTTTAATTTTTAATTTTTAATTTTTAATTTTAATTTTTAATTTTTAATTTTTAATTTTTAATTTTAATTTTAATTTTTAATTTTTAATTTTTAATTTTTAATTTTTGATTATAAATTTTTAATTTTTAATTTTTAATTTTTAATTTTTAATTTTTAATTTTTAATTTTTAATTTTTAATTTTTAATTTTTAATTTTTAATTTTTAATTTTTAATTTTTAATTTTTAATTTTAAATTTTTAATTTTTAATTTTTAATTTTTAATTTTTAATTTTTAATTTTTAATTTTTAATTTTTAATTTTTAATTTTTAATTTTTAATTTTAATTTTTGATTTTTAATTTTTAATTTTTAATTTTTAATTTTTAATTTTTAATTTTTAATTTTTAATTTTTGATTTTTAATTTTTAATTTTTAATTTTTAATTTTAATTTTAATTTTTAATTTTAAATTTTTAATTTTTAATTTTTAATTTTTAATTTTTAATTTTTAATTTTTAATTTTTAATTTTTAATTTTTAAATTTTAATTTTTAATTTTTAATTTTTAATTTTTAATTTTTAATTTTTAATTTTTAATTTTTAATTTTTAATTTTTAATTTTAAATTTTAAATTTTTAATTTGTAATTTGTATTTTTCAATTTTCAATTTTTAATTTTTAATTTTTAATTTGTAATTTTTAATTTTTAATTTTTAATTTTTAATTTTTAATTTTTAATTTTTAATTTTTAATTTTTAATTTTTAATTTTTAATTTTTAATTTTTAATTTTTAATTTTTAATTTTTAATTTTTAATTTTTAATTTTTAATTTTTAATTTTTAATTTTTAATTTTTAATTTTTAATTTTTAATTTTTAATTTTTAATTTTTAATTTTTAATTTTTAATTTTTAATTTTTAATTTTTAATTTTTAATTTTTAATTTTTAATTTTTAATTTTTAATTTTTAATTTTTAATTTTTAATTTTTAATTTTTAATTTTTAATTTTTAATTTTTAATTTTTAATTTTTAATTTTTAATTTTTAATTTTTAACTTTTAATTTTTAATTTTTAATTGTTAATTTTTAATTTTTAATTTTTAATTTTTAATTTTTAATTTTTAATTTTTAAATTTTAATTTTTAAATTTTAATTTTTAATTTTTAATTTTCAATTTTTAATTTTTAATTTTTAATTTTTAATTTTTAAATTTTAATTTTTAAATTTTAATTTTTAATTTTTAATTTTTAATTTTTAATTTTTAATTTTTAATTTTTAATTTTTAATTTTTAATTTTTAATTTTTAATTTTTAATTGTTAATTGTTAATTTTTAATTGTTAATTTTTAATTTTTAATTTTTAGTTTTTAATTTTTAATTTTTAATTTTTAATTTTTAATTTTTAATTTTTAATTTTTAATTTTTAATTTTTAATTTTTAATTTTTAATTTTTAATTTTTAATTTTTAATTTCTAATTTTTAATTTTTAATTTTTAATTTTTAATCCGAAATTTTTTAACCCGAAATTTTAAAATTAGGCGCTAATATAAAGAAATAATCAAAATGATTTCTCCAGATAGTTTAGATGATTATTCATTTATTACGAATTTTTTTTTATAAATTTTCAGAAAGATCTGAAATTCAATTATAATTTTTTTTTTGAAAATTAAATCGGACATGTTCAATACAAATCGAGTTTAAACCTACCACAGGGGTATATATCAAAGTGTATATATGCAGAGGGTATTTATCAGTTTGTCATTCCGTTTATAGCGCATCGAAATAAACTCCTGAGCCCTTAACAAGAGAAGTTGTTTTTTAAAAAATATATATATTTTGAAGTACTTCAAAAAGTATCTTTCTTAAAGTACCATTTTTAAAGTACCTTTTTAAAAAAGTACCTGGTTTTTTTTCTAAGTATAAAAGTATAAAGTATATTTTTTTTTTAAGTACCTCGTTTTAAAAAGTACCTATTCTTTAAAAAAATTTTTTTTCTTAAAAAATAACCTTTAAAAACATATTATCTTAAACAAGTTCATTTCCTTAAAAATCTACCTTTTTTGAAAAAAACATTTTCTTAAAAAAATTTCTTAAAAAAGTATTTATTTTAAAGTACTCTTTTTTAAAAAAAGTACTTTTTAAAAGGATAACTTTATTTCTAAAATACATTTTCTTAGAAATTACCTCTTCTCAAACAAAGCTCTTTTATATAAAATAAATTTTTTTAAATAAATTTTTTTTAAAGTAAATTCTTTTAAAGTACTTTTAAAAAAAGCACATTTTCTTGGTACATATATGGTAAACCAAAAATTCCCAATATTTTTAGAAAATTTTATTTTGAAACACCGCATAATTTTTAGCTTTCAAAACATTGGAAAGTATGATTCCTTATTGTGACTATTGGAGTTCTGTTGTAACGCATTGAACAATGAATTGCGATCCCATAGAGTATTTGTAGAATTTAATCCCTATTACAATTCGAGTCCATATAATGTCCGTACATGCATCTGTCTGTCTGTCTTTTGAAATTACGGTCATTCAACAAAGTAAACCATTTACCTGGGTAAAGTTAAAATAATATTGTTTGTTTTTGTTACTACGAGCAGGTTGGTATTTGAAATGTATTAAATCGGGCATCACTGTGTCAAGATATAAAATATGGAGATACATACCTCTAAAAATGTTAAAAAATTAGTGTATTTGCTGAAATAATTTGGTATTAAATTTAACAAATTGTTTAATTTTTCAAATATTTTGTTTACATTTATTATCAATATTAAAACCGAGGTGGAGGGTATCAAAAATTCGGCACAGCCGAATTTAACACTCCTACTTGTTTACCCTCAATCTTTCCTAAAATCAAAAGAAAAAAACTTTTGCATTTTCCATACTTTACATGGGGCACCCGCTACTGCACATCATGCTACGAAGTCAAACTTTAATATCATTATGAAATTAAGTAATATTCATATGTCGTAATAATGCTATTCGAAATAGCTGTGCTTCTCTACCATAATGGCCTGCAACATTAAGATTTTGTTGGCAAATTGGTCAACTTTTTAATATTTAAATTTCTTCTTTACACCACATCTGACATGAGCCGTATAAAACTGAACACCGGGGATTTGCTTGATATCACTTTTATCGTATGTCTCATCATACATCAATATGAACCCGAAAAAATATTTAAATTCTAATGTTAACAACTTTCTTGCACTCGGTTTGAATCTTCTATTTATGAATTATCTTTTTCATAAATAGTATAAGGAGGATAAATACAATTATTTAAAATTTAACAAAAAAAAAAAAAATAATAACGACTTATATGTGTTTGCGTTTAAATCACAATCAATAATAATTCTTTATTGTTCCTAATTCTTTCTTTTTTTTTTGTTTGTATTGCACAATACATTTGCTGTATCGGCAATTGATTACACGTGAACATTTCATACACAAAGTATGGAAATGACTTCATTCAAATATGCCGCATCAGCAAATGTTTGTACTTGAAAAAATTTTGGACAATGACTTTATTGTACTTGTACTTGTATTATAACTTGTTAGTGTCTAAACAAAGTCATCGTCTACTTTATGAATACAATCACGCTACAATAGCTTTCCATGTGAGTACCCGGGGCAATAGCTGTTTTTATAGCGGATTCCCACATGCTAAACCCGGATTGCGTAACATCAGTAAAAAGTGCAGACCAGCACTTAATTTCCTTAAAATTTTTTCGAATAGCATTTACAATTTTAGGGACTTGGTCAGTGGTGTTGTTAAAACAAATTTGGTCTGCTGAAAGAATCGATCTTCATGTTATATTTATCATAAAAAGGAGTAAAACTTTATCATTATTCCTAATAATATTTGCAATAAGTCGAAAAGCATTTAATTACTGATCGCATTGTTGTTATATACGCAGCTAAAATTATTTAAGAGGTTCTTTGGCATTTCTGGCCCAACCTTCACTGTTTTTTTTAGATTTTTTATAGCACTGCACCAAGACAATTAGTTCTTGGTGTTGAGTGCATATATCTGCTCAATTTAGTGTTTCCTTTCATATAAAGAAACATTCGCGGAGATTGGAAACATTGCCAAATTTTTCTTTTTTTCATCTAAAAGCCGTTTGATACCTACAGAATAAGTTCCATATTACCTGATAGCTCGAGGGGCTTAGTTGCTAGTTGAGCTATTATTTTGAGGTTTTGTTCTAAATTAACAACCCAAAATTCATAATCACTTAATATTCTGAGTTAGACAATATCCATCGCGATTTTATAAATTGCCAGGAACTATGATAAGCGAGCCTAGTGTTTTAAAAACTTGAAAGTATGCTTTTATATGGATTTTCCGATATTGTAAACCTGAAAGGTGATTGTATTGATGAAACCACAAGTTCTTGAAAGTAAATAGTGATAGTTTGAAGACAGATTTCAGAATAGTAAATTATGAAATGATGTCGTAATCGGGATCTTTTGCATTCCAAGTACCATATAAAATATATCCGCGCAGTAAAAAAAAAACTCCTACGGGTCAAATGACTTTCGGAGACAAACATTATTTTATATCGTTCATGGTATATTAAGCACAGTTTGCAATATAATGGACTGCATTTATATTATGAATAACTTTGTACAAGATACTCTAGCTAGGGTCATTCAAGTAAATTAATAATTTGATGCGCATTGGAGTTTGAAACGTACATCATTTGCATATGATTGAATATTTTTCAAATGGCGTTAGCATATCGAGGGCTTGTATTCAAAAAGTGCTATCTACATTTGACAGCAATATTAATTTTTGATTTCAAATTGTTCTCTGATGTAACTGTCAAATACAATATTAATTTTGATATCATTCATGATTAGTATGACTATTTCTTAATAGATATTGTGGCAAATCAATCGACAAATACTCTCAAGTCTTATTAATAAATTAGTTTTACACGCTGTCTTTAAAATAATTATTGATGTAGACAGCACTTTTTGAATATAAGCCCTCGATATGTTTGTGAATCTCAGGAGTTCAATGAAATTTTGAGGAAGTTAATTTAAAGTATATTTCTGTTTCGGATTAAGTAATTCGTACAATAGAACAGTGTTTTACCCCACGTAATGCAAAACGCGCTTATAAAAAAGGTGTTATTCTCTTGTAAATATTTGTCTATATTTGAAAGTCGAACAAAAGTCATCTAATATATAATTTAAATCGTTTTAAAGTAAATATTGTTAAACATTGTTACATACAGAAATATTTAAAGTCATTCTTCATAGAAGTCTATCTTGTATTACTCGTATCTTAAAAGAGAAAAAAAATGTTACTTCCGAAGTATAGTTTTTTTTTTTCTTATTTTAACGACCAAACCCCGCCACTCACTTACTCCCCCCTGCCGACCGAGGGGGCACGTCCCCGGTTTTAGTTGATAAGAGGGGTAATCAGTAACAAGTTTCTCCATTAACTTAGGAATAACACTTGGATGTGCTATTCCCCTATAGTTAAGTATATTCGCCTTTGCACCTGACTTATATAAAGGTGTAATAAACGATTCTTTCCAAGGAGTAGGAAAATAAGCAATTTGCAAAAGACTGCTAAAAATACACGTTATGGGCACGCTTAGAATTTGTGCACAATTTCTCAAAATACAAGCAGGAACATCATCAGGACCAGGCTTGTATGAAAATTTCAACTGAATCAGAGACTTTGAAACAGTTTCCATATCAAAGAGCGGCATATTTGATACTAGTGCTACTTTTATTTCTTATTTATTTATTTATTAGGTCAATGAAATAAATCCTTACAGACCTGTACAAATGATGTTATTACATATGTACATTAGGGTGTCCAAAAAAAAAAAATAAAAATGGGTGCCCAAGTATTTTTTGAAAGCTTATAGTATAAAGTATTTTTGTGATTTTTTTCAGATTTTTCGGAAGAGGTTTAGAGGTAGCTAAAGTCGAATTTTATACAAAAATCGGGATTCCCGGACATTTTTTGAGTTTTACTTATTACTTGGCCCATAACCACGATTTTCTTTGTTACAAAGTCAATATTTCAAAAGAAGAATGTTCAAGCTTTACTTTTCTGTGTACAAATCGTAAGTTTCGGTAATTTTTTGCTCATTTGGGTCCCCTTAATGACATTTTTTTGTAAATTTTGCATAAATTTTGAAAGTAATGCTTTGTAACTTTTAAAATTTCTATCAAAGTTAAAAAAAAACTAATGACGCAGTTTAAAATGTGGATAAAGGCTAATTTAGAAATTATTGAATTTGCTCTTACTGTTCCAAAGTTATACCCTTTTTACGCTTTGTGCCCATTTTGTGAAATTAAAAATATTCTAAGGTGTTTTTGCCAGTTATGCATCGGAAAAATATTGTGCAAGCATGTTTTGCGTAAAGTGGTTCTTAAAAAAATAAAATGAAAAGTAAAAACATTTTCTGTGTGCAAAAAGTTTTTCTAAGATTTATAATAAATCACGCGAATGTTTATAAATCTATATACATATATAAAATACAAAAAAATGTTTCTTTGTCCTTTATAGACTCTGAAACAACTTTTTACGAGGTGATTTTTTTCCTCCTGGAAAAAATTAGAGGTACACAAGTGAACAATAAATTTTATGATATCATTTTAGGTAACAATTCATGTTTAACTGGTACACTAAACAAAAAATAGAGGTTTTATTGCTGTAGTAACCACATGCGGTTTAATTTACATCATTACAGAATTTAACAAGTGAAGTACTTCAGGTATATACAAGTCATCAGAGAATTAAGAAGTGGAATGGATCAGGTATATTTTATTCAACTGATTTGCTCCTTAAAATGTTATTGGGATTTCCCACTTTAAGACTGAAGAAGGCATTCTTAATGACATAGGTAGTTCTTTTATATAATTTTAAGAATATCATTGAAAATTTTCCAATAATTTTTAAAAAAATGAATATATAAATTTGTTTTTTAACATTTTTTTGTCATTGTTATTTTTCAAGTGATAGTGAAAAGTTATAAAGTGTGTAATTTTAAAAATAGTTAACATAGCATTTAAAAATTGATATGGCTTTGTTGAAGACAAGAAGTGTGTGGCTTGTGGGCAAAATGATTGATGCCTTTGATCCTGCTGGACCGCCAACGAAAATGCATATACTGCAACGATTTTTCAAATTACATTTGGTCGACAAATACACGATATCAAAAAGCGCCAGAAAAATTTCAAACAATTTTAAGGATTTGTGGGAAACGAATCAAAAGGTTCAACATATTGCACGCGATGTAATAAAATTGCACTCAAAGTGGTTATCGTTACATAAGTATAAATCTTCGAAAAGTAAACGACAAATTGAAAAACAAAAAAAAACTTCATGGACAACTTAAGGTGCGTATTCACCACAATAGTTCAACCTTACGCAAAATCTCCAAGTTCAAAGCAGGTCCGGAAGATAAAATTGGAATCTGCTGCAAACATAGATAGCTGCAGCGTTAATAGCGATGATGATGAAGATGGTAATGATTCAGAATATGAGCCAGCAATAAAACTACTCCAAAAAGAATTTGCTACTTCCTCAAATAAGCAACAGCTTTGTGCAAGTCTGGACAGAACTGGAATTAGTTGCCGCAAAGCCGCACTTGTAGTGAATTCCTGCTCAGACCCTGGACACAGCAGACCAAAAGCTGCATGCTCAAAGAGGGAACGTAAGAAACAGCGAATGATTGCCGCAGAGGCTATTAAGAAATCGTTTGAGGCTTACAATTTCATTACAGTGCATTGGGATGGAATGATATTGCCCGATTAAAAAAAAAAGAAAAAAATTGATCGGCTTTCAATTAGTGCAACCGGAAATTTCGACACCAAGCTTCTGGAAGTAGTATCACTTGCATCCGGAAGGGGAGAACATCAAACCGGGGCAGTGTTTCAAATGCTAAAAACCTGGAACTTAACTGAGAGTATTAAATTTAAGTGTGCAGACACAACAAGTTCCAGTACAGGATGTCGAATTGGGGCATGTGTTTTACTTTGCCAAAAATTAAAAAAAGACCTCATATTTTTAGTATGCCGTCATCATATGTTGGAGCTTGTTGCAGGATCAGCGTTTAAGGCACTTGATATTGAAGAATAGACAACATCACCACAAATCAAAGTCTTCGCCACTTTTCAGCAAAGTTGGGAGTCCATTGACAAGGGCAATTTTTCCGACTGCATCAAAAAATAATGCCGAAATATATACGCGAAGATGTAAAAATTTTTATAAAAGCGCAGCTTGAGGAAATGCAACCAAGAGAAGATTGCAAAGAACTGCTTCAACTGAGCCTTATATTTTTGGGTGATAGATCTGAGCTCCATCCGACAATAAAACCTCCTGGAGCCATTAATCGGGCACGCTGGATGATGAAAATTATATACTCTTTAAAAATATGCATTTTTCGAAACCAGCTGCTATCGCTTCAAAAATTGACGCCTTGCTTGAATTTACTGCATTTATTTTGAGAATATACATCAAAAATTGGTACATACGCCAGTGCCCTAGATACGCTCCTCTCAATGATTTAAGTTTATTGAAGCAATTGGATAACTATAAAAGCTTTTACGAATCAATCGCATGCGCCACGTTGAAAACTTTTCCGGGACACCAGTGGTCCCTATCCCCGAAGTTGGCTGCCTTAGCGTTTTTTGATGAACGTATTGACACCAAAACGTTGCGTTTAATGGTACGAAATCTACACGTACCAAGTAACGGCAAAGAATTAGTAAAAGCAGTATTATCCGAAAACATGCTTAAAAATAAAAAAAAATCAAGAAAAATCCGAAGCCAGCCTAGCCTTTATTGAAGCCTGCAACATATCTATTGTTTTCTTACAAACAGATCCAGAAAATGGCATAACAACAAATCTTTTAGTGAAGCAAATAATAAAGTTCAGCAATTGCACGTGGTAAATGATGTCGCAGAATGCGGCGCACTGTGTCACGAGGCTGCCCAAAAATGGTTAAAGTCAATGTTAGAATTTGAACGTTTTTTTTTATATATTTTTATCACTCTGGTTAGATGATATCTAAAATAACTTCTTAAAATGCTTACAAATTTTAAAGTTATAGTGGTTCAAAGTCAAGGTTTGTGTTCAGCATACGAAATTTATGGGAAAATCCCAAATTTCATGTTCATTTATAATACTAAGAATTTAAGTATTTGAATGTAACGGCTACCAACATTTGCAACAGGGTTGTAAGTGATGCTTCTAGTTATAATTACAACACTGTTTTTGTTTACAAATATTGATCATATGTCAGATACCGTTAGAAAAAAGATAGTAGTGAGGCATTGTCAAGACTTTTCAGCAACCGTGAACTTTCGTAGAGAATTTAGAAGAAAGTAGAAATAACACTTTTCGTGTTTTTTTGTATTTTGTAGCTACAAGTATGTATTTTAATATATTTAAAGTTCAGCCGCCCGATATTGCCCGAATTCTTTTTGTGATTGTTTTTTAGTGTCGCCCTCGATGCGGATTCGTAATATTTTTCAACTGTGGCTAGAGATAAAGGAAAACAGACCCTGCGATGTTATGCGTCATTTTAAAGAAAATCATTTTGAACGAGTATTATTAGAAAGGGAACAACAGAAAATAAGGCTTAGTGTTTTAAAATTTTCTAACAATTGGTCTAAATATCATCGCATGAGAGATAGATTTGAAGTGAGTTGAGTATAGCGATTTATTTGGTGAATTCATTTGTAATGTAAGTTTCCGTATAAAGTTTTGGTTTTGCAATAAAACTAAATTGTGTTATACTATATTAGGAAGCAAATACAAGTGGAAGAGGCCGACCGAATGTTTCTTATGAGGAGGGTTCAATGAGAACAAAAAGGAGGCGAGTGGAAGAACTTGTCGCCTCTACTTCATCAGCTCTTAAAAAAGCCGCAGAAAGGGTAACAGGTTCAAATACTGATAAGAAAATTTGTGTTGAAAGTGCTCTAGCATTATACATTGATATGGATTTATCTATGAGGCAGTACAATATGATGAGAAAAGTAGTAAATTCTTTTCACGAAAATTGCTTTCCGTCATACTATATGATTGCAGATGCTAAAAAAAAGATTTTGCCTGATGACATACAAGTAACAGAAACTTCTGCAGAGGTCCCCTTACAAAAGATTTTAGACAAAACTGTAAGAAGCATTTTAGATGTTCATGATATTGATACCGAAAATGATATAGTTCTGGAATGCAAGTGGGGATCTGACGGCAGTAGTGGCCATAGTGTATACAAACAAAAATTTGAAAATGAGGAAGGTATTGATGAATTTATGTTTGTTAATTCTTTCGTTCCTTTACGCTTGTTGGATTGGGCAGATGATCAAGTAGTTTGGGAAAATGATAAACACTCGTCTTGGAGGTTATGTAGACCACTTAAAATTATTTATACAAAGGAGAATCCAAATGTAATACAATCAATAAGGGATAGTATAAATTCAGAAATTGAAGGTCTAGATACATATAATTACATTTCAAAAAACAAAAATCTTAATGTTCATTATAAAATACAATTGACGATGATAGATGTTGCAGTTTTAAATGTATAAAGTGGAAACAGTAGTAGTTCAACTTGTGCTTTATGTCGAGCTAAGCCATCTGAAATGAACAGCTTATCAATTTTCGAAAGGCCTGTGAATGAGCAGTGCTATCAGTATGGATTGTCGACATTACATGCATGGATCAAATGTTTTGAATGCATTTTGCATATTTCTTACAAACAGCATATAAAGAAATGGAAAGTGGTAGGAAAAGAAGATAAAGATCGGGTTGCTGAGCAAAAGAGAAATATTCAAGCAAAAGTCTGAAATGGGTCTTATAGTTGATAAGGTTAAGACGGGGTATGGCACAACAAATGATGGCAATACTGCAAGGCGCTTCTTTTCTAATGTGGAACTTTCAGCTCAGATTACTAATGTTGATGTAAGGTTAATAAAAAATTTTTCCATTATTTTAAGAACACTTTCAAGTGGTCATTATATTAATATATCAAGTTTTGAAAAGCTTTTAAAAGATACTGCACTTTTATATTTCGAATTATATTCTTGGTACTTCAACTGTGCACAAAATTTTAGTTCATGGTATAGATTTTATTAAATATTCTACAATTCCCATTGGAATGTTATCAGAAGAAGCAATATAATCAAGTCATAAAATTATAAGAAATGCAATATTAAGACATACGAGAAAAATAAGTAGGATTGCCTCCATGAGCGACCTCATAAATTATCTTATTCTGCAGTCAGAGCCATCAATTTCGATGCGTAGTCAGAAAATACTTTTAAGAAAAAGTGATTTAAATGATCTGAGTTGAAAAAAAAAGATTTAACGACATAAAAACAGCGAATGAATCATTGGTACAATCTGAAAGTGATTACAGTGATAATTGTTAATATATTTTGATTGCCTGTAATACTTATGTATATTTTGTGTATGCATGTTAAATATGTTATGTTAAATAAATAAAATTTATGTTTCCAAATTTATTTTTTACTGAGCGGCAAGGACTAACGTACTAAATTAATTTTTGTAAAATTTTGCTCTTATCTGATCGATAATTTCTAAATTATGACAATTTTTAAATTTAGGTTGTATGGGAGGTGGGCGTGGCGCTCGTCCGATTTTCTTGAAAATTGGAAATATATTACAATATTACTAAATATATTCACATGCAAAATTTCAATGGTATCGGATTGCTAATTTCCAAATTATTACAATTTTTAAATTTAGGTTGTATGGGAGGTGGGCGTGTCCTTTGAGATAATTTCATAAAATTTAACAAAGTTATCAGGAATATATCAGAGAACAATCGGGCTAAGTTTCGTTCAGTTCCAGAAACAACTTTGGAAAATATAAGGTTTTTTCATTTCAGGATATATGGGAGGTGGGCGTGTCCTTGGGCCGATTTTCTCTAAACTGTTTTATTTCCTACTTATAAAAGCAATGTGTACTAATTTTCATTCTTTTATGAAAACTCCTATTTTTGGCCACCGTTTATATGAAAACACGACACTGTGCGGCGTGGTCATGGCTCATTCTTATATAAATGTAACAACTTCTAAAACAGACTTTCAGAATTTATTGCAGGGCATAGAACTACATCGCAAAAGCTCTAATAAATAATTGCAAAGCAAAAAAAATAATTTTTTAATTTATTTTGGGTATGAGAAGTAAGCTGCCTAGAGTTTGGGGCAAGTTGCAAAAAATTTCAAAATCAGCCATATTCACTCTCATTGCAACAGAACCACCCATATTTAATATTTGAAAAGAAAAAATAAAAACTAACATTTAAACAAATCCGATGCATAACTGGCAAAAACACCTTAGAATATTTTTAATTTCACAAAATGGGTACAAAGCGTAAAAAGGGTATAACTTTGGAACGGTAAGAGCAAATTCAATAAGTTTTGTTTTTAAATGACTCAGCCTTTATCCAAATTTTAAACTGCGTCATTAGTTTTTTTAACTTTGATAGAAATTTTAAAAGTTACAAAGCATTACTTTCACAATTTATGCAAAATTTACGAAAAAATGTCATAGGGGACCCAAATGAGCAAAAAAATTACCGAAACTTACGATTTCTACACAAAAAAGTATAGCTTGAACATTCTTCTTTTAAAATATTGATATATTCAAATATTCAACGAAAAATCCATTAATTGATAAAGATTATTATAATCACAACAAATTCTTCTAAAAGCATCAGCAAGATAATAGTTGGTTTTAGAAGATTTAACAAAGAGTGGTTGGAATTGGCGTTATACTCGTTGAGGGACATTAAAAGTTATATTGTTGACAAGAAAGTCAGAACAGATGTCACCATTAATTAGGTTGATCATAAGTGTTACTTTTAGCATAGTCCTACGGCTTTCCAAAGTAGGTAACTTTATTAATTTAAGTCGATCAACGTATGAAGGTAGATTAACTGCGGGATTCCTAGGTATGAATGTTATAGTAGGGATCCCATATTATTGAACCCTATTCTAAAATAGGTCTTACAAGAGACGCAAAAAGTTGGTTGGCTATGTAAGGATCAATAAATTATTTTGCCCATCGTTTAATAAAGGCGAGTGTACCTCTAGCTTTATTAACTGTCATGGATCAAGTAGAATCCCTAAATCCAGAAAAGTATCAACAAGTTCAAGCTGATATCCGCCCAAAGAGTAGTTAGCAGGAAAAACATTATTTCTTGAAAAACGCATACATTTACATTTTTTCAAGTTTAGTTCCATTAGGTTACGGTTACATCATGAGAAGAAATTGCTGAGATCTGACTGAAGATGAATATGATCAATATGTTGACAGTAACTAAAAAAAATTTTAACATCATCAGTGTACATTAAAACGTTGCAAAAACTTATCACTTTTGGAAGATCATTGGTGAAAAGGGAGAAAATAATTTGCCGAAGATGTCTGCGTTGAGGAACACCAGAAGCCACTGTAATATCTTTAGATGATATATTATTATACATTACACGTTGTGTTCTATCAGAAAGATATGATTTTATGAATTTAAGGCTTAATGGTGTTAAACCTAATAAATCCAATTTGATCAGTAGAAAGTTATGGTTTACTCTATCGAAAGCCTTAATAAAATTGGTAATCGTAAAATGAAGCACATGTGTAACGGTAGAGCATCCTTTCCGAAATCCGTGTTGAAATGTTGACAAATTGAAATTATGATAGCACAAAAAAAAACTGTAATAAATTTCTCGAAAAGCTTAGGGATTGCACTAAGTTTAGCAATAACACGGTAATTAGAAACATCCGATCTATTTCCAGATTTAAATAATGGAATGATGTAAGAAGATCTCCAGAATTTAGGAAAATAACCGTTTTTTATTGACGCATTAAACAGAAGAGTCAATGGTGTTGCCAAGGAAGTAGCACAACAATTGAGTATAGAATTACGTACTCCATCAGGTCCATGAAATTTTAAGTTTCTTTAGGCTATTAACAAGTTCTGCCTTATCCATTAGGGAAAAAGATATCGTTTGATTTGTGTTTAATGGATATGAATAGCTGTTGGAACAGTATTGAGCAACGGAATATGTACTAGCAGAAAAGTCTGCAAACATGTTACATTTTACAGTATCATCACTAGATTCGATATCGTTAAATTTCATTACAGATGGATAACCAGTAGTTTTTCTATTTGAATTAACAAAGTTGTAAAATGCTTTAGGATCACGATTGAAATCTTCCTTCATTTTGTTTAGATAGTTTTTGTATAAATAATTGTTAAGAATATTATACTCGGCACGATTAACAGAGTATTTTTTAAAAAATACAAGAGAACCAAAAATTTTATACTTTTTATAATACTTGTTCTTAAAATTTTTTAATCTTGACAGTTGTTTTGAGTTCCAAGGCGGGCCAGTTTGTTTGTAGAGAGAGAACTTTGGGATGCATTCATCCAGAAAAAAAATACATCTTTCTATAAAAGATCGCCGCCATTAAATCAATAGAAGTATGGCACAACAAATCATTCAACCAATTTGCTATAGTTAGTTTGTTTAAAACAAAAAACTTAATCTTTATTAATACGATTATTGGACTTACCAAAAGTAGGCAATACATAGCTAAATTCAATAGTTGGATGAAAGCGATCTTCTGGCAAGGTGATAGGATAAGAGCGAGTTATTATACAATCTTCTGGATTATTTGTAAATACCAGATCTAGCAGTTTACCGTATTCATTATATACGCCATTCATCTGGTAAAGACTGAGATCAACTATTTCATTTAATATTAAATCATCACAGTTATTAGATTTAATTGGATTAAATATGGATATCAAGATAATCAGAGGATGCATTATCAATGCAAAACATTGTAGGCGGGAAAGACAATGATTTGCGTTTAACACGTACAAAGTCAGAGAAGGACTCTGGGTTAGTAGCAAAGCTTGATTTTAAATTATTCAAATAGCAATTACTATTCAGCAATTTATACTCAAGTTGAACAGGATTTTACGTATCTTTAAAAAAGGCGAGTTTTTCTGTTTTTTAGCCTCGACAATTCCTTTGCATTCCACGGAGGACCAGTATGCTGAAAGTTCTGAAGGGAAAGAGGAATGCATTTAGAAAAACAATAGTTCAATCTATCATAAAATTTTACCAAGTGTTATGATCAGTCAATTTATTATAATCAGTACATTTTAAGCCAACATCTAGACTTATACCATGAGTATGTTGATCTTCTGGTAAAGATATTGGGTCAATGCAATTCAATACAAAACTTTCAACATTATTCACAAAAACTAGATGCAACATTGTTTTGTTCGTTCGTTCATTTATGTAAACGATACAAGTCAAATCGTTTGAATTGGAATTAGTAGCAAATTCCATTACTGTGCCTTAACGACGATTATTGTGGTTAGGATACAATGAGTTTGTGTTAATGTTTGTAACTACCAAAAATACTTGACGTAGGCCCAGCTTTTATTATGCAGGACTCAGAACTTTTTCTTCACCGATATGGGGTACAGTTTGGTCAGCCTAGACCGACTATAACTTTCTTGTTTATTTCACGCTTGACGATATTGCCGAATGTTTTTTACATTTAAGAAATTTTTCAAATAAACAGTCTTGCACTACTTTGTTAAAGACAAATAAATGTTAACTTGCGATTGAGTGGAGGTATGTTGTGTACGTTGTATTCAGTTAGATAGACAGCTAGTAAAAATAAAAAAATTACTGGTAACTAAAATCCAAGCATGTTCAGAAAAAACAAATGAGTTCTTCATTAAAAAACTGTCTTTGACTTCAAGTTTTCTGTAAGCACCAATATAAATAAGTATACAGTAGCAAACAAGGTCGAACTAAATCCTATAAAATTAATTACAATTTGGAATAGATGTTATCACGTACTTTCGAAAATAGACATTGATGACAATGATTGTTGTGTCAATAACTTTCCCTCTACTACTTATTTACAGCTATTAAGAAAATAATAGCACCACTTGTACGGTACAGTTCATTAAAGTGACAAGCAGAAATTTATAAAAACTACTATTTAAAAATCATTAATGTTTCTAACAAAGTTGTTAAAACATTTTGTCTGTTAACTGTTTTTTTACTCCATTTATTTTAACTCGTAGTGTCTGTTTGTCTTCTTGTCGGCTTGTCTGCCGAAAAAAATTTGGATCAATTTTTAGCCCTTTTCCCGTGATCCAATCGCCCTGAAACTTTTCTGGCAGACTCGCGGTGACGATAAAAAATTTTCCTTAAAAAAAATTTAATTATAGTATCCCTTTGGATTTTTGAGTATTTTAACGGTTTTTATTTTCAGTCAATCAATTATTTAATTACATAATTGCAAACTAATTTACGAAGAAAGGGATGTTATAAAAACATAGTTTTTATGGGTTGTTTTTTTATAAACGTTATGTAAGATACTTCCATACTAGGAAGTAGACAAGTTTTTCAGTGACACAGTGATCTTATCGAAAGCCAAATCAATATTAATATTTGTGTTTAGTTCAATTTAAAACCAAATAAGAGCTTAGTTTCCATCGACTCTTAAAGGAATAATCTAGAAAAAAAAAGAAAATTAGATCCATAAATTTATATATATATATATATACATATACTGCCATACTGATTGTACAACATAGCATCCATACTTAAAATATTTTTTAAGAATAATAAAAGAGAGTCTTTAATTAGTCGTGTCGAATTCCGTGTTAAAACAAGAATGTTTATTATTTTCAAAATGGCTTTCACAACAAGTCTTATTCTAGCAGTTAAAAATAAAATTTCAAGTGCAGAAGTGCGGGAGATATTTGAGAGTTAAACTGTCATGTAACAAAATATATTGGCAATTCAAATCATACATAAATTTCAGTTACTTTTAAATTAATTATTGATTATTATTTAGACACGTAAATAAAATAAATTTGTAAATAAATAAAAAAAATTTGTAAGACTAGCTCAACAATATTCTCCTTTACAATAGGCGACTGTAGAAATTTTAATTATTGATGAGACTCTGATAATGATGAACTCCCTAAACCGCTGTTTAACTAACATTTAAAAATAAATGTATGAACAAATTTGCTGTTTAATGCCCATCTTACTACAGTAACTATTCAATAAATGTAGTAAGCTAACGAGCCTTCTTAAGATCTCTTGTTTTCTTTTAAAAATATTAGAAGTATTGCAGCAAGAAATGCCAGCCCTAGTGCCTCCGACCATCTGAAATTTACTTATTTTACGCCAATTTCCGACATATCATGAACAAATCAAGATAATTTAATTTTTCCATCAATATTTAGTTCCACATATTTCATTCGTACATTGATCCTTTCTTTCTTTTTCTATTATATATCTGGGCCCAATTCACACCACGATTTTTGACGACGTCGTTTTTCTTAATTCTCTTTTGAAGCTGCTACTAAAAACCTATTGCATTCATACGATGATTTTTAGTTTATTTTTCGCATTAAGAAAAATATAAAAATATATGAATTAATCTAAATTCAAATTATCTTTTTTATTTTTCAATTCAATTTATTTATTTGTTAAATATTATTTACATTATTTCATTATAAGATTTAATCTTTTTATACTAAATAATTTATCATAATTTTTCACATTATTAAGAGTAGAATATTTAGAATATCTAATCAAATAGCAGAACGTATCAATATTTAAAAGTTTTAAGTTAAAACATATTAAGGTTAAAGAAATTATGCATATATTAAATAAAAAATAAATAAAAATGTAAGCGATTCTTGATCTCACTGAAGTGGCCACTTCAAAGTACGAAAAAGAATAAAACGTAACAAAAAAAAAAAAAAAGAAATGAGTGTAAAGAGAAATATGAAAAAGTCTTGAAAAACACAAATCGTGTCCTTTTGTTTACCCCTCTTGCTTCTCTACACCGTTCGCCTACAAACAAAAAAAAGACATCGAAAAACGACGACGTCAAAAGTCGCCATGAAAACACAGCCCTGGTTTTACTTCCTTTTCTGTCAGATTCTCTTCAAAAAGATAATATCTTTCATTAAATTGCGGATATTTGACCCAATTAAAACACCTGTAAAATAAAAAAAAATATTTTATGGAACATGAAACAAGAAATATAATAGTAATATAACAAAAATATAAAAATAAACATCTTCAACTTAACTTAAAGAAATATATTTTTTCTACAAAGTTATGCAAAAATCATAAAATTTATAAAAAAAAAATCGATTTGTTAATTATTTTTATGGCTTTGTCAGTGTTTTGTTATTTGAAAATATGTGAAAAATACTTCCGATTCAACTGAAAATGTAATATCCGGGTTTTAAATATATGGATGTGTAATTCTCTTGCTGTATATTAACTTTTTCTTGTATTTTAACAATAAAACATTTTGAGTGTTTGTATTGAAAATAAGCATATACCTTTTCATATATATATATATACTGATTAATGGGTATAATTATCATATATATTAAATGTTGCTTCTTGGTCAGATATTTCTGGTAGTTGCAAACATCAGCACAAACTCATTAAACCCTGATCAAAGATTAATTTTACAGTTAATTACTGATAGCATGTTTTTATGTAGTTTTTCATTCTTTATAGAAATTGGTTAAATTTTTGTTAACCGTTCAATGTGTTATTTTAACTGAAAGATTAATATGAAACAATAGAGAAAAAAGAAAGTACATTTCAAATTAAATATAAATCATACAGATCACTTGGAAATCATAGGTTTCTTAATTTGTGCCTAGAGTTTACCTTTTTAAAAATGGTAAATTCATTACTTTTTCTCAATTTCTGCTTATTCGCTTTTATCTATAGTATATGTATTAGGGCGGGTCGATTTGTAAGGAGGCAAAAAAAACGCCCAAGGAACCATACCTCTAAAACGAATTCTGATGTCCCGACTTTTGACCTGTCTGTCTGTCTGTCTGCCGTGGGGCAACCCCATTCCCCCTCATGCAATTGATCTGAAACTTGGTCGATAGTCTTGTTGTGACTACAGATTAATTTTGGGGTAGTCACGCAGAGTCACACAGTGATCCTCACCCGATCGATCTTTTTGAATAACATAACATAGTCAAGGCGTATGATTATTATTTGTTAGCAGAGCAGAAGATACGTATACGTATGAGTGTTAATTTTAATATTAAATCAAACATAGTCAGCCCATTTCTAAACAAAAAATGGTGATTTTTGAATACCCAGGGGGTTCCAGGGAGTGTGGCACTGACATGGGTGGGTCGGCCCTCCAAAGTTAGGGGGGGTCGATCATACATTTGAACTCGATTGGGACACTCTAAATCGGTCAAAGTGAGACAGACAGACAGACAGGTCAAAAGTCGGGACATCAGAATTCGTTTTAGAGGTATGGTTCCTCGGGCAAAGTTTCTTATTTCGACCCTAGAATACGATTTTCCTTGTCACTTGGGAAATTTTTAAATCGACCAGCCCTAATATGTATGTATATAAAAATAATTTCGTGTAGTGAGTGGCAACATTACTTACAAATCACTTAACTAATTGAGCTCATTTTTGCATCATATGTTCGTTAAGGTCCCGTGCATTTTAGTTATATTAGCACCTGATAGATGACAGTGTAGTCTACGTATGGATCGTTCATGTTTGTCATATAACTACTGCCAGATGAATATAATTACTGCCACACGCATATTTCTGTATTATGAAATTAGTACATATCATCAACTGTTGAATACTTCCACTATCGATTGGCGTTCCAGCACTAAAATCGATAGCCCCAAAATAATCGAAGATGATGACTTCGATAACCATATTCCCAACAAATGATCGTTTGATGCTCCGATAAGTTTATGTTTTTTTTTTGAAACCGGCAGAAATACATTGATAAATTATATTTATGGTCAAAATTGGCTTCTATCTGACCTATGTGTAAGATACGGGATTTTACAAAAAAGAACTCAGATATGTATAGTGCTGAAAAGCCAAATGCGTACACCATTATTTTTGTTTTTAGTGATAGATAACTGCTTATTTTTAAATGATACAAACAAACTTTTTAGGGAAGATTTACAGTGCATATTGTTCCTTATTAAAATCAAAAAAAAAAAAATCTGTTTTATTATTAATAGAGGAATAGAGATAGTTTTAAATCGATTAGGCATTAAAATACTTTAAAAAAACTCGTACACTATTTTCTTCAAAAAAATCCGCTTTTAGTTAAAAACGCTTGGGAACAGCATTAAATAATAATATTAATAATAATAATAATTTGCAAATTGTATATTGTTTGAAATAGGACTTCAAAACGAATAAAAATAGACAAAAACGAATAATAAAATCTTAAGTGCAGCTGAAAAAAGAATTATTGTCAGAACATGTAAAGAAGACCCATTTTTCTGCATATCAAATCTAACGGCCATTACGGATTTTACTGCTGGTAAGAAAGCCTGCACACAAACAATCAGGAATACACTCCATAGAGCTAACTTTAACACAGATGTGTTGCTTGCCATATGCACGGCGAGAGGCTAATGAAGAGCTTTTAACGAAACACGGTGGTATATCGGTGATAGTTTGGGGTTTGCTATAATGAATTAGAAAGTTTTAAAGTTATCTTCGCCTATTGTGACGTATTTTCTTGGCGGCCAGTTCTATTCTCATAATAAACATACCGAGTATCACGAGCATAGCAAAACTAAGTAACACCAGGGGCCCTCAAAATTTTAGAGCAAATACTAGGAAATTTTATTTTTTCAATTAATTATAAGACCCTAATGGTATGCTTATCAATTTTAGCCAATTCACAATTCAACACTTTTTAAAAATCGATTATTGTCGTTATTGGTTTGTGTCCAATTATTGGGTTATGTCCAAAATTTTTTTTCAATTCAACCAATTATTATTGTGAATGAAGAAACAAACTCATTTTTTTGTTGCAAACACATTATCTAATTCAATATATACACACAGCATTGTAAAACTTTATGTATGTGTTAGTAGCAACTTTAAATGATCATAGCTTCAAAAAACTGTAAAAATTTAAAAATCTGTAAATCTAGTGGCCAACTAAAAAGAAATACCTTTCAAATGAGAGATGTTATAGATGTGCAAATTTAAAATTTGTGGTACGGTCATTCGTTCTTGCTCCCAAAGTTATGAGCAAAAATTTGCAATAATTGAAATTTATTGTAACATACACATTGGTACTAAGCTACACAATGATTCTCATAATTGTATGTAAAAAAATTATGAAACATATCTTGACTTAGCTGTGTGTTGTGATGACTTAGTAATGTATTCTGAAATTCGATCATGTAGCAGAATTCATATAATTACACAAGAAATAAGAAAGAATAGAAAAAATAAATAACATTTAACATAATAACATAAAAAAAGTAACATTTTATCATCATCATAATCATTATCTTGATTTTATATTAATAAAAAAACATTTACATTTATTACGATATATTAATTTGTTTTCTTTTTTTTTTTGTGGAAATATTCCATCTTAAATGAAATAATCCCTTGCACCTGTGGAATTTTTAGGGTTGCATTGTATTGCAATATTTAAAATTCAGCAAAAGTCAAATATTTTATAATTGACCCTTTTTATGACTAGCGTTACAATTGTTCACAATTGTTTTTATTGCCTGCTTTACAGAGCTCCTTACTACTGGAGCTTTGAGCTACTCGAGTTAATGAGCTACTCGAGCTCAACGAGTAGCCAGAGTAGTAAAAACTAACATTTTTCATGTTTGAAAGTATGTTAAAAGATAAATATAAGTATTTAGTATAACAAACATATACTTTGATATATTATATATCGTCTTTGGTATAACCACCTTGTCTTCCACACAGCACGTCGAGTACTATAAGATATTAACAAATTTTATACTCTTGATTTTCATATTTGATGCATTTCAGCTGAATGAACATTGTCTCGTAAGATTCTTAGATGTGTACAGCATATTCGATGGATATACCATTGTGCAAAATTATGGCTTTCAAGCTCTCTTTGCTAATATCAATAAATATCGATCTTAATAAACAACCGTCATGCTTTTGGGTTGTGAGGTTGTTTTTGCACTCAAATAATCAATACTCTTTTAATCAAAAATAAAGTAAATACGAATTGTAAAGTTACTTAAAAACTACTTAGCCCTTAAAATTTCGGACAACAATTTTTTGACAATTACTTGACATAAAAATCCAATGAATTGAAGAAACAACAATATGCTTATAAATTGTTATGCCACATTTTCGTTTAGAAACATCGTATTTATGCATAGATTTTCTTCCATACCTTGTTTCGTTTGTAAAACTGTATACTCTAGACACGTATTAAGAAAATGGAAAAAGTGAATTTTCGACAGAAATTTTGGTCCCAAAAACGGACTTGCTTTCACGAATTTCTATTGAACTATTTAGCTGTTTCAAAAATAGTGCGAGAAAAATTTGGTGAAGATAGAAGTACCGTGTGTTAATTTATTTTAATTTCTATAGATACATACAAGAACGTGGATCTACCCCGAAAATGTAGAAAAATCCAAAAATGCTTCCACCGAGTCGTTTGTAGATGAATAAATCTATACTTTAAATTATTTCCATGTTCACAACTGTTCATAAAAAGAAAAGAGCGAAAACATCCATTATTAAAAATCTAAAGGAAATATTTTCTTCCAACTGTAAATGCAAAATTGGTTTCACTTTAATAAAAGCGAATCCTTTTGTATGTTTGTGTGTTCATTAAAGTAAATTTTTATCATTAGCTGCAGTTCGTCATCTTCGAAATGGAATTAATATATATATATATATATATATATATTTATATATATTAGGATGCAGCGGCATAGAAATTCCTCGAATTTAACTTTGGGTTTAAGCGGGATATGTGAAAATAGATCTCAAAATATAATAAGTTTAGAATCGGAGTTTATTTTCAGGGTTCCCGCAGCCCTACGCATTTTGAAAAATGACATAATTAAAAAAAAAAAAACAAAATTTAAAAACTTATTTAATCTATTACTTTTTTAATACTTGATATTAAATAATTGTAAATAAATGAAATATTAATTTATCTGGTAACAAAACTGACCGATATATTGTTTAATATTTTTTAGATAAGTACAAAATATTACATCTTATTGCATTAATTGAGGATAAGATTACGAAGAAAACAAATAATAAAAATTAAATGTCTGTATATTTCCAGTAAATTTAGTTAATATTATTGTACCCTCCACAGCGCTGTTGAGAGGGTATACATATATATAAGTTTCTCATTCCGTTTGTAAATTATTTGCCCCAGAAAATATATAGCGATTCCGTCTGCCCGTCTATCTGTTGAAATTACGCTCGCTCACAAAAAACGTTTAACTGCTTGTCACTATTTCGACAACCTATAAAATTTCATACAAAATACTGAAAATATTTAAAAATTTTTATAATTAGTAGAACATTTGCATGGATCAGCAATGTATACACATTTTTGTTTTATTGTTCTATTGGACATGTTTACATGTACAAAAAAAACAAAAAGCAAACAAAAATGCATTGCTGAAAAAAAAACAAAAAATTTATATGTATATGTATATATATATTAATATAAATATATATATGTTAGGGTTGGTCAAATTGTAGGGCGCCGAAAAAATCTCCATGGGTTCATGGCGATTCTGGTACTATGGGCCATAACAAGTATATTTGCCCAAGGAACCATACCTCTAAAATCATTTTCTAGCCTACCAAAATTTCGATGAAGATATTTACATGATATTTTCCATAATACTCATTCAAATGTAAAAAAAAATTATTGAAAATGTGTATACCGGGGGTTTTTTGGGTCGGGAAATCAATTTTTCATGTTTATTTTTATTTTTATTAGCCGCCAGGGGGCATTTTTGTGTATTTTTCACCTTTTTGGGGGAAAATTGAAGAAATTATTGCACAAATCGACGAATCTTTTTTCCATATTTAAAATAGCCCAAAATATTCAGCGCTGAAAATTATGTGGGGTACCCATAAACGACCTATATCGATTTCATTCAATTTAACTCAAAAGATTCGTTTTTTATATTTGTTCATTCAAAAAACAAAAAAAAAAAAAACGATGGGATAAGGTAAATGAACACAAAGTGTGTTCTAAATGTTTGAATTTTAGACATTTTCAAAAAGTTTGTTTGAGTAATATAATTTGCAAGACATGCAACTCTGAAAACGATGAAAAAGTCATCTGCCGAAGAAAAGATAGGATATATTAGGTCAAAAGTAACGTCGATCAATTTGTATTTGATCTCATCCCTGGTACATTTGACACTCAGAAAGTGATTCTGAGCCGATCGGTATAATAAAAGATGGGTCTAGGTCAAATATTTTGGGTAGTTACAAACAGCAGCACAAAGTCATTATACCTAAACCACATAGTGGTATAGGGTATAACAAGTTCAAATTATATGCACAATACGGTTGCCCTTAATAAAAAAAAAAGTGTTTAAACTCTCGGTCGCACTCACTAGAAATACACGAGTAGCAAAAAAACTGAGAAATGCAAAGTCTTGGGCCAAACAAAAAATATTTAGAGGTGGCTCAACGCGATTGAAAATATCAAGTGTGTTTATATGGGGAAAATATAAAATTTTTTTAAGATTTTACGAAAATTTCGTTCTATAGTTCAACTTTTCCGACAAATTGTTATTTAATTCAAGATAACTATTAAATTCTCTTTTCAAAAAGCTATAAAACTTCAAAATCGAATAAAAACTCGCCAAGAAATAGCAAATGCCCCAGACCACTTTTGTGCCAAAAAAAAAAAAAAACTATGAAATTTTTGGCATTTTTTTCAACTTTGAGAAATTGATTAAGGCCATAGTTTTTTTTTGGTCTCTATACTTATAGGTACACAAATATGAAGTATTGTTTTATTACCATTTATTTATTAACCTATTGCGCATTGAGACCGAAAATGGGAATTTTTTTTTTTTAAATTTTGAAAACTCCTTTTTAAACTTAAAAAGTTTTCTTAAACA
The DNA here is from genome assembly GCA_963682025.1 of Cordilura impudica. Classification (NCBI taxonomy): domain Eukaryota; kingdom Metazoa; phylum Arthropoda; class Insecta; order Diptera; family Scathophagidae; genus Cordilura; species Cordilura impudica. The sequence goes on from OY821519.1 coordinate 178,464,613, forward strand.
AAATTTTAAAAACTGGATCTGGCACTTTAAAGTTCTGTTAAATACATGTTACAGATTAACTGTATGAATTTTTAAGTAAATCCCTATGCCAGATTTTTTTTGACAAGGATTTTATTTTTGCGGATTTCGAGAAAAATGGGATTTTTGTAAAATATTCTGTAAATGTACTCTTTCTAAATACTTTGTATCAAAAATTATCACTTTTCTACTTTAAAATGTTAAATTTTATTTTAATAGCCTAGGGTTGCAGAAAAAAGTAATTTGACCCCATTAACCCTTTTGGAATTGGGGCTACATATGATCCCAAGCTAATAAAAGACAATTTATTAAAAAAAATTCAAATATTTTGTAAGTGCTGTTGAATTTTTAGATGCGACGCTTAAAATATAATAACCAAATGTGTAGAACTTCAGTTCCTAAAATCTGGGATAAATCCGAAATCGTTAACCTATTTTTTGCCAAGGCCACCTTTGGATTTTAAGATATTTTTAAATAAAAATTACCGAAAACGAGTTTTTCTATTAAACTCGATGAACCCACTATTTAGAATTTAAGAAAAATAATTCGGTTAATTTTTATTTATTTTACCCTTCAGTGCTTCTGGGATCAAAATAATCCATTGTGATATATCTTTGGTGCAATTATCTGTTTATTGCTCGCGAATATAAATTAAAACAATTTCTAATGAATTTTGTTACAAAATTATTTAATGTATGAAAACTATCTATATTTTTCTAAATAAAATAAGAGGATCACAAATGACCCAAAGCTAACAAAAGACAATTTATTCAAAAGAATATGAAATATAAAATAAATTTTATTTATATTGGTGTATTTAAGGATGACTTAGGTTAGGTTAGGTTAGGTTAGGTTGAAAGTGGCTGCTAAACCAAAGGAAAAGCACACTTAGACTCTGGGGTCCATTGTGATACCACGGAACGAATAGGTGTTCCCCTCAGTCCTCACCGTAGAACCAGTTTGAGCTCCTGATGAAGCCCCTGATATGTGAAATGTCCACATTTGAGAGATCAGAGAGATCGTGAAGAGACGGCGATCCCAATGTTCGAAGTCTCCTTCTGGAGAGCGCCGAGAAGTAGCAAAGGAAGTGTTCTATGCTCTCCACCTCCTCCACATCCATGCAGCTACGACAGAAGTCATTTGACGAGACCCTGAGGCGTTCAGCGTGTCTCCCTATATGGAAGTGCCCAGTGATAACAGCAACTACTGTTGACATCTCCCCACGGGGGAGTGATAGTAGCGCGCTAGTGCGCTTATGATATAGAGCCTGCCAGATCTGTCTCGTGATCCTGTACGTTGATCCATTAGCCCATCTGTTGTCGGTTATGTCGGCGGTGTGAAGCCGAAGTTCCAGCTTGCAAGATTCCAGGGATATACCAACACATTACAAGTCCGCTGGAACCCGTAAGGTAGTGCCCTGGCTTGCCAACTCGTCAGCTTTACAATTTCCCGGTATATTCATATGCCCTGGGATCCATGTGAGTCTGATGTCGAACTGCTTGGCCATCTCATTTAAAGACGTGCGGCAGCTAAGGGTGGTTCTTGTTTTCAGGAACATTGATTCCAAGGATTTTATCGCGGCCTGACTATCAGAGTAGATGTTGACTGCGGTTGTAGACAGAATATTCTGTCCCAAACAGTCAGCAACTTCTTTTATTACCAGTACCTCTGCCTGATAAACACTGCAGTGGTCTGGCAACCTGCGAGCCAGATTCAGTCCAAGCTCCTTTGAATAGACTCCGAAACCAACTTGACCACACAGTTTCGATCCATCAGTATAGAAGTTTATCGAACGCTTGCTACCTGGAATCCTCCCTGACCAGGATTCCCTGGTCGGTATCAGAGTTTTGTAGTGTCGTTCGAATACAATGATTCCTGTTATTCAGGATCACTCCATGGCCACAATTATGACCACGCCATTGTATTGTGCTTCTAAGTCGAATTGCCGATGAAGCCATTCTCTGTACCCTTGCAAGAAGGTTGGTATTAGAGGCCTTCTCGAGAGCAGGCCACCGGACGATGACCCCGTACAGCAGTATTGGGCGAACCACCGCTGTGTAGATCCAGTAAGCAATTTTCGGGCTGAAGCCCCACCGCTTACCAATGGCGTTTTTGCAGGAGTATAAAGCTATAGTCGCCTTCTTCGCCCTATCCTCCAAGTTCCGTCTGAAATTCAGCTTCCTGTCCAGGAATACGCCAAGATACATGGCTCCATCAGAGAAGGCGATATCAGCACCGTAAAGAGAAAAAGGGTCGAAAGTAGGTATCTATAGTGCCAAACCCTGCATTCATTAAACACTATTTATACAACTACTACTATTATTATCATTATCACTTATTAACTACTAATTAGTGCATACATGTAATACGAATATATAAATAAGAAGAACAGAAATAAAGAGACACAGTTTTTGTAGTGTGAACATCAAGGCAACAAGTCTTTTTAATATAACCAAATAAATATAAAGATCCTAAATGGCGACCGTGACAGGACTGAAAATTCAATTAGTAAAAAATAAAAGACAAAAAATTTTTTTTAAATAAATCTAGTGATAAAGTACACCGGTATTAAAAAGTCTATATGATTTATACAAAATTTGTAAAATTTATGTTATATAAAAACCTTAGCGAGCTTTTATAACCATAATAGATTTTTAAAACACGTGTGAAGTGCCGTCTTCGAGTATGCGGATGCGATGTCGGAAAAAGACAACACAACAGTAATAACAAACAACTACAAATAAAAACCCATTTGGGTAAAACTTTGAAAAATTATTTAAAACTTTGAAAAATTATTTAAAACTTTGAAAAATTATTTAAAACTTTGAAAAATTATTTAAAACTTTGGAAAATCATATTAAAGCTTTAAAACAAACATCAAATATAACAACAATATAATTCTTCAACATTATTACTGCAACAGCAACAAAACTAGCAACAACTGAAATGAAAGTTTTAAATTTCAAATTAAAACAGGAAAATTAATTTAAATAAACGGAAAAAAACAGTGAGTGTAACATGTGGAAAAAATGAAATTCAAAAAAAAAAAGTTATAAAACGTTTAAACTATATTACAAAAAAAAAATGAAACATGCTACAAAACTGTACCAAAAAAAAAACCCGTTAAAAGTGACTACATATATTCCAAAAATTTTTACATAAAACACGCTACAAAAATGGACGACGGAAAAAAACCGTTAAAAGTGACTATATTCAAAGGAAAAACTGTACCACAAAATTAATAGTTTCAAAAAAAAATTATTAAAACAGTTATGTTTATTAATGCAAAAATTGAGAGTTCTTAAATAACAGTTATACAGCAAAACAAATGCAAAAAGATGAAACACAAGAATATGAAAGGAAAACCAATAACATAAGGAGAGCAGAAACAAAAAAAATAAAATCAACAATCATCAACATTAAACGAAAAAAAAACAACAACAACTATTGAAATCAACAAAAGAAACACATTAAAAGGAATCATCTCTATCATCTACAACCACAGCGACAAGCGGCTGCAGAGTATAGTAAATATGAAAAAACCCTATTGAGTAATTTTAATGTAATTTACTAATAACTTTGTTAAAAATAACTAATAAAATTAGATATATTGAAAATCAAAATAAAATAAAACAAATCAAAATATATATATATAAAAAAAAAAAGATCCTATAAAAAAAAGAAGAAACAAAAATATGAAAACATTTTCATACTTAAATAACTATTTAAATTTAGATTTACAATTACTTACATTTCTACTTAAAATTACATTGATACTTAATTCAATTTACTTATTTCATTACATAAACTTACAATTTACGATCACTTTTACTAAATTATATAATTAAATTTAGAATTACAATTACTTTCATTTCTACTTAAAATCACACTGATAATTAATTCAATTTGTACATTATACCTATTACATAAATTTACAATTTACATATATTCATTAATGATTACTATTCATATAATCACTTAAATATATATTCTTTCACTTTCTAAAATATGTAAACTAATTAAATATAAAATTTTAAAATCAAATACATATTTGTTAAAATTACATATTTTTATTTTTTTTACAAAAATTTTTTTTTAAATAAAATTAATTGATTTTCATTTTTCAAAAAATACTTAAAAACAAATATAAAATTTTTCTTTCCGAAATTATAAGGAAAATACATGATTAAAAGTAAATTGTTCATTTACAAAACAAACAAAATCATACATAATACGGGTACACTGAAATCGAAAAGTACACAACCCAAACAAATATAGACACAAATTTAACCAATGTCACACTTTGACGAGGAAGAATTTACACAATTAATTAAAAATTTTAACAAGGTAAAGAAAAGAATTTTACAAAACCGTCCTATATCAGTAAAGGAAGTTAAAATTAATGAATATATAGATTCATTAATTCAGAACTATAATTTGATCTTAAAATATACAAAATTAAATTCAGAAAACCAGTCAATTGTTGCGAAAACTTCAATACTTTATAAAATAAAACACTGTCGGGAACTTTTAGTGAAATGCTTTGGTAAACTAAATTGTAAAACTAAAATTCCTAAAAACGTAGAATTGTTAGAACCCGTAAATAGAGACGTACTTACGGAAAGCGAAAGCGAATCAGAGGACAGCGAAGCAGAATTCGAAATAAATAACTTAGAAAATAAAATCAAAATGGCGACAATAGAACAAAAAAAATCATACATATGTATGTGCGCCTCTATAATTAGAGATAATTACAGTGGAAATCCCTTAGCACTAGATTCTTTTTTGGACAAATTAAATTTAATTGAAGATATCACAGAGGAAAACTTAATACCAACACTTTTATGTTTTATTAAATCAAAACTCGAGGGATAATACCGGATAATATTAATACCGGATAATATTAATAGCGTAAATGAGATCAAAGTAGCTCTGAGAAGTAGAATAAAACCGGATAATTCGAAGGTTATCGCTGGTAAAATAGCTTCATTAAACTTAAGGAACGACAATTACACAGAATTTTCTAAACAAGCAGAAGAGCTTGCCGACGCTTTCGAACGTTCATTATTCATCGAAGGTATGACAAAAAGTAAGGCACACGAGATGGCAATTGAACAGACCGTAAGTATGTGTCGGTTGAACGCAAGGTCTGATTTAGTGAAATCAATTTTAGCATCATCTGTTTTTTCTGACCCTAAAGATGTAGTGGCGAAACTGGTAATTGAACAGGCAACGGAAAAAAAAGAGCATCAGGTACTCACTTTTAGATCTACAAATGGGAATTTTAGGAATAATTCGAATCAATCGAATAACTTTAATCGACCTAGAAACAATAACAATTACAGAGGTAGTAATCGTGGGAAATTCAATAACAATTACAAAGGTAATCGTGTAAATTTTAGTGGCAACAATTTTCAATCAGGATTCAATCGAAATAACAGAAATTTTAATAATTTTCAAAATACTTATCAAGATAATAGCCGAGAAAACTATTCAAGAGGTTTCAAGAACCAAAGAGTTTCTGTTAGGCCGTTAAACATGGAGGCCCCTCAACAAGAGCGATTGTTGAGGGAAGAGGAAATTTTAAATTAGAAAAACCCGAAACTTTTAAGTCTGTTTATACCTTGAACCCAAACTATGCAGACTTTATTCGAATAAATTTAATTGATAACGTTACATCACATACTTTTCTCGTAGATTCACATGCGGACATTTCTTTAATAAAACTTTCATGTTTGAATCCCAACATTATATTAAATGAAAACGAAAAGATAAGCATAACTGGTATAACAACATACGCTATATCTAGTTTAGGAACAATTTATACACATTTAAAAATTTCAAATTTTTTAATTCCACAAATACTGCACGTGGTCAACGATGATTTCAATATACCTTCAAATGGTATACTTGGTAAGGACTTTCTTAAAAATAACAAGTGCAAAATTGATTATGGAAACATGACAATATCCGTTTTTCTCCAAAACAACAAATTAAATATACCAATACTTCAAGGTACGAACGGTTATTCTTGTATCATTCCACCTCGATGTGAAGTTTACAGAGTTTTTGATCTAAATAACGTTTCCGAACCACTGTTCATTGATTCACAGGAAGTTTCTAAGGGAGTATTTCTAGGAAAGGGCATAATTGATTCAAAAAACCCTGTTTTACGTGTAGTTAATACCACAAACGAAATACAATGTATAAAAAATTATAACATTAAAACAGAAAAGCTTGAAAACTTTTATATCTATTCCATAAACAAACCAGAAACAGATTCCGACCGTATTTCAAAGCTCACAGCTATACTACAACAACATATGCCCACTGATGTTAAGGATGATTTATTACCTCTTTGTAAACAATTTTCAGAAATTTTTGCACTTAAAGATGACAAAATGACCATAACCAACTGTTATGTACAAAAACTGCGATTGACTGATTCAACACCCGTTTATATTAAAAACTACCGACTTGCACATACGCAAAAGGAGGAGATTAACAGGCAAGTGAAAAACTTATTGAATAACGAATTAATTGAGCCAAGTAGCTCGAACTACAATAGTCCATTAATTTTGGTACCCAAAAAGAGTTTAGAAGATAAAAAATCTTATAGAATGTGCGTTGACTATAGAGCTGTCAACAAAAAATTAATTGCCGATAAATTCCCTCTACCTAGGGTTGATGATATTTTAGATAATCTAGGACGTGCAAAATACTTTTCCATTATTGATTTATATTCCGGTTTTCATCAGATACCACTTCACGCAAATTCACGAGACATCACTTCCTTTAGCACCGATAGTGGAGCATTTCGTTGGAAAGTGTTACCTTTTGGTCTTAACATAGCACCAAATTCTTTTTCACGAATGATGTCCATTGCATTTTCAGGTCTTGAACCTAACAAAGCTTTCCTTTACATTGATGATATAATCATTATTGGTTGTAGTAAACAACATCATATGCAAAATATAAAAGACGTTTTTCAAGTTTTAAAAACCCATAACTTAAAAATAAATCCATACAGAAGTTACCGACCAGAAGTTACTTTTCTTGGCCACAAATGTACCGCAAAAGGCATTTTGCCTGACGAAACTAAAATAAACGCAATAAAAACGTATCCAGTTCCTACCGATAAAGACGCAGTTAAGCGCTTTGTGGCATTCGCAAATTACTACAGAAAATTTATCCCAAACTTCGCTATTTCAGCAGCACCACTGAATTTCATTACCAGGAAAAATACACAATTTAACTGGAATGAACAATGTCAAGCATCTTTCAACAAATTAAAATCTGATTTATTATCACCAAGAATATTGCAGTACCCCGTTTTTACAAAACCATTTTTACTAACAGTCGATGCATCAAAAACTGGGTGTGGAGCGATATTAAGCCAAAATATCAATGGTAACGATTTACCTATTTATTTCGCTTCAAAGGCATTTAGCCAAACGGAACAGAAAAAACCCATAATAGAGCTTGAACTTCTAGCAATTCATTTTGCAATTACTCATTTTCGACCATATATATACGGAACATCTTTCACCGTAAGATCAGATCACAGACCTTTGGTTTATCTTTTTAACATGAAAGATCCTTCTTCAAAACTAACCCGAATCAGATTGGAACTTTCCGAATACAATTTTACAGTAGAGTACATAAAAGGTAAAGAAAACGTAGGCGCAGATGCTTTATCTAGAATATCCATTAACGAATTAAAAAACTTAAATAAAAACGTTTTTTCCATGACAATACGAACAAGGTCTAAGACAAATAACAAAAAAGAAATTGATTTAAGCCAACAAGAAGAGTTTATTCAACAAAAAATTTACGATAAATTCTCACACAATTTTGATAAAAAGGTTTCAAAAATAAAAACCGAATTATTTTATACAAACAAAAAACTTATTAAAATGCGCATAAACATACATATGTAGAAAATTTAAAAAACAGCTATCCATTGATTTTGAGACTGTTAACGAAACATTTTGTTTAGATAATTTGCTTTCGAGGCTACAAAAGGAAGCCAACAATCAAAAAATTTTCAAAGCTGAATGGTCCAAAAGCGATCCATTTTTTTCTATTTGTCATATCCAAAATTTAAAAGATACTGGAATGAAAACTCTAAAAACTCTAGAAATTGTTCTCACGGAACCAACAGAAACTATCACCAAAGAGAGTGAAAAATTAAAATTAATGAAAATATATCACAATGATCCCATAATTGGTGGACACTGCGGTCAGAAAAAGTTATATGCGAAACTTAGGACGAAGTATTATTGGAAAAATATGACAAAGAATATTGCAAAATTCGTCAAAAATTGTAAAGAATGTACTTTAAATAAAGTTAAACCAGGAAATGTAGAAAAGTTAGTTTTAACTCCTACTCCGATTAAAGCATTTGAAATAGTAGTTTTAGACACAATAGGTCCATTGCCACAGTCGGCTTACGGCAACAAATATGCACCTACATTAATTTGCGATTTAACCAAATATTTGGTAACGATATCAATACCTGACAAATCAGCTCAAACAATTGCTCGCGCAATATTCGAAAATTTCATTCTGATATACGGAAAAATGAACATCATAAAGTCCGACCAAGGAACTGAATTCAAAAATGAAATCTTTAAAGAACTCTGTAAATTGTTAAAAATCGAGTTAAGTTTCTCAACTGCTTATCACCACCAAACTGTAGGTACAGTGGAACGTAACCACCGTGTATTCAACGAATACATAAGAGCTTATTTAAAGGAAAATATGACTGATTGGGACACATACCTAAAATATTTCACATTTTATCACAATACAACTCCAAACACAGTTTTTAATAACCACTTTACACCTTTCGAACTTGTTTTCGGTAAGAAGGCTATAATGCCAAACGAAGTAAAAACAAATTTAGAACCCCTTTACAACTTGGATAATTATAGCAAAGAAGTAAAACATAGACTCCAGAAGACTCATATACTTGCAAAAAATTTAATAGACAAACATAAACAAAGGAACAAATATTTTCATGACAAACTCGCAAAACCAATAACACTCCAAGTTGCTGATAGTGTTTTATTGCAAAAAGAACCCTACGAAAAGCATAAAAGTATTTATGAAGGCCCTTATATTGTTAAAAATATAAATGGTGTCAACGTAACAATTTACAATGATTTTACAAAGAAGGAAAAAACGGTTCATAAAAATAGAATCAGGAAAACATAAGAAATATATAAACTAAAATTTATATCCACAACAAAATACATAACAAAAAAAAAACCCATTATATATAGAAATTTTTTCAAAACGATCTTATTATTTTAAATGATTTTATGGAAAATATAACAATTTTGAGATTTACACAAAGAAAATCACTTTTCTTTAAAAATAAAAAATACTTTCGTATAAAATTTATAAAACGAGAAAAAAAGGAAAATTTTATATATATATTTCAAATTAAAAATTTAAATAAAATAAAAGATCGTAGTTTATAATTTAAATTACATATGTCAAAATATATAAAACAAAATAAAAACAACAAATTTATATATATATAAAAAAAAATTTAAGAGAAAATATATTTATTATACAAATTTTTATACATACAATTTATGATACAAAAAATTAAAAAAAAAAAAACGTTTATTTTATAAATTTATATATGTAAAAGTATTAAAGAAAGTTTTATTAAAAATATAAAATTTAACCTATTTTATAAGCAAAAAAAAAATGTAAAAAAGGGAGGTATACCTACCTACCTGCAAATTATAAATTTAACTTGTTAGTTTATAAAAAAAAAAAGAAATTTGAAAATCTATTAAAAAAAAAAGGGAGGTATAGTGCCAAACCCTGCATTCATTAAACACTATTTATACAACTACTACTATTATTATCATTATCACTTATTAACTACTAATTAGTGCATACATGTAATACGAATATATAAATAAGAAGAACAGAAATAAAGAGACACAGTTTTTGTAGTGTGAACATCAAGGCAACAAGTCTTTTTAATATAACCAAATAAATATAAAGATCCTAAATATCTTATACTTCCTCGTGAAAAGAACAAGTTCCGTTTTGGTCGGATTTACCGCAAGACCGCAACTACTTGCCCAGCTAGATAGCATAGTGAGAGCCCTCTGTAGAATGTCTCTAAGTGTGGATAGAAACTTCCTATTTACGGCTATGGCCACGTCATCAGCATAGGCGACCACGTTGCAGCCTTGTCTCTCCAACGAAAGTAGCATTGAGGTCAGAGCTAAGTTCCATAGAAGTGGTGACAGAACGCCTCCTTGTGGCGTTCCCCTGTTCACAAATCGGGATATTAGAGTCGCTCCCAATTTGGACGTTATCCGCCTGTTGGCAAGCAGATCTCCCATCAGTGAGATGATCACGGAATTCACTCCTAGACTAGATAGTGCCGCTAATATTGAGTCCGGTGTGACATTGTTAAAAGCCCCTTCTATATCCAAGAAGGCTGTCATGGTCTATTCTCCTACCGAGAGCGATTTCTCGATGGTACTCACAAGCTCGTGAAGAGCTGCTTCGGTTGACCTTCCTTTGCTGTAAGCGTGTTGTCGCGCCGATCAATAACTCTTCGTATGTAAGAATCTATCATACGCTCCATTGCCTTCAATAAGAACGGTGATAGACTTATTGGTCTGAAGTCTTTTGGGACAGTGTGTGAACTTTTTCCAGCTTTTGGAATGAACACCACTTTCGTCTCCCTCCACTTAAGGGTATTTAAGCTAAGTTAATACAGCGAGTGAAAAGACTACATAGCCAAGGGGAAATGTAGTCCGACACGTGCTGCAATTCAGCTGGAACGATACCGCCGGGGCCTGGAGATTTGTAGGGTTTGAAGCTTCTAATCGCCCAGTTCAGTGTTGGTATGTTGACTATCTCCGAAGCAATATCCGTCGCACTAGCGTCTGAGTATTCTGACGCCTGAAGCGACGTAGGGGAGTTGCCCGGAAAATGGGTATCCAGTAGCAGGCTAAGTGATTCCCCACTAGAGGTAGTCCACACCCCCAATGGATCTTTCAGATAACCTAATGTATGAGGGGTAGAAGCCAGAACCTTTCGCAACCTGGATGCTTCGGAAACGTCTTCGATATTATCACCGAATTTTTTCCAAGGATCACATTTTGCCGTTCTAATATTCTTCTTGTAGGTACTAAGCTGCAGCTTGTAGGCCAACCAATCCTCGTCCGCTCTTGAAGACTTTGCCTTGTTAAAGAGTTTCCTGCAGGAGTCTCTGCCCTGTTGCAGCTCGCTAGAACACCATGGTGGTTTCTTCTTGCCCTTTGGCCTTGCCGCGGGGCAAGAAGCATCTAAAGATTTGTTATAGATCATCTATGTCCTCGGAATTACGCGGTTCGGATAAGAGTATTGTCGCCAATAACCCGTCAAAGGTTTTCCTATACTTAATCCAATTTGTCCTCTTCAGGTTTCTGGGGACACTTTCCACCGGGTCTTTTTCTCTAAGCAAAAATTCAATGTATCGATGGTCAGAAAAGGAATGGTCATCCAACACCCTCCAACAATCAATTTTATCAAATAATATGTCCGATACAAAGGTAACGTCAAGAATCTCCCTACGAATGCTAGTTACAAAATTTGGTTCATTTCCCTTGTTACTATATATAGGTTAGTACTAAATAAAAACTCCAAACGTAACTCACCTCTTTCGTTCAAATTGGTACTTCCCCAGATCGGATGATGTGCATTGATGTCACAGCACAGCACTATTTGGTGTGTAGTCCTTTCGGCTTCCCGGATTAGCTTTGCCCAATTGACTGGCGGGATAGGCCCAGTATCACAAAAATAGGCGGAGGAGAGCCAGATTGATTTCCCATCTAACTCCAGGCTGGTCGCTATTGCATCCCTGTCACTGAAATTAGATAACAAGAAAATCTTAAGGCTGTTCCTCGCCAAATTGCAGGTCCTTGGTGTACCTTTATCATTAGCGACGAACAGCTTGTAATCATGAGTCTTCAGTCCGCAAACGCTGCCTCCACCTGTCGTCAGGCGAAGTAGAAGTGCAGCCGTGGCGGCTTTACAGTGATGGAGATTTATCTGTAGGAGCCGCATCATCTGTAGCTGCCTGCACGTCCATCTCCCTTACCGTGATTTCGGCCTCATCCTCCGTGCTATCAAGGAGGTCATCTTTGCCACCAAATAGGCCAGAAGCGTCCCCCAGCAGTTTGGAGTCGGATGTTAAGTATCCTTCCTCCATGGCTGTTTGGGAGCTCTCCTCAGCCTGGACTTCACCTGTGGTCCCCTCGCCAGCAGATTTTCCTACTGATTTGGTGATCTCCGTGATTGGTCCTTGGTCGCCCTTGTAGACTTTTATTTGGATCTGCCCAAAGCCGTAGGAAACTATGCCGTTTGTCCCGGTTAAATGCGGGAGGGATTCGACATAGAGTAGTAGTACTACCTGTCTACGGTTCCCCTCCGCATCACCAAATCTACCAATCTTCCAATTGTGTGTTGGAAGGTAAGGATTACAGACCTTCAGCATCTTTAACACGGATTCAGCGTCCCCGGGAGTTGCCGGAATCCAAGCATGCGCTCTAGGTCGGGACGGGATATCATGCTTTTGCACGACATCCAGTTTTGCTCCCGGCCATAGCTCTCCAAGTTTGCTGACGGCAGCCTTATATAAGTCTATTAATCGTTGATCAGCAAAAGCTATCAACTTTGCGGGGCCTTGATACCAGCCTGCGTCGCGACATTTTGGAGGTGGACCTGGCATGTCCTCAAGGACGGTGAAGAACACTTCGGCTAAATTAGCCTTCATATAACTCCACTTGTCCCTGGGGATAATGCCATCTCCATCTCCTCTCTTAATGATTGCCATTACAAGGTTGTCTTTGACAACCTGGCTAAACGACTTCGGCACAGCATTGCCGGCCACCTTGGTGTGTTTAGGTAATGGTTGCTTATTTGGCGAGCGCAACCTTTTAGCCGTCTTCGAAGTGTCCTGATTTCTATTACTGCCAGGAATACTTGTCTTAGCTGAGTGGTCCTGTTCTTCAGTGACCTTCTTAGCCCATTTGAGCGATTCTCTCTGTTTTTCAGACAACGTCGCTGGATTTAATTTCCCCAACCTTTCGATGATTTTTAGGCGCAACCCTCTCTGGTTGCACCTTACCTTAGACGGACGGACTGTGTTATCCCCTGTCTTGGCAGACATAGACCCCTCCTTAGCAGCTGTCCCAAGGTGACCGGATTTGATCGTAGCCACCATGGGTTTGCTGCCAGTGCTGAGGATTGAATTCGTACCGACAACGGACCCCAACCCACTTGAGCTTGGACCAGAGGTCGCAGCGTTTTCTACTTGGCCAGCCTCCTGGGTCTTAGCCTTTGAACAGCTGCTAGCTGAGCTAGCGGCAGACTGTGAGGCAGAGCCTCGAATTTTATTTTGTTTTTGTTTTTTATACCCTCCACACGTCAGTGGCAGAGGGTATATATAGGTTTGTCATTCCATTTGTAACGCATTGAAAAACTAATTTCCGACCCCATAAAGTATATATATTCTTGATCCTTATCACAGCTGGAGTCGATATAGCGATGTCCGTCTGTCCGTCTGTCTGTTGAAATCACGCTCATTCACAAAAACAGCCATCTAACTGGATGTGGTTACAAAAATATCATTTGCTATAATTCCCAGCAGGTTGGTATTGAAAATGGGCTACATCGGGCATCATTGTGATTAGATACGAGCAAAAATATGTAGATATCTCTAAAAAAAAACATAAAACCCAGTGTGTTTGTTGTAACAGTTAAGTGGTTGAACATAATAATTGTACAACAATATAAAAAAATGCCACAAAAATAATATGCATATATATTAACAATACCGAGAACACAGAACATAGCTCATGTTAGTAGTATTGCCACATATTTTTTATCGTTATCACGTTATAATAAAAAAAATCGCCAAGATGAAAGAAAGAATGAAAACGAAAAATGGAAATTTTCCAATGGAAAATGAAAATGGAAAATGGAGATTGAAAAATAAAAATGAAAAATGGAAAATGTAAAATAGAAAATGAAAAATGGAGAATAGAAAATTTAAAATGAAAAATGGAAAATGAAAAAAGAAAATTGAAAAATGGAAAATAGAAAATGATGAATTTCATGTAAAAATCGAGATGCATTGAACCCGACCCCCTCAGATATCGATGAAATTTTGTTCATAGCTAAATTTGATCAATACAAACAAACCCTCATTTTTAGAAATGACAGTTTTGCGATTTTTTGGGCGTGGCACAGTGGGAAAGTTTTCGAAAAAACGCGAAAATGGTCGAAAAGTGCTCCATTTAAAATGCAATAACTCAGAATCGGCTGAACCGATTTCCATGTTCTTGGTATCATTAAAAAGATATTTTAATATGACAGTGTATTATTTTTTTAGAAAGGTTTATCCTTCACCTATACCATATCCAAAAAGTAAAATGGTTTCTTTTTTAGTTTTATTTATATAATTTTTTAAGTAGTGTCACTCCTAGTAATACGTACCGAAAGTCTTTTTTTTCAAAGGTGTCATAAAGCGTATTAAAAATTAAAAATTAAAAATTAAAAATTAAAAATTAAAAATTAAAAATTAAAAATTAAAAATTAAAAATTAAAAATTAAAAATTAAAAATTAAAAATTAAAAATTAAAAATTAAAAATTAAAAATTAAAAATTAAAAATTAAAAATTAAAAATTAAAAATTAAAAATTAAAAATTAAAAATTAAAAATTAAAAATTAAAAATTAAAAATTAAAAATTAAAAATTAAAAATTAAAAATTAAAAATTAAAAATTAAAAATTAAAAATTAAAAATTAAAAATTAAAAATTAAAAATTAAAAATTAAAAATTAAAAATTAAAAATTAAAAATTAAAAATTAAAAATTAAAAATTAAAAATTAAAAATTAAAAATTAAAAATTAAAAATTAAAAATTAAAAATTAAAAATTAAAAATTAAAAATTAAAAATTAAAAATTAAAAATTAAAAATTAAAAATTAAAAATTAAAAATTAAAAATTAAAAATTAAAAATTAAAAATTAAAAATTAAAAATTAAAAATTAAAAATTAAAAATTAAAAATTAAAAATTAAAAATTAAAAATTAAAAATTAAAAATTAAAAATTAAAAATTAAAAATTAAAAATTAAAAATTAAAAATTAAAAATTAAAAATTAAAAATTAAAAATTAAAAATTAAAAATTAAAAATTAAAAACTAAAAATTAAAAATTAAAAATTAAAAATTAAAAATTAAAAATTAAAAATTAAAAATTAAAAATTAAAAATTAAAAATTAAAATTTTAAAATTAAAATTAAAAATTTTAAATTAAAAATTTAAATTTAAAATTAAAAATTAAAAATTAGAAATTAAAAATTAAAAATTTAAAATTTAAAATTAAAAATTTAAAATTAAAAATTAAAAATTGAAAATTAAAAATTAAAAATTAAAATTAAAAATTAAAAATTACAAATTAAAAATTAAAAATTAAAAATTAAAAATTGAAAATTAAAAATTAAAAATTAAAAATTAAAAATTAAAAATTAAAAATTAAAAATTAAAAATTAAAAATTAAAAATTAAAAATTAAAAATTAAAAATTAAAAATTAAAAATTAAAAATTAAAAATTAAAAATTAAAAATTAAAAATTAAAAATTAAAAATTAAAAATTAAAAATTAAAAATTAAAAATTAAAAATTAAAAATTAAAAATTAAAAATTAAAAATTAAAAATTAAAAATTAAAAATTAAAAATTAAAAATTAAAAATTAAAAATTAAAAATTAAAAATTAAAAATTAAAAATTAAAAATTAAAAATTAAAAATTAAAAATTAAAAATTAAAAATTAAAAATTAAAAATTAAAAATTAAAAATTAAAAATTAAAAATTAAAAATTAAAAATTAAAAATTAAAAATTAAAAATTAAAAATTAAAAATTAAAAATTAAAAATTAAAAATTAAAAATTAAAAATTAAAAATTAAAAATTAAAAATTAAAAATTAAAAATTAAAAATTAAAAATTAAAAATTAAAAATTAAAAATTAAAAATTAAAAATTAATAATTAAATATTAAAAATTAAAAACTAAAAATCAAAAATTAAAATTAAAAATTAAAAATTAAAAATTAAAATATAAAAATTAAAAATTAGAAATAAAAAATTAAAAATTAAAAATTAAAAACTAAAAATTAAAAATTAAAAATTAAAAATTAAAAATTAAAAATTAAAAATTAAAAATTAAAAATTAAAAATTAAAAATTAAAAATTAAAAATTAAAAATTAAAAACTAAAAATTAAAAATTAAAAATTAAAAATTAAAAATTAAAAATTAAAAATTAAATATTAAAAATTAAAAACTAAAAATTAAAAATTAAATTTAAGAATTAAAAATTAAAAATTAAAAATTAAAATTTAAAATTAAAAAATTAGAAATTAAAAATTAAAAATTAAAAATTAAAAATTAAAAATTAAAAATTAAAAATTAAAAATTAAAAATTAAAAATTAAAAACTAAAAACTAAAAACTAAAAACTAAAAATTAAAAATTAAAAATTAAATAATAAATATTAAAAATTAAAAATTAAAAGTTAAAAATTAAAAATGAAAAATTAAAAATTAAAAATAAAAAATTAAAAATTAAAAATTAAAAATTAAAAATTAAAAATTAAAAATTAAAAATTAAAAATTAAAAAATTAAAAATTAAAAATTAAAAATTAAAAATTAAAAATTAAAAATCAAAAATTAAAAATTAAAAATTAAAAATTAAAAATTAAAAATTAAAAATTAAAAATTAAAAATTAAAAATTAAAAATTAAAAATTAAAAATTAAAAATTAAAAATTAAAAATTAAAAATTAAAAATTAATAATTAAAAATTAAAAATTAAAAATTTCAAAATTAAATATTAAAAATTAAAAATTAAAATTAAAATTTAAAAATTAAAAATTAAAAATTAAAAATTAAAAATTAAAAATTAAAAATTAAAAATTAAAAATTAAAAATTAAAAATTAAAAATTAAAAATTAAAAATTAAAAATTAAAAATTAAAAATTTAAAATTAAAAATTAAAAATTAAAAGTTAAAAATTAAAAGTTAAAAATAAAAAATTAAAAATTAAAAATTAAAAATTAAAAATTAAAAATTAAACATTAAAAATTAAAAATTAAAAATTAAAAATTAAAAATTAAAAATTAAAAATTAAAAATTAAAAATTAAAAATTAAAAATTAAAAATTAAAAATTAATAATTAAAAATTAAAAATTAAAAATTAAAAAAGTTCTGCACAGCCGAATTTAACACTCTTACTTGTTTATTTTAAAATTTGCTTCCATTTTGTTCCCACGAGTGTAGGGGAAAGAATGTCAGCCGCGTCATAGCACCCAGTAATGCAGTAAGGACGGCCCACTGCCTTTTCCTACTCGCTGAGGTGCCCAGGTATCAGCGAGGCTCCGTTAAAATACAGTCGTTAACCCCTGACTGCAAACCGTCCGTTGAGCACGGGTCGCGTAACACTCCGGATTAGAGGTGAGTAACCTTTGGGCGTGCACCTTCAAGGTTCTAGACATGGCCCAGGTTCAGGAAGAGGTACTGAAACAGTAAAGCCCATTCCCTTACCTGCCTCATATAAGGAACCGCAGTGCACTTAAGCCACCACATCGCGACAAGATTGTTACTCGTGGCGGTAGCAAGGATGACTTAATGTGCGATTCAAATTAATTTCTGTAATCACTTACGACTTGCAATAAGTATTGCTTTTCTTTAGAGAAACTTATATTTATAATGATTTTTCTTTTCTTTTGTTTGTTTTTTTTTTAAATTGTTGTCATTTTTCACATTTTTTTAATAAGTTATTGTGAAATGATTTTACGTTATTTTTAATCTTCACTAATACATTCAGATCATCTGTATCTACTATGGTATATTGTCCATGATATGGTGATTCACTTTTCGCCCTATTGCTTGCTTTCACTCATACTGAATCTCCTACCTCTAACTTTATGCTATTGCTCTTTTTATGAGATTCTTTTCTGCTTTATTGCACTTTTTATTTATTTTTTTATTTATTAACCAACACTCAGAGGATGCCCCTTACAGATGCAGTACATTGTGTTGATCTCAGGAAAATAGGTTATGGGTAGGAGGAAAGAGGGAGTAGTGTTTGTGGATATTTGACTTAAATTTTATTAGATTATAACTATCAGGAAAGACTTCTATGGGGAGTTTATTCCACATACGGCTAGTTCGACTGATAAACAGATTTTCTCTGTAATCCATTGTGCGGTCAACTGGACAATAGACAACAAACGGATGTGATCTACTAGAGAAGCGGGTAGAGCGAAACAAAACTCGGGCACTTGGAATAAGTTCGCTAATCTCAGAACAACATTTCCCATGGTAGTATCTATAGAACAGTGCTACACAACCCACATTCCGACGATGTTCCAATGAGTCAATAGAGTTGGATACCCTACTGTCATTGATGAGCATCAACGCCCTCCTTTACACACGGTTCAGTAACTCCAAAATAGACTTTGAAGCTCCTGCCCATATATGGGAGTTGTATTCCATTTTCGGTCGGATGTAAGTGGTATCGATTTTAAGGAGATCAGAGGGAGTGAAGTATTTTTTGCACCGTTTTAGAAAACCAAGACACTTGAATGCTTCTTTCGACATTTGAAAAACATGCTCGTTCCAACGAACATCATATTGAATTTTCATGCCTAGAACATCAAGAGTATCCGACTCCTCAATACCTATACCACACATATATACAGATGACATTGTTGAATCCATGGCCGTATGGGTCAACATACAACATTGAGTCTTTAGCGCATTAAAATCAACCCAATCCGTTTACTCCACTCGGAGATTGTTAACAGGTTTTGATTGAGTGTGCCATTCATTGTCCGCCATCTGCCCCCAACCTCCAAGAGGTTGGGTAAGAGTATATAGAGTTAAAAGTTTGACCAAGAAGGTCGTTCAGAAAGATAAGGAAAAGAGAAGGAGAAAGAACAAAACCTTAGGGTACCCCTGAATTATGCTGAAACTCATTAGATGAGACCCCATCAATAACAACACGTATTGTTGGGTCTCTGAGAAAACTCGATATATATCGAGAGAAGTTATTACCGACCCCAACTGCAATAAGCTTTGATATCAATGCACCGTACCACACACGATCGAATGCCTTGGAAATATCTAGAGCAACCTTTTTACTTTCGCCAAAATTGCGAATGGATCGACTCCAGCGCTCAGAAAGTAGAGCTAACAGGTCTCCCGTGGAACGATTTCTACGGAAGCCATACTGTCGATCATTAAGAAGTGAGTTGGCCTCTAGGTAGTTCACAAGATGAAAATTGATCATGCTCTCCATCACCTTTGAGAGGGCAGAGCAAATAGCAATTGGACGGTAATTTGCAGGGTTATTAGCCGCACCCTTTTTAGGGATTGCTTGGACATTAGCAACCTTCCAGCAAGAGGGAAAGACTTCCGCACGGTACGAAAGGTTGAAAAGGTTGGCCAATGGACTGGCTAGCGTCGAAGAACACTGTTTCAGCACCAGCGCTGGTATACCATCCGGTCCCGGAGACTTGTTAAGGTTGAGATCCGAGAGAACCTTTTTAACTGGACGTGCTCGAAAGAATATTTTAGGCATAGTACAAGATACTTCGAGTTCGGGCAGTGGTTTCGCTATCCGGCAAAAATGAATTTTTTTTGCAAAAAGTTCAGCTAAAAGGTTAGCCTTATCAACCGGGTCAGTGAATATTTGGTCATTCATTATAAGAGTTGGGATAGCAGAACTAGCATAATTCTTTACTCTTTTAACAAATGACTAAAAGCTCTTGCTGCCTCGAGGAGCAGAAAGAACTTTAGCACGGAGACGCTGATCGTGAAGAAATTTTTCGTGCCTTGGTACTTTATCACATTCGATTTTCGCCTGTTTGCGTAGCAGTTCAGTGACGGAATTTTTATTTTCGCGCCAAAGTCTGAGTGCTTCCTCTCTGGATTTGACTGCATCTCTGCAAGTCTGGTTAAACCAAGATTTTTGATTAGGTTTAGCCGAAATGTACTTTGATGGAATGAATAATCTCATACCAAGCACTATTATTTTTTCCACCATTGTCGCTGCAGCATCAACATTATTATCCAGGCAACAAAATTTTCAGTTGAAATGCTTGAAGAAATCGTTGAGCTCGGCCCAACACCCTTTTCCGTAAATAAAAACTGAGCGTTTCATAGATGGTGTTGAAACATTATTAAGTGCATAGTACGAAAAAGATGCGGTGATGGTGCAGTGATCCGAATTACCGAGAGGTGCAAGTATTTTCACTTCATACTTGTCATACTTAATAGCAGAGCTCAGATTTAATCGATTTTACTCGCGAGTGAAAAATATTCGCGAAGAAGAGTACTCGAAGAGTACGAGTGTTACAAAAAGTTTACTCTCCACTCGTTTATTTTATGTGGGAGTACTCGCGAGTACTCTTTTTAAAAATTAAGAGTGGGAGTAAAAATCTTCGAAATAGAGTGAGAGTTTACTCTTAAGAGTGAAATCGAGTGGAAAAATATAAATTGCAGGTATGTTTGTAATGAATGAACATTTTATTCTTTGGCTTTAAATTAGATAATGAACTACTTAAAATATAAAATATTGAAAAATATAAAATATTAAAAAACTTAAAAGGATACAATTCCCACTGTCATTAATTATGATTGCAAAATTCTTACCGAGTGCTATGTAGCTGTGTAATTAACTTCAAAGAACTACATACAAACATACATAATTACACACATTCATTCATTCATACATATACATAAATATATTTTGTAAAATAAAACTATTAAAAAAATAAAGACTAGAGTACTCGGCAAGAGTATAATCTGCTCGATTTCGAGCGTATTTTACTCGCACTCAAAATCGAGCAAAGCATATGCGCTCTTATTCGAGTGGCATAAAAAATAGAGTATACTCGAATTTTTTTTTCACTCGCAGGAGTACTCGCGAGCGAATTCGAGCGAGTTTCACTCTCTACTCGAATTCGAGCGAAGATTTTGGAGCTCTGCTTAATAGTTTTCTTGCATTTTCCAATGAGGATTTTAGCCTAGCCTTCAATTCATTTGTATAAGTAATTTTCAAAGCTATAAACCTTTTGATGATTCATGACTTCATCGCTTGGTAAACTTGGTAATTTGCCAAGTACTAGCTCAAATGGTGAGTACTCTGCATCTACGTGAGGAGTGATATTATAAGCAAAGGAATAATATGGTACCCATTCATCCCACCTGTCGTCTTCCACGAAAGACAAAAAATACTCGTTGAGTACCCTGTGGTTCTTTCTACAGAGCATAACGTTCCGTGATGGTACGGTGTTGAGAATTTTTCTTCGAATTTCAACAATGCATATCTCTCGTAAATTCCGACTTAAGTACCTTAAACAGTCCGTATTTCAGTTTTACGTTTTCTGTCAACGCCTTCGCTATTGATTTTGCTTCCTTTGTTCCCATTGGGCAAGCACTCACATATTTAGTTAATTCACATTGCATAGTTAAAATGAATCTATATTTATTCGATGAACGTAATGGTACTGTGTCGATTACAACAGTATCAAAGCTGTTACTAGATGTGTCAGTAACGCAAAGTGGTTCCTTGGTGTATCTTATCTGTTTATTTCTCTGACACAGATCACACACTGAAACATATTTTTTGTCATATTTTTCCAAACATATCTTTGTTTTAGTTTTAAAAGAGATTTTCTAACTCCAAAGTGACTTCCCTGTGGGGCATCGTGGAGCAATTCTATCAATTCCATTCTTATATTTTTATCTGTTATGTTTTGAGGCTTGTTATATAGCATTATTGTGACGTTTTTGTTATTTAATCTATTGAGCTCATTATATTTATTTTTAAATTCATCTGCAGATATCTTATTAAATATTGCATCATCCTTAGCGAGTACAAATTTTGTATATTTAGTATTTTGTAAACAAGATTGTAGTTTCTCCAGAAGTTTACCTAAGTAATTCGGATTATCACCAAATCTAACACGTGTTTCATTCATTTTATCATCATTTTCTACTATGTAATACATATTTTTATCTTTATTATTTAAAGGCCTTTTTTCAAATATGAATTTTAACTTCCTTGTGCACTTAACGTCATTTGATGTGCAGTCCCATGCATGGAGTTGATCAGGCTCACTTTGCGATGTACCATCCTTTGTTTTATTTGCTATTTCCTCAGCTTTCTCTTTCTTTTTCATGCCTCTAGTTATTATTAGTGCTTTTTACGCTCTCGTCATTTTCCAGTGGTATCATTGATTTTAATATGTTTGAGTCAATTTGTATTCTTGATAGCCCATCCGCATTGGTATTATTAGTACACAATCTCGAAATTGTAATTCAAAAGTTCCCATCGTATCCTTGTCAACTTTGAACTCGGGCTCTTGTGTGAGAATAATGACACCAGTGTTCTGTAGTCTGTTACTACGGTAATCTTCTCCCATATAAGTGTGACCCGTTTATTTCTTTCGTATTTCTTCAGTGATCTACTAGCAAAAAATATTTGTAAGTCTTCGCCAACTATTCCCTGTGAAAGTACTGCACAAAGCGCAAAATCTTATGCGTCCACACTTAATATGAATATCTGGTCAAGATCTAGATATTGAAGTATAGGGGGCTAATCAATTTTGTTTTCAAATTTTCGAATGCCGATTGACATTGCTCTGACCAAACGAATTTTACCTTCTTTTTAAGCAATTTATTCAAACATTTCGCGGTTTGCGCAAAGTTTTTTATAAACCTTCTGTACCAATTTCAAAAACTACAAATCTTCTGACATCGTCGGCATTTTTCGGTACCGGATATCTCGAAATCGCCTCGATCTTGCCTGGGTGGGGTCTATTACCTTCTGCAGTAATCAGATGTCCTAAGTAAACCACTTCAGGTTTTAGGAAAAAACATTTCGCAGCATTCAATTTCAGATTGTATCTTGGCAATCGTTTGAATACCTTAAGTAGGTTGTCCTTGTGATATTTTAAACTGCATCGAAAAGCTATGATGTCATCCACATATATGAATGCTTTAGACTCTCTACCAGAAAGTGCTATCGTCAACATAAGTTGAAAACTATTTGAAGAAATCTTCATGCCAAATGGCAACCTGGTATGTTGATAATGACCATTATGAGTCGAAAATGCGGTATAAGGTCTTGAGTCATGGTCAAGTTCTACCTGATGAAAAGAACTTGTCATGTCCAGTGTCGAAAAACACTTAGCTCTACCAAGTTTGGCGAGAATGTCATCTAATCTTGTCAATGGAAACTTATCATTAACAACTTTATCATTCAGTTTCCTGAAATCAACGACTAACCTCCATTACTTCAGCTCAGTTTGTCCCTTCTTTGGAACTAACAAAAGTGTAGCATTATAAGGATTTATGGCCGGTTCGATTATGTTGCTCTTCAATAGATCTTGTACCTGGTTATTAATTTCTTCTATATGCGTCTGTGGAAGACGATTTTTTTTTATATACTGGACTCGTGAGCTGTAACTGAATTGTTTGATTGTAAAAGTTGTTGGTGGTTAAATTTTCACCATCTAAATGAAAAATTGATTTGTACTTTTCTAATATTGTTATAAGCTCTTCACTATCATTGACATCCCCGTTATCCAGATTAAATTCATGCAATAATTTTTTAAAAAAAGTGATAGTGATAAAGCGATAGTATCTATTTTCAAATTTCTTATCACCGTTGTTTTATCGAGAACATTTAACAATCTCACATGTTGATTTCCGTCTTTTGGAACAATTGCGTTCGCCAAAATTACACCATTTGCGATTTCTTTATTGAAAATTAGTTTTAACTTAATTAGTTTTAACTTAAAAGGTATAATAATTTCAGTGCTTGGAGGGATTTTGATAACGTTTACGGTGTATGTGTTACTGTGTATGGGAATCGTTATTAACTCACCCATTACCTTTACCGTTAGTATGTATCTTTCGTAGCAAATATTGCAATTGTATTTGCAAAAAATCCCTTCCAATTATTCCATCTGTATAGATGAGAAAATCATAGTTCACAATTTGCATTTTCTGTTTTATGGTATTTTCTCCTAGGGGAACTATCAATGTGGTGGAACCCGAAGATCTTATTTTCTCTTTTGAGATTCCTGTTAAACGGCAGTAATCATCCGTATCTTTTTCATAACTCTGTATAAGATCTTCTTTGCACAAAGAAACGTCAGCTCCTGTTTTGATCAGGAATGTCAATACACTGTTCGATCCTTGTACAGCTAACTTGATGTAGTTTGTAGTCGGATGAAATGCTATATATTTTAGCAATGTTTATTGGCTTTGATCCGGAGATTCCGTGTATGTCACAGACTCTGGATGCTGGGAGTTTCCCTGCTCTCGAACATGGTTTATGTTTTGATCTCTGTTTGTGCCGTTATATTTGTTACCATTGTTACGTCTATTACCACTATTGTAATTGTTACTACCTCTGTAGTTATCACCACGGTAGCCGTTTCCACCTCTGTTATTATAATTATTGCCTTTAGCGTTATTATTTGTATTATTGTTGAACCTTTTTTGATTGTTGTGGTTGTTTCCACTATTGTAGCTATTGCCGTTGTTACTATAATTTCTGTCGTTATAATTGTTCCTACCACTGTTATTATAGTTGTTCTAATTGCTTCTCACATTGGTTTAACGGTTGTAGCCGTTTCTTTTGCCTATGAAGTCCTCTAAAGTTGTTACTATTCATTCTGATACATTATTTGTTTTTGAGTCATGTCTGAGGCTGTTTCATCCACCACTGTTACTGCCACCGCGAAAGTTTTAACACGACTCGCCTCTATTGTTCTTATAACCTCTTGGGTTTTCAATCCGTTTTTGAAGGACGCTATAATGTTATTATTTCGCGACACTATGTCCCTGCTATCTACCACCTAAACTCGCAATTTATACTTATTTGAGTTCAGTATTAACGTTTCTATCCTGTAGGAAAACTTCCTAACTGATTCATTGTCTGTACCATCTGCGTTAGCTCATTCAATAGTGCGTTGAGGTTTTTTTTTTCGGTTTGTATGTCTTTCTTAGGGTGACTATTATTTCTTGAATACTATTCGGTACTTCTATTTGTTTTCCCTATTTTGTATCTTATTATCCAACTTTGTCTTAAATACAAAATTAAATAATGGCTTCTGCTTTTGAGCAGTTATTCCGGCACTTACTATCTCTAAAATCGCCACGAAGTTATTAATCTCCTCCTTACTGCCACTAAATTTAGGAACTAATTTTGGTACTGAAGATCAATCATGTCCATTGGGACTGCCATTACAACTAAATTTCTCGCTTCTGCCTTTAAATTCTGATCCTCCATTTCCCTACTTCTACTTTCATCGTGTAGTTTTAATGCGTTTGAGTATTCTGTAAATTGTTAAACCGTTCTAAACAAACTTCGCCTTCAGAATCAGTAATATCTTTCCTACTTAATATTTCTTCTACCTCCAATTTAATTTTGTTAAGACCTTGTCTTTTTGAAGCTATTGTTTCCGTAATATACGGATTGTTTAATGATTTCCTCGCGTTAGAAATTAGTCTATTTAAATCTGAGTATATCTTTTCCATTAGCACAACAAACAAAAATTAATTGTAATTCACGTTAAATTTATTTGTTTATTACAAAACTTTCTTTTCCCTTTTTTTGAATCTTACATATTACATTTATTTATATTAAAAAAAATTTTTTTATGTAAGTATATCAATTTGTTAGACATTAGAAACTTATTTATAAATTAAAATTCTCTTTTTTTGTTAAACATTTTGCATTTGGGCTCTTACGAATTGTCTCCACACGTCAGTGGCAGAAGGTATATATAGGTTTGTCATTCCGTTTGTAACGCATCGAAAAATTAATTTCCGACCCCATAAAGTATATATATTCTTGATCCTTATCACAGCTCGAGTCGATATAGCGATGTCCGTCTGTCCGTCAGTCCGTCTGTCTGTTGAAATCACGCTCATTCACAAAAAAGCCATGTAACTAGATAAGGTTGCAAAAGTATCATTTGCCATAATTCCCAGCAGGCTGATATTGAAACTGGGTTACATCGGGCATCATTGTGATTAGATACGAGCAAAAATATGTACATATCTCTAAAAAAAAAACATAAAACCCAGTGTGTTTGTTGTAACAGTTTAGTGGTTGAACATAATAATTGTACAACAACATAAAAAAACGCCACAAAAATAATATGCATAATATATTAACAATAGCAAGAACACAGAACATAACTCATGTTAGTGGTGTTGCCACATATTTTTTTATCATTATCACGATAAAATAAAAAAAAACGCCGATATGAAAAAAAATGAAAACGAAAAATGGAAATTTTCCAATAGATAATGAAAATGGAAAATGGAGAAAGAAAAATAAAAATGAAAAATGGAAAATGAAAAACGGAAAATGGAAAATGTAAAATAGAAAATGAAAAATAGAGAACAGGAAATGGAAAATGAAAAATGGAAAATGAAAAAAGAAAATTGAAAAATTAAAAATGGAAAATGGAAAATGAAAAACGGAAAATGGAAAATGAGAAAAGTAAAATAAAATATGAAAAATGGAGAATGGAAAATGGAAAATGAAACTGGAAAATGAAAAAAGAAAATTGAAAAATGAAAAATGCAAAATGAAAAATGAAAAATGGAAAATGAAATTGAAAAATGGAAAATGAAAAATGAAAATTGAAAAATGGAAAATGAAAATTGCAAAATGAAAAATGGAAAGTGGAAAATGGAAACGAAAACTGAAATATCTGAAATGGAAAATGAAAATTGAAAAAAGGAAAATGGAAATGGAAAATGAAAAATGGAAAATGGAAAATGAAAATTGAAAAATGGAAAATGAAAATTGAAGAATGAAAAATGACTACTAGAAAATGGAAATTGAAAATTGAAAAATTAAAAATGAAAAATGGAAAATGAAAATGAAAAATGGAAATTAAAATTTAAAAATGAATATTAAAAAATGAAAAATGGAAAACGCAAAATGGAAATGGAAATGGAAAAATGAAAAATGGGAAATTGAAAATGAAAATTGAAAAATGGAAAATGAAAAATGAGAATTGAAAAATGAAAAATGGAAAATGGACAATGAAAATTGAAAAATGAAAAACGGAAAATGAAAAATGGAAAGTGGAAAATGGAAAACGAAAACTGAAAAATTAAAAATGAAAATTGAAAAATGAAAAATGGAAAATGAAAATTGAAAAATGAAAAGTTAAAAATGGAAAATGAAAATTTAAAAATGAAAAATGGAAAATGGAAATTGAAAAATTAATAATGGAAAGTGGAAAATAAATAACGAAAATTAAAAAATTAAAGA
The DNA here is from genome assembly GCA_963682025.1 of Cordilura impudica. Lineage (NCBI taxonomy): Eukaryota > Metazoa > Arthropoda > Insecta > Diptera > Scathophagidae > Cordilura > Cordilura impudica. Next base: position 178,492,028 of record OY821519.1, read on the forward strand.
TGAAAAATTAAAAAATGAAAAATTTAAAATTGAAAATGGAAACTGAAATATGAAAAATGGAATATCGAAAGTGTAAAATGAAAATTGAAAAATGGAACATGAAAAATTAAGATTGAAAAATGAGTAATGAAAGATGAAAAATGAATTATCAATAATTAAAGCTTAAAAATTCAAAATTCAAAATTCAAAATTCAAAATTCAAAATTAAAATTAAAAATTAAAAATTAAAAATTAAAAATTAAAAATTAAAAATTAAAAATTAAAAATTAAAAATTAAAAATTAAAAATTAAAAATTAAAAATTAAAAATTAAAAATTAAAAATTAAAAATTAAAAATTAAAAATTAAAAATTAAAAATTAAAAATTAAAAATTAAAAATTAAAAATTAAAAATTAAAAATTAAAAATTAAAAATTAAAAATTAAAAATTAAAAATTAAAAAATTAAAATTAAAAATTAAAAATTAAAAATTAAAAATTAAAAATTAAAAATGAAAAATTAAAAATTAAAAATTAAAAATTAATAATTAAAAATTAAAAATTAAAAATTAAAAATTAAAAATTAAAAATTAAAAATTAAAAATTAAAAATTAAAAATTAAAAATTAAAAATCAAAAATTAAAAATTAAAAATTAAAAATTAAAAATTAAAAACTAAAAACTAAAAATTAAAAATTAAAAATTAAAAATTAAAAATTAAAAATTAAAAATTAAAAATTAAAAATTAAAAATTAAAAATTAAAAATTAAAAATTAAAAATTAAAAATTAAAAATTAAAAATTAAAAATTAAAAATTAAAAATTAAAAATTAAAAATTAAAAATTAAAAATTAAAAATTAAAAATTAAAAATTAAAAATTAAAAATTAAAAATTAAAAATTAAAAATTAAAAATTAAAAATTAAAAATTAAAAATTAAAAATTAAAAATTAAAAATTAAAAATTAAAAATTAAAAATTAAAAATTAAAAATTAAAAATTAAAAATTAAAAATTAAAAATTAAAAATTAAAAATTAAAAATTAAAAATTAAAAATTAAAAATTAAAAATTAAAAATTAAAAATTAAAAATTAAAAATTAAAAATTAAAAATTAAAAATTAAAAATTAAAAATTAAAAATTAAAAATTAAAAATTAAAAATTAAAAATTAAAAATTAAAAATTAAAAATTAAAAATTAAAAATTAAAAATTAAAAATTAAAAATTAAAAATTAAAAATTAAAAATTAAAAATTAAAAATTAAAAATTAAAAAATAAAAATTAAAAATTAAAAATTAAAAATTAAAAATTAAAAAATTAAAAATTAATAATTAAAAATTAAAAATTAAAAATTAAAAATTAAAAATTAAAAATTAAAAATTAAAAATTAAAAATTAAAAATTAAAAATTAAAAATTAAAAATTAAAAATTAAAAATTAAAAATTAAAAATTAAAAATTAAAAATTAAAAATTAAAAATTAAAAATTAAAAATTAATAATTAAAAATTAAAAATTAAAAATTAAAAATTAAAAATTAAAAATTAAAAATTAAAAATTAAAAATTAAAAATTAAAAATTAAAAATTAAAAATTAAAAATTAAAAATTAAAAATTAAAAATTAAAAATTAAAAATTAAAAATTAAAAATTAAAAATTAAAAATTAAAAATTAAAAATTAAAAATTAAAAATTAAAAATTAAAAATTAAAAATTAAAAATTAAAAACTAAAAACTAAAAATTAAAAATTAAAAATTAAAGATTAAAAATTAAAAATTAAAAATTAAAAATTAAAAATTAAAAATTAAAAATTAAAAATTAAGAATTAAAAATTAAAAATTAAAAATTAAAAATTAAAAATTAAAAATTAAAAATTAAAAATTAAAAATTAAAAATTAAAAATTAAAAATTAAAAATTAAAAATTAAAAATTAAAAATTAAAAATTAACATTTAAAAATTAAAAATTAAAAATTAAAAATTAAAGATTAAAAATTAAAAATTAAAAATTAAAAATTAAAAATTAAAAATTAAAAATTAAAAATTAAAAATTAAAAATTAAAAATTAAAAATTAAAAATTAAAAATTAAAAATTAAAAATTAAAAATTAAAAATTAAAAATTAAAAATTAAAAATTAAAAAATAAAAATTAAAAAATAAAAATTAAAAATTAAAAATTAAAAATTAGAAATTAAAAATTAAAAATTAAAAATTAAAAATTAAAAATTAAAAATTTTAAAATTGGATTTTTTTTTAATATTAATATCTGGAAATTTTTGGGTAAGAATCAGTTGATTATACCCTCCACTCCAGTGTGCAGAGGGTATATATAAGTTTGTCATTCCATTTCTAATAATTAGAAAAAAAATTTTGGACCCCATAAAATATATATATTTGTGATCCTTTTAACAACCGGAGTTGATATAGCGATGACCGTCTGTCCGTCTGTCCGTCTGTGGAAATCACGATGACGGCATCAATCGGGCAGCTAGGGTGCTCGTTGACAATAAAAAATAATTCACTAACATCCTGAAAAATTTGCTATTTAAAATCGTCCAAATCGGTCGATTAGGGCCCGATATTTGAATGAAGAACTAAAAAAAAGTCTTGAAAAAATATTATTTTCTATGTTGTTCTTTTCACGATCACGCCCTGAATAGTGCAGCTACAGTGATCATTTTTAGTGAGAATGATTCAACAAATTCATGGGAAGATTTCTATTTCAAAAATCGTTAAAATCGGTGGAACGGGTCCAGGGAAATCTCTGAAAAAGTAAAAAAAAAAAAATGAAAAATATGATGTTTCTATATTGTTCTTGTTGTTATTCTAAATGTTGTGTTGTTGTCATAGCTGGACTTGTTGTTTTTGTGGTCGTTGTGGTAATAATATAATAAAAACTGACCCTTTGTACATTTTTTTTTATTAACTCTGGTAGAAAAATTTAAAAGTTTCCATTGTTTTGGCATCACTCTAAAAATTTGTTAGATCATTTCTGTTATTACCACGAGTCTGCCTGCAAAATTTCAGATCGAATGGCTCACGGGAAATTGGTTAAAATTGATCCAACATTTTGGCGACAAGCAGACAAAGACAGAACGAGTTAATATAAAGGGAGTAAAAATTCACCAACATCTAAAGCAAATAATGCTAAAATACCTAGTTGTTAATAAAAAAAAAAAAAACAATGTTAATATAGCAAAAAAAACTGTATGTATAAATTTATTTATAAATTTATATAAACATATTAAATAATACAAATAAAATACATATATACACATAATTAATAAAGCATTATTATTCACATAAATACAAAATTGCACTTTTTAAATTTTCCGTTCAAATTTAAGAAAATATCAATTCTAGCAAGTAAGAGTGTTAAATTCGGCTGTGCCGAATCTTTAATACCCTCCACCTCGGTTTGAGTATTGATAATAAATGTAAACAAAATATTGGAAAAAGTAAAACAATTTGTTAAACTTTATACCAAATTATTTAAGAAAATTCTTTGGGTTGGTTTTCGTCTTTTCTATTATTTCGGATTTATTTCGGTGTTTGCTTTTGGTCATTGTGGTTGTTGATCGCCATGCGTTTAGGTTATATACCTATATGCATGCGTTTCCGGTTATATGACATAACTTCTCGTTAATTTGGTTTTTGCTAATTAAATAGCTCGCCCTAACCTCCATTGCAAAGGTAATGGTTGTGTAGAGTGGCTATATGCATTAAATCTTGCTAATTGGAGATGGCTGTATAGTTTCTTTTAACTGGCCAAATATTTCTTCATTGTGGCCATATAGGTCGGATGGAGTAACAAAATAATGCCCAAAAAGAAAAAAAGCTCTCTCAACTTTTTTTTAAAATATTGCCATATTTTGAAAACATAGCGAATAAATTTATAATAATAAATAATCAAATTAGGGATGCCAAACGCAAAAAATCAAAAGTCCCAAACATTTTAAATAAAATAATTTAATGTTATCTTTATTTTCTGAAAATCCAAAAAAAATTGTGAAAATTTATATATAAAAAATAACATTCTCATCAAATTACGTTTATTATGTAACAATTTTTATGATAGCAATTCTTAAATATCATTTGAGGTTTTCTTAAATTCATTGAATTTAAATTAATATTTTCTGTAGTGCGATTCTGTAAATTTCAAATTCAACGATGTGACAATCGCAAAATATATCGACAGCTATTGTTGTTTGCACAAATGATTAAGTGATTCACTAAGTACATACATCTTAACGACAGTCGACAAATCTGTTTTTCTATTTATTTAAATTGTGAACTAGTGGCACCTCTGTCAAAATAAGCGAAAAACACAAAGAATAGAAAAAAACAAATTACTTCGTGTTTGACAGGATGATTTTATGTTTATGTTTAATATCATTATTTTGTTTACTAATATTTCTGTTTATTTATTTGAAAATGAAGTAATGAATTAAATATGCTATTTAATTTTTTTATTTATATAAAAAAGTTTTTTAATAAAAGCAAAATATTTTATGATTTTTATTTATGTATGACGACATTTCAACCTAAAAATTGAAGTTTTTATCGATTGAATAAACAACACAAAAATGGTTGTCGTTTAGTCGTGCGATACGGTCGTGTTCTAATTGTGCTCTGTTTATTTTGTCAATTTTGTGTTAATAAAAAACTTTTAAAACTTTTAAAAACATTTGATACTATTAATTATAGCACAAACAAGCTGTTTAAATTTCGAAGTAAATTATATATAATAAAATCAAAAACAATAATATAAACAAGAAAACATTGTGAAACAAACAAAATACAGAAACAACAACTGTGACACATAATATTTATTCTTTGTCAACTGAACAACAACAAATAACTATTTGCCTGTTTTGTCCATGTATAATACTGGTTTATAATTTCTATTATTGACAGTTTTGCAGCCACTGGTGAAATTTATACTATTGTATTTGTCGGAACAATACGTTAAATTTAAATATATATTGAGTATTGTATTTGTCGGAACAATACGTTAAATTTAAATATATATTGAGTGTAAAATCGTATAAATACTTCAAATTCATTAAGAATACCCAAAATACTGGTTGGTTGTGTGTAGCCAGATCGTAGCTTTACTGTAATCGTTACCGTTGCCGTTTATTGTGTTGTGCTGTTTTTGACCTGTAGAGCTTAATAATGGCATGTTTGAAAAAAGGCTGCTCTTTGGTTGATTATGAAGAAAGAATGCTTACCTGTTGGCTTTGTCATGGTTTATGTCACTTTAAATGTAGTGGCCTGTCTGGTTTGGTTGCTGAGTCAATATCTAAACATAAAAACTTGCGCTGGCGCTGTAATGGATGTCAAAAAATTGGTGCTGATTTTTATCGTTTCTTTCAAAGTACGAAAGATAATTTTTTGCAAATTCAACAAAACCTTAATAATTTATCTTGTCAAATTAATGCTTATGGAAAGCTTTTTGATGATTTCAAATCCTTAGAGGGATTGCTGTCACCATCCCCAACTCGTCGTAAGTCGCCAAGGTTCTTGAATAAAGAAAATTCTAGTCAGAATCCTGGTCCTAATGGAGCACATCAGAATGGTACTACTGCTACTGCATCCGCTTTATATTTACCAAATCCTTTTCAAAATATTACAGGTATTGATCCTGCCGTTTCTCATTCAAACAACGTTCAAGTTTTAATTAATAAACCTACTCCAATATTAAATGAAACTGCAGCATTTCCGATTACATCAAATGCTAATAACCATAGTACTCAGCATGCTCTGAACATTATTGCTCCAAATATTTCTTCAATGCCTAGAACTGCTACGGCTAATAATTTACTTTATAATCCTGAGAACGCTGGTCGATTGATTAATTTTGATGCTGCATCACCAATCCCATCTGCTTCAACATCTGGTACTTCAAATATAGTGCCTACAACTGGTATTGAATCAATACCCACTCCTAGGTTGCGAACAATTCCTCAGAAGAAAACTATATTTGCTACACGTTTCGCACATGATACGAAAGCTGATGAGATGAAATTTTATGTGATCTCTAAAATTAAAAACTGTATACCTGAGCATATTAGTGTTTACAAAATGAATTCCAGAAATAGAGCATCATTTAAAATAATTGTTCCTGAATACCTATTTGAACAAATCGTAGATGCCAGTTTTTGGCCTAAAAACGCATTAATACGTGAATTTATATATAGAGAAGAAGATAATGCTCGGCTTCCCAAATCCGCTGATCAAAATCCAAAAAACTAATATACATCTTGTATCAAAACGTTAGAGGTATGAATTCAAAACTTTCGTCAATTTATTGTAATAGCTTTGGCTTCAATAATCATATTATTATATTTACGGAGACCTGGCTCAGTAAAAAAGTTAATAACTCTGAGATTTTTTGCCCTAAATATCAAATTTTCAGAAAAGATAGAGAAAGTTGTGAAAGAATTGAATCTGATAAAAATAATAATCACTGTAATAATGTAATAAAAAAGTCTGGTGGCGGCGTATTGGTTGCTATACTAAACGAATTTTCGTCTGAAGAAATTATCTTAAACGATTTTTTACATATTGAGATTATATGTGTTTTAGCTAAAATTAATAACAGGTCCATATACATTATTTGCTCATACATTCCGCCTAACTCTCCGCTTTCTGTTTATGAGGATCATCTGAAAGCTGTTGATTTAATCCAAAATTATATAAAACCATCTGATTTATTAATGTTAATTGGAGATTTTAACATGCCGTCTACATCCTGGAAAGCTGATCCTGATACCAATTATTTAGTTCCATCTCATTATTCCGATTCTTCAGCTGCATTTATTCATGGTTTATTGGAAAATAGTCTTTTCCAAGTCAACTCCGTCACAAATGCATTTGGTAGACTGTTGGACCTTATTTTCGTTAATGAACCTAATGACTTTTCAATATTGCGGCATAGCCCTATTCCTAAGATATATACCATCCAACACTTGAGATATCTTGCTTTTGTTCCTATCCTCTTCATAAAAAGAAGTTAACTCACAGCGATAAAATCTTTTGCTTTAATAAAACTAATTACCAAGATTTACAACTCCATCTATTCCAAATTGACTGGATAAATGTGTTATCTCGTTGCAATGATAACTTGGACTTGTGTTTGCATACATTTTATCATCACCTCTTTGAATGTTTCTCGGCATCTGTACCTAAAATGTTACCTCCTAAATCGAATGGTCCTCCTTGGAATACAAAACATCTATCTCAACTTAAAAATAAGAGAAACAAAATGTACAAAATTTATAAAAAATATGGAACATTGAAAGATTATATGAAATACTCGTTATCAAGTTCGGAATTTATTATTGCTAATCAATTGGCCTATAATAACTATTTAATTATAGTAAGAAATAATCTAAAAAATAATCCAAAATCATTTTATAAATTTATTAATTCTAAAAGACGTACTGCGGACTTTCCTTCGGTTATGAAATACGGTGATTTAGAATTTTCAGATGATAACTCCATAAGTAATATGTTTGCAGACTTTTTTGCATCAACTTATTCTTCGACAGTATGTAATAGCAATAATCTGTATCCATACATAATATCGGAATCTTCAATTATTAATATACCATCCATCAATCAACATACAGTTCTGAATGCCCTGACAAAATTAAAATTGTCGTATGCTGCTGGTCCTGACGGTGTTCCTAGTTGCATTTTAAACCGCTGCGCACATTTATTGTATATTCCTTTGACTTATATGTTTAACATATCCCTTAAATTGGGTTACTTTCCTCCCATTTGGAAACAATCATTTATTATTCCCTTCTTTAAGTCTGGATCTAAAGCTGGTATTTCGAATTATAGAGGTATTGCTAAATTAAGTGCTATTCCAAAACTATTTGAAAAACTTATATATGACACGTTGTCACATCATGTGTCCTCTATTATATCTCCAACGCAACATGGATTCTGCAAATCACGCTCTACAATAACAAATCTTTTGGAGCTTACAACTTTGGTAAATGATGGTTTTATTAATATGAGACAAACAGATGTTATTTATAATGATTTTAGCAAGGCATTCGATAAAGTAAATCATGATCTATTGTTGTTTAAGCTTGACCGTATGGGCTTTGGTATATTGCTGATAAAATGGATTGGATCATATTTAAAAGACAGAACACAATGTATTAAGTTTCGTAACTCGTATTCCAACAACATAAAAGTATTATCTGGTGTACCTCAAGGTAGTCACTTGGGACCTCTTTTATTTACGCTATTTATAAATGATCTTCCTTCTGTAATTAAACACTCAACTACATTAATGTATGCAGACGATGTAAAGTTAATTTTTACCCTCAACAATCTTGATCAACAATCACTTTTACAGAATGATATTGATCGTTTAACTACTTGGTGTAATATGAATCTAATGGACCTAAATGTCAAAAAATGCAAATATATGATTTTTACAAGATCAATTCCAATTAATGGTCGGTATATCATGAATAATGCTGTGCTTGATTTAGTGGATTCATTCAACGACCTTGGCGTACTTCTGGATAAAAAATTAGACTTTAGAAGTCATATTTCGCTAACAATAAATAAAGCTACTGGTGTACTTGGATTCATTAAACGGTGGGCTAAAGAGTTTTCGGATCCGTATACGACAAAACAATTGTTTACTACCTTGGTAGACCAATACTCGAATATGGGTCTGTAGTCTGGGATCCGCAATATCATATACATTCGAATAAAATTGAATCAGTTCAAAAACAATTTTTGTTATTTTGTCTTCGTGGTTTGGGCTGGGATCCTAATATGAGGTTGCCATCTTATGAAAATCGTCTGGCTCTAATTAAGCTTCCTACATTGAAAAGTCGCAGACATATGCTAAATGTTACTTTCCTGTTAAAACTGTTAAATGGTAGTCTTAAATCTGAATTTCTTATCAACAAAATAAATATAAATATTCCTTTTCGATCGTCAAGAAATTATAACTTTCTAACTATCAAATATTATTGTACAAACTATGCTAATTTTAATCCACTACGTAGAATTTGTGATGAGTTTAATATGCTGTATCAGTTTATTGATTTTAATAAAAGTTTGGATATTGTGAGAAGAGATATTATATTACACTTAAATGCATTAAATCAACTGAATTAAATAAATGTTATATATCAATTTTGTTAAATATTTAATTATATATATAAATTATAATATAAATGTACATATACTTTAAGTAGTCTGTAAGGATGATTCCATAGACTGAATAAATAAAAAAAAAAAAAATAAAAAAAAAAAAAAAAAAAAAAAAAAAAAACAACAGCTGACTTTAACAATAGCGAATATCGTTTAAAAATTTTACTGATAATTTTGCAATTTTCTTTTTTTAACGATTCGACTATCGTTAGAAGAAGTTACTGAATCGCGGTACTGAAAAGCTATTAATTTCTCCTGAATGTCAATATTTTTTTAAATGTAAAAATTTTTTAAATGTAAACATAGGTATTTGGTGTTTTTTTTTTTGGAATTTCAATTTGTGTTTAACGAATAAAATTTACATATTAAAGATGCAATTGATGTCTTCTAAATTTAAAATTATAATTTCCGACGTTTTGATATGATTTTCTGAAATTCAATTAATTGTAATTTATAATTGGAAATTTTTAATTCCAGTTTTTAGAATTGATATTTTCATAAATTTGAATGGTAAATTTAAAAAGTGCAATTTTGTATTTATGTGAATAATAATGCTTTAGTAATTATAAACAATTTTTAAAAATTAGATGTAATCGCAATCAGATATTTTGTAGGTAAAGCAGAATAATAATTCTATATAACTATGTAGAACTGTTTTGAAAGCAAAAAACTTATTGATGAACTTGGTAACTCTATTTTGTAAAGACAACAAAAAGTTAATATGCCAAACTTATGTTCATATTTGTAAAAGAATAATGAAAATACGTATGAAATAAAAGACCAGCCCGTGTATACTCTTAACATTGTTCTGTATGATATCCAGTTGAAAATATTAACATTCATGTTAAAATAGAAATAACTATTGCAAAGCTTATTAGAACAAACAAAAATTGTGGCGCCATCTACTCTGGCATAGTCACGCTGAGCAAAATGAAGTGACACTCTGTTAATGCAAAAGAAATGTATTTTCCCCACAACAAAATATTGCAGAATTTTATATAAATAAAATAATATACCGACTTATTTCTAACATGCAGTTGTTATGGATATACATATATAATATATGTATGTATATTATTTGTATTATTTAATATGTTTATATAAATTTATAAAATTATAGTCGGTCTAGACCGACTATATGATACCCTATACCATGCGTTTAGATACCCTATCTCTTCAGTCCAACTAATTGGATATAGCAAATAAGCATAAACCAAATTTGAGTGGCATTTTTATTAATTTTTTTCGCTGCAGATATGAAAAAGTTCATATCGGATACTATATTTATATGGGGACTAGGTCGAAAAATGGACCAATCCTGACCATATTTTGTAGAGTCACTTATACTGTGAAAAAATATATGCAAACCTAATTTGAGAAAAATCTGTGCAATAGTTTTGTTTTTAATAGATTTAAGTGAAGATGGGAAGCAGCTCTATATGGGGCCTATGACTAAGAATTTTCCTATAATGATTATTTTTGAACTACTGATTAATTGATGTAATAAACACATACAAACCCAATTTGACTGAGATCTATATGATAATTTTGAACTTATGGCAATTTATGTCGATTTCATAGGGGTCATTTGTATGGGGACTAGGTCTAAACATGGACCGATTCTCACCAATTTCAATAGCGTTCATTCTATGGCCGACGAAAGCTTATATTCCAAATTTCATCAAAATATATTCATATTTGCGACCTGTAGTTTGATTACAAGCTTTACATGGATACACAGACGGACGGACGGACGGACGGACATTGCTATTTCGACTCAAAAAGTGATTCTGAGTCGATCGGTATAATTAAAGATGGGTCTAGGACGACTATTTCATTATACCGAAACCACATAGTGGTATAGGTTATAGAAAGTAAAGTTGTTGTTGGTTATATTGTTAACATGGAATTAGATTTGGATGTCATAAAGAAATCCTCTTTATCCCCTTTTATCCTCTTTTAAGCCATCAGTTACGGAGAACAATATAATGTCCTATGTCTCTTAATATCTTGATATAGAAAAAAGGGATATTACATGTTTCAAATTAGTCAAAAAAGATGCTTTGCTTGCTAATTTAAAGTTTTTTAACTTCAAACTTGGCATTATTATATGACTTTGATTATACTTGATGTCTTTGTTATTACTGAAACTTTGTCGAACCCTGACCTCTATGATGGAAAATTCTTTAATCCAGACAATTTTGCTCTGTATCTTAAGGATAGAGATGCTTTTAACTGATTGAAGTTAAAAAAACGCCGTTTTGCAGATTGATAACTTTATCAAGTAACGATTTTATCATCGATCAACTATGTGTTGCTGTTAAGGCAGTACATACATACCTCTCAATAGTTCTTATTACTTATATGCTTCTCATTCTTCAAATTTTGCTTATCAAGTAGAAGGCTTTAAAAATGGCGAGAAATTGTTGGTGATTTTAATTTAAATGAAATGGTTTGGTCGGAAATTCAAAACTTTGAATTATTTCTTCCTCCGTGGAATTCAAAGGAATTGTCGAGGCTAAAAGACAGAAAATCTCGCCTTTTCAAAAGATACACAAAATCCTGTTCCACTATAGATAATGCTAAATATTCTAACGCTCGCGCTGATTATAATTTACGGAGTAACAATTGCTATTCGAGGTATTTGGATAATTTAAAATCAAACTTTGCTAATAAGCTAAAGTCGTTCTCTGACTTTGCACGTGTTAAACGCAATGATAATTCATCCTATGATTATCTTGATATTGCGAATATGTTTGCTGATTTTTTCCAGTCAACGTATAGCAATTCTATTTCAAATACTTTAACCGTCACTAACTATCGATATTTAATAAAAGTTGCATCGGTATCACATATTCTGCTCTTTAATACGGAAACTGTTTTTAAGTCTCTGATTCAGTTGATGATGTTCCTGCTTGTATTTTGAGAAATTGCGCTCAAATTTTAAATGTGCCCATAATGTGTATTTTCAACAGTCTTTTGCAAATTGCTTATTTTCCTACTTCTTGGAAATAATCATTTATTATACCTTTGCGTAAGTCAGGTGGTAAGGCGAATGTACTTAACTATAGGCGAATAGCTAAGCTAAGTGTCATTCCTAAGTTAACTGAGAAACTTGTTACTGATTATGTCTCTTATCAACTAAACTCGACTATGTCTCCATTGCTTTTTAAAATTAAGTTCAACTATTACTAATCTTCTAGAATTTTCAACTCATGTTTTCAAAGGTTTCGTCCGTGGTGAGCAGACAGATGTGATATACACTGATTTAGTAAAGCTTTTGATATGGTGGATCATTATATTTTACTTCTCAAACTAAGAGTCATTGGCATACATGAATCTTTTATATTGTGGATTGAATCGTATCTCACGTTTAGATCTCAAATGAGCATGTTTCGCAATATTGAATCTAAAATTATGAGAGTTAATTCTGGCGTCCCCAAGGCAGTCATTTGGGCCCGTTATTTTTACTATTCGTAAATGATCTTCGGACTGTAATTTCGAATTGCAACGTTTTTATGTACGCAGATGATTTAAATTATTTCACAGTTTCAATGACATAAATCTGTCTGTTAACCGTTTTCTCTAAAATTTGGTACACATGATCTCTGTACTCCAGGTAAGGATACCACATACTTCTTATCGACCAAGCCTACTTTTACGCCCACTTTTTATATACAATTAATTTTCTTTTTTTTTTGGTATATTTGTTCGCAATAATAATTTTTAGTTGTTAACCGATTACTCTGAAATTTGGTACACACGATCTCTGTACTGTAGGTAAGGCCGCTGTTCAACCTTCGCAAAGAATTTCTTTCAGATGTACATGTGTGTGTACATATTCTTGCATAAAATAAAAAACGACAGAATTTAATTGCTATCGTTAAGTACAAGTATATCACATTTTAGAATTTATTATGTATGTATATGTCCAAGCCTGTCATACACATTTTAAAATTATTGTGCAAGTAATTTGTTTTCGCTATAGGTCATTGCCCAGTTTTAAAAGCAAGTACACCAAAATCGAACACAATTTAATGTAAAATGTAAATCAGCAATAATTTAGCAAAAATAAATAAACCAAACAGAAATTAATGTAAAAGTGTAAATCAGCAATAATTTAGTATTTAAGAGTCAATCAAATCAATAAAAAAAAGTGAGAAACATTAAAACCCTTGTTGTGTTCATTTCTTCACTTCCCCGGCTAACCAAGTTCCAAGTGCTTGCATTAACTTTTACATTATCTTGGTGTATCGCCTTGATAGTAAAAAATATAAACTAAAACAATTCAATCGGCAAAACAGTCTTCCAAATAAGGTCTTATCCTGGTGCATTCGCTTGGACAAGGCATTCAACGACAGTTAATTAATCGGCAAAACAGCCTTTCATTAACATTTCTGGTGACCACGACGTGATTTGACGTTTTGAGTTTCCCCCCACCATGGTAAGGAACCCTGAATGCTCTAAATCACCATTGCACGCATAGTCCATCATCAGGTACTACATTAACATTGGTGTCCTGGAATTCTGCAAACGCCTCACAAAATTGGCACTAGCAGGCCTCACAATAATTGGCAATCTCCATTTTTACGTCAAGAAATTGACCTTCAGGCAATATCCTGATTCGAAACATAGGACAGCGGCTTTCTAATCGTCAGGTACACACCCATCATCCTAAAAATGGCAAATGATAAAAAAGACTCGAATATGGCTTTGTTCGATCAACTCATAGCATCTCAAAAGACAACGGGTGATTTAATTGAAGGCATAATTCGAAACGTAAAAAAGGACTCAGCTTCCAGAAAGATGGTCCAGTACTATGAGGAACGACTCAGGAGATTAGATACGGCATGGTCTGATTTCGAAACCACCGACAGCAAAATACGGTGTCTCGAAAGCACACCTACCGACCACAAATACTTCACCGAGAAGTATTACGAAAAAATATCGGAACTCACATTTAAATACCGAGAAAATTCCGAAACAGCCATGATGGAAACCCTGAATGGGCCGGCAGTGGAAACAAATCAATACCATGCTGCTCCTAGCAGGACAATATTGAACAACAGCGACACAACAGCACCCCTCTCCTCAATTAATTCTACAATGAGAAGACAAAATGTTATGATAGGATCACTGAAACGATTGCTCGTCATGGACTCGACATCAACAAATATGACTCTGAAGGCAAAACTGTGGGAGCAAATCCAAAATTTGCATTTCTCAATTTGGGAAAACAATCCTGATCCACTTAGAGAAGGATATGACATGGATTCGTACACCAATCTGGAAATATTAATCATCAAAAACTTTAAGATATCATCAAATATTGCTCTAGAACGAAAAACCCAATATGAGCAAAACAGCGTGCTACCCCTGCCTAAAGTAACTATCCTACAATTCAGTGGGGATTATGTCACATGGACAACATTCATTGATCTGTTTTCTCAACTCGTCGGCAAACAGGAAATTCCCACGGTACAATGTCGGAGGAGAAGCGGGTAAGGCACATTTCCGCTACAGCTGACAATTATGGAGCAGCATGGAAAATGTTACAAGAGCGCTACAATAATAAGCGAGTTCTTGTCGCAACACTAATCCAACAACTGCTTGATCAACCATCAGGCGGATCACCAGCAGCAGCCATTAAGTAGCTGCATGACGTCATACAGGAATGCTTGCATGCGTTACAAAATATTGACGTCGACACAACCTCGACTGAATTTCACACAAAAACATAAATTGTGCATCAATTGTTTAAAATCGGGCCATTCCACAAGGGTTTGCACATCAAGGTCATGTACAAAATGCAATAAGAAACATAATTCAATGCTACACCTCGAATCAACAAAATTTTCATCAAGCCTAGAATCATCTAGCGAAAACAAGACATCATCAGCTGCCACAGCACTATCCACAAGAGATAAGCCAGACCCAGACACCACCTCTTCGAGTACTTGTTTACCAGAAGGATCAGAAGCCACCTCACTAGCTGCAGCCAATAAGCATTCATCGAATTCATATATTATTCTCAGCACAGCAGTGGTAAAGGTTAAGGGCGAACATACAGAAGTTAAGTGCCGCGCTTTGCTACACTCAAGATCTCAAGTCAATTTCGTCACTGAGCGCCTAGTAAAACGTCTTGGCATATCAATGCAGCCATCATCAGTAAACATTAGCGGAATTGGAGCAACAAACACCAGAACACAGTATCGGATTAATGTGGCATTACACTCTCGAATTAATGGTTTTTCAACTCCACTCGAGGCACTTGTATTGCCTCGCATCCTTTCGCCACAACCATCACGATTTATCAACACTGATGAATGGTCGCTACCCAAAAATTTAGTGCTAGCCGATCCAACCTTTAACCGACCCGACAAAATCGCCATACTATTGGGTGCCGAACATTATCATCAACTGCTATCGATTGGACAAATTAAGTTATCTGAACAACTACCACTACTTAAAAACATTGTATTCGGGTGAATTGTTTCAGGTAAACTTCAAGAAGAACACCGCTCAAATGTAGCATGTGGAGTCTGCACAGCCGATGAAAGTCTCGAGCTTTCCATAGCTTGCCTATGGGAGTTAGATTAAATTAAAGCCAATAACAAACCGCTCTCCATGTCTGAAAGACAATGTGAAGAACACTTCGCGCAAAATACCTTCAGAACCACGAAAATCGATTTGTAGTAAAAATACCATTTCATCAAAGCCCTGATGCTCTAGGCGATTCACATGGAGTTGCTCTCAACAGACTTCTTTCGCTTGAGCGTCGACTGCAGAAAAAACCTGAAATAAGAACTAAATACTTCAAGTTTATGGATGAATATGAGGCCCTGGGGCACATGACGAAGTTTTCATCAGACGCAATCCTCTCACCTAAGTATTTCATTCCACATCACTGCGTGTTAAGGCCTGAGAGTACCACCACAAAACTGCGAGTAGTATTCGATGCATTAGCCAAAACAACATCACGACATGCACTAAACGACCTCATGTACACAGGGCTGACAGTGCAAAGCGAACTGTTCCCTATACTGCTAAGATTTCGATTTCCAAGATTCGGATTTACTACCGATGTCGAAAAATTTATAGACAAGTCGTAATTTCCCCCGAAGATCGCAAATTCCAACTCATTATTTGGAGAAAAGATGCCAATAAACCCATAACGTATTACCAGCTCAACAGGTTTACATACGGAACAAGAGCTGCACCCTATTTAGCAACTGGCGAAAGAAAACAAAGTTCGTTACCCACAGGCCTCGAATTTTCTTCAAGAGAATTTCTACGTGGATGATGGCCTGGGTGGAGCAGATAATTTAGCGGCTGCAATGCAATTCCAAGAACAGCTAACGCAAATCATTAAATAAAATGGTTTCAACTTACGAAAATGGTGTGCAAATCACCCACAACTGCTCAAAAATATTCTACAAGGAAATCTAGAAGTAAATTTAGATTTTGAAAACACAAAGGCTGACTCAATAAAAACATCAGGACTCACATGGCTGCCGAAGGATGATAAGCTCTGCGTTAAGGTTAACGTCGAAGCGGTCAAAAGGATTACGAAACGCAGCGTCACATCAGACCTTGCCAGACTTTTCGACCCGTTAGGAATCCTTTCTCCAGTAGTGGTAGCAGCCAAAATCCTTATTCAGAGTTTGTGGGAGTTAAAATTGGACTGGGATCAATCTTTGCCCGAAGAGCTGCACACAAAATGCCTCACATTCCGCTCAGACCTTAACGTATTAAAAACACTGCAAATATCAAGGAACATCTATAAAGGAGGAGCCATTCAATTACACATTTTTACTGACGCATCGGAGAAAGCATATGGAACAGCAGCATATGTTCGATCAGTATTTAAAAACGGCACGATTATAACACGATTGTTATGCGCCAAATCTCGCGTAGCACCACTTAAAAAACAAACAATACCACGCCTGGAGCTGTGTGCAGCAGTACTCGGAGCGCAGTTAGCAGCCAAAATCACAGCCGATATTCATCTTAAAAGTCCAATATGGTTTTGGACTGATTCGGAAATTGTACTGTCATGGATACACTCATCCTCAGCATTATATAACACCTTTGTTGCGAATCGAATATCAGTCATCCAGGAAACGACACGAGCAGAACAATGGCGTCACGTCAACTCAAAATATAATCCAGCAGACATTCTATCTCGGGGAATGTCAACGAAAACATTAAAGGAATGTACCTTGTGGTTCTGTGGACCACTATTCCTACATGGCAAAGAAACAGGCTGGCCCCCAAGATTCAATCCAAGTTCGTCTACTAACAACAATTTGGAAAGAAAAAGGAAGGCCTGAGTTTATAGACAAAATCAAACACAAGAATTCTTTCCATCGCCTACAGCGAATTATAGGATACGTTTTGCGCTTTATAAACCATACCAGGCGTAAAAGAGAGCACCGAGAGCCTCAAATATCTTTAACGACGACGGAATTGGATTTATCACTAGTTCCAATCATCAAACAAATACAAACGTCAGAATCTAAAAATGGCGGTCGACTTGATGCTTCATCATTGGCGTATGACTCAAAAAACCAGTGGCTAATCCCGTACAATGATCCTATTTCAAAAATAATATTTGAAATGGTTCACAAAAGCAATAAGCATTGCGGTGCACAAAAATTACTTGGAATTTTTCGACAATGGTATTGGCCAATAAAAGGAAAAATTATGGCTCGAGCCACAATTCATCGCTGCACAGTATGCAGCAGAGTCAAACCAATGCTAATCAACCAAATAATGGGAAATTTGTCTTCTATACGGGTGACACCAGCACGAC
Organism: Cordilura impudica; assembly: GCA_963682025.1. Classification (NCBI taxonomy): domain Eukaryota; kingdom Metazoa; phylum Arthropoda; class Insecta; order Diptera; family Scathophagidae; genus Cordilura; species Cordilura impudica. The sequence goes on from OY821519.1 coordinate 178,510,004, forward strand.
CATTTATAAATGCTGGAGTCGACTACTGTGGTCCAATAACAGTACGCTACAAACTGCATGGAAAAAGGCCGCACAAGGCTTACATTGCAGTATTTTGCTGCTTTGCTACGAAGGCGGTACATTTGGAGCTTGTGAGTGATCTCACCACCGACGCATTTATTGGGGCTCTCAAAAGATTCATCGGCCATCGTGGGCACTGCCAAAACTTGTGATAATGCGACAAATTTTGTCGGAGCTAAAAATCAATTGCCTGAACTGTCAACGGTAATTCGCTTTTCCGACGCTCAAGCAGCAATCACGAATGCATGCAACCAAAAGGGTATACAATTTAATTTCATACCACCAAGAGCGCCACACTTTGGGGGCCTATGGGAAGCAGCGGTTAAGTCCGCAAAGCATCTTCTTGTCAGAAGTATGGGAAATGCATCTTTGACATACGAGGAACTAGAAACACTGGTAATTGAAATACTGAACTCCCGACCAATTTCACCCATGTCAAATGATCCTAACGACATAGCTGCCCTCCAGGACATTTCCTAATTTGAGAACCACTAACAGCCCAAATTGATGCACAGGCCAAACCCAGATTGAAGTTAGTTTCTCGTCTGAAACATGAATTTTGGAACAGGTGGTCAAGGGACTACCTCAACGAATTACAATACCGGAATAAATAGCAAGAGCGGCCGAGAAACCTTAAAGAAGGTGATATTGCTATCAAGGAAGATAACGTTCGACGAAATAGTCAGAGTTTCAGATGTCAAAACGGCTTCAGGCATATTTAAGCGAGCAGTTCGATATCTGGCACCACTTCCTAGAATTAATGACGACGGTGAAGAATGGCAACAAAAACCAAATGAACAGGCTGCAACATTAAGCGACAATTGCAAATTGCAGCCCTCTGGATCACCATCTGATCAAATTCCAAAAAAACAAAAAAACGGCGGCTATCAGCACTCCCCAGCATGCCTATATTACTTATAGCATTGCTCGCACTTCCACTAATTTGCGCAGGAAAGGTGGAAATAAAGGAACTCGAATCGAACACGGGCTTGCACTTCGAAGAAATTGGCAACACGCGAATATCACGATCTGAATGGAATATTATAAGCTACTACGAATTAGCACCATATTGGCGAGATATGGCTACGTTCACTAATGGAACCATAGCTCTGAAACATTTATGCAAGCTCATGAATCAAAACGCAACTTGCACAAATACACTACAAACTTTTGAATTCGGCTTAGCAGACTTGAAGGATGAAAATATTCTACTGAACGGCAATGTCGCAACTCACTTTTCGGTATCTTAGATTCGAATTATGCAGAACAAATGTCGAACACAATCAATCAATCACAATCAATCAAACACAATCAATCAAAGAAGACGAAGGAAGGCTTAAACAGTTCCTAAGAAATCAAACATCAATTATTGATTCTACTCTGAACGTATTCAAACAAGATGAGAACAGAATCAAAGAAAAGTTCGACAATCTGGATGCTCAATTAACGGAAATTGTATCAAGGCTACACATGGACGAAAGGGAAGATCATCAAGCAAAACTGTTTCAAATCTTCATATCACTATCAGTCCAACTTTCAATAATATCAGCCAGATTACATCGAATTCAAACAACAATAGTAGCAGCATTATCCGACTCGCACCACGGAAAAATCAGCCCACTGCTATTAGCGCCATCACAACTTCAATCAGAATTAGTGAAAGTTAAAAATCACCTTTCAACATCTCAGCAATTGCCAGTAAACGAAGACAACCTTCTACAACTCTACAAAATAATGAATGTGAAAGGCGGAATAACAGAAGATCACGTTATCCTTCACATAACCATTCCTTAATGTGATCCAGAGACCTTTAAACTCTTCAAACCACATCCAATTCCAAATCGAATGAAAAACATGATAGCCGCGATCCAACCATGCAGTGATCTCATCGCTATTCATGCCCATAGGGATCAATATTTTGTATTAATCGAAAAACAGTGGGCATCATGCATAATGTAACGGTCGTTAAATCAAACCATATCTTTCCGGGACTATGCTACCAATTGATCCGGCCGTGCTCAGGGAAAATGGGGAGGATCTTGTCTCCTTCAAGATAGGTTAAACCAGCTACAGTAATATTAAAATTTTGGTAGCAAATTATCTATTTACGATGACTCAAAATAAAGAATTGTTATACCAAAAAAAATAAATTTAAAAGTAAATGAAGAAATAAAATAAGTGCGTATAATTAGTAGCGTAGAGGTAAAAGATGTCGTTAACCACTACATGTTCTATACCCGCCCAAACCTTTGCTATCTATTACAAATTTTCCTAGATAGCCCACTTTTGACCTAACCAATCACCCTAAACTTTTTGTGAAATAAAATAAAAGTTAGTTCAGCATTATATTATTTATATCATGTAATTAAACGATATTATAAATTTATTGATTAAATCGTTAAATTAATAAACACTTATCTATTATAACGGGTGATTTTTTTGAGGTTAGGATTTTCATGCATTAGTATTTGACAGATCACGTGGGATTTCAGACATGGTGTCAAAGAGAAAGATGCTCAGTATGCTTTGACATTTCATCATGAATAGACTTACTAACGAGCAACGCTTGCAAATCATTGAATTTTATTACCAAAATCAGTGTTCGGTTCGAAATGTGTTTCGCGCTTTACGTCCGATTTATGGTCTACATAATCGACCAATTGAAAAATATTGAAAAATATTGTAAATATTGTTTGCAATCAAAAACAAAAAAAAAAATATGTCACCATTTGAATATATAATTTAAGAAAAAAAAAATTTTTAAGTTAAAATGTGTGGTGTTTATTTAGTAAAAGCAAATAAAGTAAAAAAAAAAATGTATGTGCCAGAAATTAATCATTTAAACACAGAAATGGCAACTCTGATAATAGATATAAATTATTTTGCACATAAAAAAATATGAGCAACATAATTGAGCATCTATTAGATATTCATGTTTTAATTATTTGAATATATGAAATTGAGTAAATGAGTGTAAAAAAAAATAAATAAATCAAAATAATAAACTTACGTTCTCTTATCCATCGATGTAACAAGCGCTTGTAGTCGAAGAATATTTAGTTGACGTTTGACAGATCTAATTTATGTTAAAACAAGTAAGAAAATTATAGTCGGTCTAGACCGACTATACGATACCCTATACCATGCGTTTAGATACCCTATCTCTTAGGCCCAACTAACTGGACATTGTAAATAAGCAAAAACCAAATTTGAGTGGGATTTTTATTATTTTTTTTGGCTGCAGATATGAAAAAGTTCATATCGGATGCTATATCTATAAAGGGACTAGGTCCAAAAATGGACCGATCCTGATCATGTTTGGTAAAGTCTCTTGTATTTTGCAAAAATATGTACAAACAAAATTTGAGAAGAATCAGTTCAATATTTTTGTTTTTTAATAGATTTAAGTGAAGATCGGGAAGCAGCTCTATATGGGGTCAAAGGGATCATTTTTGGACTACTCATTAGTGGATGTAATGAACGCATACAAACCCAATTTGAGTAAGATCTATATGACAATTTGGATCTTATGGCAATTTATGTCGATTTCATATGGGTAATTTGTATGGGGGCTAGGTCTGAACATGGACCGATTCTCACCAATTTCAATAGCGTTCATCCCATGGCCGATAGAAGCTTACATACCAAATTTTATCAAAATATATTCATATTTGCGATCTGCAGTTTGATTACAAGCTTTACATGGACACACAGACGGACGGACGGACGGACGGACGGACGGACGGACATTGTTAAATCAACTCAGAAAGTGATTCTGATTCGATCGGTATAATTAAAGATGGGTCTAGGTCAAATATTTTTGGTTGTTACAAACAGCAGCACAAAGTCATTATACCCAAACCACATAGTGGTATAGGGTATAATGACATTCTCACTCAAAGACACAAGTTACAAATGAGAATAACATTCAGATAAAAGAATTATTTGTAAAATTTTGTGAGAATGGATTTGTATGATGAATGAATGTAAAATTAAAAGTATGTTTGTGTATTTATTATGAGTGGATTTAAAATGTTTGAATATTTTCTATTTTGACATATTAAAATAAGGTGACCATATTTGCACAATATCACATTAGAACATTATAATCATTGATTTTTTTTTTTAAATTAAATTAAAAAAAAAAATGTAAATATTAATATTAATATAAAATTAATATATAAAAATTTAATTTAACACTATTTTATAAATTAAAAAAATTTATAATTTAATAATATAATTAATATATTTTTAAGTTTCCTCTCTTTTTTTTTTTTTTTAACTAAATATCCTTCAACACCTTCAGCATATAATAACAGGATGAGCACAAAAATATCAGGATGTTCACAAATATGCACCAAATTAGCAAGATGAACACGATATATCCAGATGTGCACAGAAAAATTAGGAAGATGAGCCGAATTAGAAGGTGAGGGAGAAGTATCCTGATGTGCACAAAATAGCAAGATGAACACCAAATATCAGTCTGTTCACAAATATGCACCAAATTAGCAAGATGAACACAATATATCCAGACGTGCACAAAATAGCAAGATGAACACCAAATATTAGTCTGTTCACAAATATGCACCAAATTAGCAAGATGAACACAATATATCCAGATGTGCACAAAAATTAGCAAGATGAGTACGAATTAGAAACTTGAGGGAGAAATATCTTGATGTGCACAAAAAAATAGCAAAATTCTATTTGCTTTATTTTATATAATTTAATTTTTTTCTTGTTTGATTCGTTTGAAATTATTTTCAATAATGTTCAATTTTCCGTATTTGATTTTTTTGAACAAAAAAAATTGTATATATAAAAAAAAAAAAGGTAATTTGATTTCATTTTCAAATTTTTCAGTCAGTGAACAAAAAAATTATTAACAACAAAAAAAAACAATAAATTGTGTAATTGATATAAAAACTAAAAAATTCAAAAACTGTGTTAAATCAACCTCACAAAACTGAAACAGTTTAAAGTTTATCAAAACAAAGATCTGGTTCTGTAAAAGGGCGATTATAAAAAAAAAATATAAATAAAAAAAAAAATCAATTTTAAGCACACAAAATCAAATTTTTAGTTAGCATGTTTGGCTACGTCCATATGTCTTTAGCATGGTAAACTCCATTATTGTCACTGTCTAAGTCATGAAGTTCATAATTAACGTGTCCTATTTTTCGCAAAACCTTCGCTTTAATTCCCACTGGAGCAAGTTTAGAGTTAAAATTGTCAATCTTGGAGCTTTGCACGAAATTTCGTCTAATTACGACCTGACCAATATTGTAAACCTTTTCCTTTGTTCGTAAATTGTAAAAATGTGCGTTTTTGTCGTAAGCCTTCCTCATTAATTCCCTAATGGAGTCCCGTATAATACTAATTTCGTCTTGTCGTTCAATCCGTAAGTCGGTTTCAGTCAAAAGGTACAATTGTTTTAATAGTCCGTAATCTTTCCCGTGAGTAATCATGGTCTGTCCGAAGACGATTTCGTATGGAGTCCTTCCTATCGATTGATGTACACTGTTTCGTAGTGAACAATTGATACTTCCAATATAATTATCCCATTCACGCTGATCTTTTCTCAAATAGGAACGTAATGCTTCTTTTATAGAGCGATTGACTCGTTCACTTGCATTGGCTTGTGGACTATAAACGGCTGTTAGCATGTGCTGAATACCATTTTTTTTTCAAAAAACTCACAAATTCTTTACTACGAAACTGTGATCCATTATCGGAAACAACTATTTCTGGAACACCAAAACAGTTAAAAATTTCAGTACTTAAATATTCTATAATATTCTTCGAAACAAGTTTTCTTTAAGGTTTTAAACATGTGAATTTTGAAAAATGATCCAAAACAATTAAAATTCCAATATTGCCTGCTTTTGTCCGAGGTAATGGTCCAATTAAATCTATATAAAGTCTTTGAAATGGTCTGTCTGTCTTAACCATTTGTCCCAAAGGTGGTTTTAAAATAGTAGTTGGTGTTTTCGATGTTTTACACAAGTCACAATTTAAAATATAGTCCCTTATATCAGTAGCAAGTCTAGGCAAAAAAAAAAAATAACGTCTAATACGTTCTAGAGTTTTTGCTATTCCACCGTGTGAAGAATTTGGAACGTCATGTGCTGAATAAATAACGTCATGTCTAAGTTCAGTAGGTACAAAAAGTTTCCACGAACTAGATTCGTCTGCTTGCCCGGTCGAAAAGTCTGTCCGTTTATATATAAATTTGTCTATAATTTTGAAGTCTGGTAATTCTGATTTTGAAAAGTCATCACGTAATTTCAAATACTCTTCACTCTCAAATGCATTCGACTCAAGGTCAATTAAAGGTAATAATTCTAATTCCATTGAACATAAAAAATCTTCACCTTCATGAGCACGAGATAAAGTATCGGGAACTATATTTTCCTTCCCACTTCTATGTTCAATTGTGAAGTTGAAACTCTGTAATTTTAAGGACCACCTAGCCAAACGATCAGATAAGTCTCGTTGGTTCATAAGCCACTTCAAGCTTGCATGATCAGTAACAACTTTGAATTCTTGACCTTCAATATAAGATCTAAACTTTTTTATTGCCATAATAACGGCTAAACATTCGAGCTCGGTAATTGTGTAATTGCGTTGAGCTTTATTCAATTTATGAGACATGTAAGCAATTGGTCTTTCTATTCCGTCATCATCCACTTGTGCCAATACTGCACCCACTCCAAAAGTGCTTGCATCACACTGAAGTAACGGGTGATTTTTTAAGAGCTTGATAACTTTTTTTTAAAAAAAAACGCATAAAATTTGCAAAATCTCATCGGTTCTTTATTTGAAACGTTAGATTGGTCCATGACATTTACTTTTTGAAGATAATTTCATTTAAATGTTGACCGCGGCTGCGTCTTAGGTGGTCCATTCGGAAAGTCCAATTTTGGGCAACTTTTTCGAGCATTTCGGCCGGAATAGCCCGAATTTCTTCGGAAATGTTGTCTTCCAAAGCTGGAATAGTTGCTGGCTTATTTCTGTAGACTTTAGACTTGACGTAGCCCCACAAAAAATAGTCTAAAGGCGTCAAATCGCATGATCTTGGTGGCCAACTTACCGGTCCATTTCTTGAGATGAATTGTTCTCCGAAGTTTTCCCTCAAAATGGCCATAGAATCGCGAGCTGTGTGGCATGTAGCGCCATCTTGTTGAAACCACATGTCAACCAAGTTCAGTTCTTCCATTTTTGGCAACAAAAAGTTTGTTAGCATCGAACGATAGCGATCGCAATTCACCGTAACGTTGCGTCCAACAGCATCTTTGAAAAAATACGGTCCAATGATTCCACCAGCGTACAAACCACACCAAACAGTGCATTTTTCGGGATGCATGGGCAGTTCTTGAACGGCTTCTGGTTGCTCTTCACTCCAAATACGGCAATTTTGCTTATTTACGAAGCCATTCAACCAGAAATGAGCCTCATCGCTGAACAAAATTTGTCGATAAAAAAGCGGATTTTCTGCCAACTTTTCTAGGGCCCATTCACTGAAAATTAGACGTTGTGGCAGATCGTTCGGCTTCAGTTCTTGCACGAGCTGTATTTTATACGGTTTTACACCAAGATCTTTGCGTAAAGTCTTCCATGTGGTCGAATAACACAAACCCAATTGCTGCGAACGGCGACGAATCGACATTTCACGGTCTTCAGTAACACTCTCAGAAACAGACGCAATATTCTCTTCTGTACGCACTGTACGCATTCGTGTGGTTGGTTTAATGTCCAATAAAGTAAACTGAGTGCGAAACTTGGTCACAATCGCATTAATTGTTTGCTCACTTGGTCGATTATGTAGACCATAAATCGGACGTAAAGCGCGAAACACATTTCGAACCGAACACTGATTTTGGTAATAAAATTCAATGATTTGCAAGCGTTGCTCGTTAGTAAGTCTATTCATGATGAAATGTCAAAGCATACTGAGCATCTTTCTCTTTGACACCATGTCTGAAATCCCACGTGATCTGTCAAATACTAATGCATGAAAATCCTAACCTCAAAAAAATCACCCGTTATAAACGGTTTGCAATAATCAGGGTGAATGAGTAGAGGTGCAGTTGTTAATCTAGTCTTTATATCGTCGAATGCTATTTGAGACTTTTCCGTCCAAACAAATGTTTTCTTTTTTGTCAAAAGTTCAGTCAATGGAAAAGTAACGGTCGAATAGTCCTGAATAAAACGTCTGTACCATCCTGTCATTCCTAAAAAACGTCGTAAGTGTTTTATCGATTTTGGTTCAGGAAAATCATGTATTGCTTTAACTTTATCTTCGTCGACTTGCAATGTTCCATTTCCAACTACATATCCTAAATATTTAACTCTGCTAAGAGCGAAGCTACTTTTCTTTACGTTAATTGTCAAACCAGCATTTTGAAGTTGACATGCTACTTCCAACAAGTGCGTTAAATGTTCGTCAAAGGTCCGAGAAACTATCAAAAGGTCATCAAGATAAACAAACACATGTGTTTTCAAGTTATACGGAATGACCATGTCCATAAGTCTGCACAACGTTTGTGGTGCATTACAGAGTCCAAACGGCATTCTTGTAAACTGATACAACGGCCGATTAGGAACCGTAAATGCTGTCTTTGGTCTTGAACTTTCCTCCAAATTAATCTGCCAAAAGGCATCTTTCAAATCAATTTTTGATATACAATAAGCTGGAGGAAGTCTCGAAATAAGTCCGTCAATGTTCGGTATAGGGTATGCGTCCTTAACTGTCACAGAGTTTAATTTTCTACTATCAACACACATTCTTACTTTGCCTGGTTTAATGATTACGACAGTCGGAGATGACCAAGGGGAACTGGGTGCTTCTTCAAAAACGCCAAGTGAAATCATTCTATCTATTTCTCCACAAAGGTGTTTTTCGATAGCAGGAGAAATGGGATAATACCTTTGCTTAACTGGCTTAGCATCTCTTGTATCAATAACGTGTTCAATCAATGTTGTGCAACCTAAACATTCTACCTCAGAGTTGGGAAACGCTGCAATAATGTTATCTAATCTTTTTAATTGGTCGTAAGTAAGAGATAACTTGTCCAAGTTAGTATCAGTACAAATAATTTCTCCAATAAAAGGTACAGAAATTTTGAGTCCGAAATCTGTCCAAAAATCATAACCGCATATAATGTCCTGCTGTATTGTTGGTACTACCAAAAATTCAAATAATCTGGTTTTTCCTTGAATTGTTATGTCTAAATTCACTGTTCCTAAAACGTTTTGTCTTTGTCCGTCCGCTGTTTTCACATTACCTACACACCTACAAAACTTTTTACAAGTTTGAATTTGGTCTGCTAATTTGCCACCAATAACGCTTTTATTAGCGCCACTATCTAATAACTCAAAAAATTCAGAATTTCCAACTTTTAAATTTACATATGGTCTACTATCCATATCTCTATTTATAATTGACGATATAATTGAATTTTTAAAAGATTTAAGTTTGCTATAATATTCCCGAAGTCTTTTCGTTGATCTTTTTAAAGTTTTTGTAGAATTAAAAATTCGCGCACGCGCCTTTTCATACTCTCTTAACCGAACATGGTATGGTCTCATTAGAGGATGTATTGGATCTCTAATTCGTATTGGATCAACTTCTATTTTATCTCTCGTCAATGTATCTGTTACGTTTAGTAAGTCATTTTAGGATGCTCGTACTATTTGTGACGAACATCCTTCATTCCGTTTCCCTGAGAGATCTTATTTTTGCAATTGGGGCATGTGTTCTTAGCACCACACCCATAACAGAATACTCTCCATGTATCTAAACAGTCCATAAAAGAATGTCCTAATTTATCACAGTTCCAACATATAATATTATGCTGAACCGCACAAATATCTACATCAATATCAACGTTATTTAAAATATCTTTGCCCTCAGCTTTATCTGTCAATTCTGAAATTCGTCCTTTTGTAGTCCTTTGAGTATCTACATTTTGAACATCTTTTAAAAATTTCTCATGTTTTCTTACTTCGCGACGAAGTTGAGATACACTATTAATGTTCAAATGTAAAAGTTCATGTCGTATTTCTTTCTTTATATTTCGCGTTAACATTTCGCATAGATTTTGATCCGTAATAGGAGTTTCTAGCCTATCGGTCGTAGCAGAAATAACGTCTAGATATTCATCAAAAATTTCATTTGGTTTCTGTTTTCGTCCTCGTATGTCTTCAAGAATATCAAAATCACTATAGTCCTCCTTGTATTGTTTCCTTAACGCAGTAGTCAAAGAAAACCAGTTGAAGTCATTGCTGACCTTTTGAAATCGCCAATACCATACCAATGCTTTACCTTCGAATAAGCTATGTGCATTATCACACAAAAGATCAAAGTCGCCTTTTAAACTTTTTGTTGTCAAAATATTGACGCGATATATAAATTCATCAACTGTCATTGAATTGTCATGTCCGGTAAATTTTATCCTCACATTGCGAATTATATTTAAAACTTTTTCCGCGAATAACGGTTCGTGAATAGTATTGCAACTTGTCCGAGAAGAAGAGTTAGGGTTAGTATTGTGTGATGTATTTTGGTTAACATATTTGGTTAACATTCTACGCTATCAACATTTTCTGTATTAGAAGGGATATTCGCACTTGAATTAAAGTTCATATTTTGAACCAAAAGTCGAAGTTCATTGGATATAAAATTTGTCATTTCACCACGAAAAGAATTCATTGAATCCTCAATTATGTGTCTTACTTGATTATTATTATTTTCACTGTCCCTATTATTATTATTTTGAGGTCCGGATTTATTTTTAGAACGAGCTCCCTGATTCCTGGAATTAGAAGGATTGACTGTTCTAGCAGTACTTGCAGGAAGACCATGAGCTCCTTGAACTGTATTAGTTGCACCCATGTCAACTGTAAAACTAACGTTAGCTGGCTCATCCAAGCTTACTAAATAAAAATGTCGTTTTGAAGTAGTGGTGAGATCCAAAGAGGGTGGAACCAAAAAAAAGTATCAAGCTAAACGGCTACCAAAAATATAAAATAAAATGCCAAGGGTCTTTAAGGTTTTTCTACAAAAAGAAAATGCAGGATAAATTCAGTTACTTATCTTTTATTTTTTTCTCAATATGACGTGGTTTACAATAAATGTTTACAAAAAATTGAGCGGCACACAGAACTGCGATATTTATTCTCCAAACTTCTAAAAACGATTAAAACAAAAACGAGTACAACTTCGCGGTTGGAAATTTATATCTTTACAACAAATTTAAAGGAAAATGTCATATAAAAAGACAAGCTTAAATAGTAACAGCGCACTCTGTATGTGACCATCCATTCAAATTAGATCTCATTGAGATACAGTAGGACCTCTTTAGCGCTCACGCAAACATTCCGGCCGCCTTGCAGTACTGCAACAAGAACTTACGAACAAAGTCAAGCCTAGGGAAACAAAAAGAAAGAGAAAAAAAAAACGAAAACTCCATTCCTTCAAATAAAAAAAAAATCCTTTATAATCCATTTATTTTAAAAATTATATTATTAAAACTAAAAAATGTATTTAAAACGCCAGCAGCAAAACAAATCCATAAATCAGCTACCAGTCGCCCAAAGAATAAATAAAGTTGGAGAAAAAAAAAACTAAAATAAAAAAAAAAATTAAACGAGTAAATTAAGTTTAAGTATCATGACCTCAAAAGTTTGCCAAGTATACCATCTACAGGTTCAGCTCATCACGAGAGACATGATCCCGAAATTATATACCCAAAAATAGAGAATTGGGCCAATGGTTTTCCGAAATTGCCGCCAACTACGCCATTCCGAATTATTTTCGGGTATACATCGCCACCAAGAACTAAGTTGACAGGTGCGGCTACGTGAAACTGCGGATCAGCCAATTGTAGACCCGGAAACTCGTCTAAAATTCTTCCATCGACAGATCGAGAAGGTGTCACAACTCGGTGCTTTCGCCTCACTTCGGCACAAGTCTCCACACTTTCACTGCTTCCATAGTTGCCACGGATTGTAAGCAAACACCTTTCTGATCTTCCAACTCGAACCATTCTGGCACCAAGCCGTCTGACTAGCTCCTCCGCAATAATCAAGCATTCCGAGCTCGCATCAATAAGAGCTCGCTCAGAAACGTACCGCTCCCTTGAAACAATCTTGACCACCGCTGTCGGTCGCAACATTATTGTCTGGCTGATGTGGTAGACCGGCAAAGAAACGACCCCATGGGTTCTACGGCCGTCATTGCGAGACTGTGCGAGCTGGTTGAAGTTCCGCAATTGACTCGGAACTACAGCTCGAGACAAATCGCGCCTCTCGCATCCCATATCACCGGACGAAATAGTGTCTCCTGGTGAGCTTTGGGACAAATTGCATCCTCTGCTCTTCGGGCGGGTAGACGAAGATTGTCCCCGTTTGCAACGCTTTATTTTTATCTTCTTGTCCTTCTTGCTCTGCTTCTTTTGAGAACTAGAGCTTGGTCTCGTCCCCGGCTTGTGGAGGAGCGTGTGATGTAGATCACCGCAGCGTTTGCATTTCCCCGTACTCTCGCAAGTACGCCAGGTGTGATCATGGCTCAAGCAGCCCGCACAGTATTTATATATCGAGACCAACTGCATTCTCTCACTGTAGTCTACCTGTAGAAACTTATTGCACAAACGCAACGGATGATTATCCAGACAGACGCGGCAAACCATTTGGCCTTGGGTACGGCGGGATTCCGAATACTTCTTAGTTGGGGCCATGATACTATATAAAAAAAAAATTGTTGTAACGAAAAAAAAAGAAACTAATAAGTTGGAAGAACTACAAGCTTCACAACTGGTCTAGTAATTAAGCCACGCTCCGTCTTTAACTCTACAACCCGAACATTACCATCTTTTCCCATGTGGGCTTTTACCACTCGACCTAATCGCCATTCATTTGGCGGCAAGTTATCCTCACGTATAACCACCAAATCGCCGACCTCAAGGTCCTTTTGCAGGACCTTCCACTTGCTTCGTTTTTGCATGTCTTTTAAATAGTCATCCTTCCACCTTGTACATAAGCGATGATTTAACGCTTTCACCCTTTGCCAACGATTTGTGATAGAAATAGGTGCTTCTAAGATTTCAGCCTCAGGTGTTGCCAGAAGAGGGCCACCTATTAAAAAATGGCCTGCAGTCAATACATCTAAACACTCAACATTTTCTGTCAAAGGACATAAAGGTCTAGAATTTAAACATGCCGCAATGCGAGCCAACAGTGTCGAAAACTCTTCAAATGTATATTTTAAATTACCCGCAATTCTTCTAAAATGGTGCTTGAAACTTTTAACCCCTGCCTCCCATAAGCCTCCCATATGAGGCGCACCGGCGGGGTTAAAATGCCAATTACATCCTTGAGGCCCATATTGCCCATTCAAAGCAGATCTAGAAGTCCGAACAAATTCACGAATCTCCGCTTTCAAAACCTTCGATGCACCAACGAAATTTGTGCCATCGTCAGAATAAATGTCCTTCGAATAACCGCGACGACCAACAAACCTTGAAAAAGCGGCTAAAAAAGCTGGCGTCGAAAGACTACCGACAGCCTCTAGGTGAATTGCTTTCGTGGCGAAACACACAAACAGGCATACATATCCCTTAGTTTTCAAACAAGCTCGCCCAGTATAGTTGCGAATATCAAACGGGCCAGCAAAATCGACTCCAGTAGCTGAAAAAGGGCGCGAAATAATCGTTCTAGATGTAGGGAGAGCTGCCGTAATCTGACTCTGGGTTGCCTTTTTCTGTATCGTGCATATTTTACAGCGGCCGATGACAGTCATTATCAGATTTTTAGCATGCCGAATGTAAAACTCCGTCCATAGGACCCTCAACATCAATTGGTTTCCCCCATGCAACGTAATTTTATGGATAAATGTGACGAAAAGTAAAGAAAACTTACAACCTGAATGTAAAACGATCGGAAACCTCTCATTATAGGCCAAGTTCGAAGCATTGGCCAAACGGACTCCGACCCGAAGGACGCCCTTTTCGTCCAAAAAGGGATTCAAATTCAATAATTTACCCTCCAAAATAGTCTCTTTATTCGATAGCTTGTAATATTCATCGGCGAAAAAAGCTTTTTGTGCAACTATAATTAGTTTGTCCCTGACGGACTGAATCTCGCGAACAGTTATTTCAGTAGGGAAACACGCCTCTTGTTTTAATATCACTTTCCAACCCCTAACGACCAAGGCCATGACACGTAAGGCCCTCGAGTACGAGGAAAAGTACTCCAACAAGTCATAAAAAGACTTAAAATATGAGAAAAACACCTGATGCGCACGCTCCTCTTCTCTTGTACCAAATGTCTCAATAGGGGAAGCAGCCCAGTGACTAGCAGTAGAATAAAGCCAAGTAGGACCATGCCACCAAAGACGATTATGCGCCAAATCTTGTGGACGAACACCACGACTTATCAAATCAGCCGGGTTATCTTTAGAGCTTACGTGCCTCCAACACTCTGTTACCGTTTTCTTGACTATTTTCGACACCCTGTTTGCGACAAAAGTTGTCCAAGTATTTGATGGCTTCTGGAGCCAAGCCAAAACTATTGTCGAATCACTCCACGTAAAAAATTTGGTGCTGTTGCCATCAACTTTCAAGTCCGCTTTGACAGTGTCGATCAAATCTGCCAACAGAGAAGCACCACAGAGTTCAAGTCTAGGTAACGAGACAGTTTTAAGAGGGGCGACTCTGGATTTCGCCAATAACAAATGCGACTGAACAGAGCCGTCTTCATACTGGATACGCACATAAATACAGGCGCCGTATGCCTTTTCTGACGCGTCAGAGAATCCGTGAACCTCTAAAACGGCCGTCGGTTTAAACCCGACCCAGCGAGAAATGGTAATTCTATCTATAGAATCATAGTCACCAAGAAACTGCCTCCATTTAAGCGCACAACATTCAGACAAATATTCGTCCCAATCAGTCTTTTCGCTCCAAATCTCCTGCATCAACATTTTCGCAAGAATGCCTATAGGCCCTAACCAGCCAGCTGGATCAAAAAGTTTAGCGATAATAGACAGAACCTCTCGCTTCGTAAAATTGTCTTTTATAGGAATTGGAGACGTTGAGAAGTAAAATCTATCCTGTTTAGCATTCCACCTAATGCCCAAGGTTTTCGTGTTGCTTTCATCATCAATTTCTAAAAAATTCTCGTTCAACAGGTGATCCGATGGTAAACCCTGCAGAATTCTATCATCATTCGAAGTCCATTTCTTCATGGAGAATCCTGCCGACGAAAGAGCAGCCAACAATTCATCACGTGCCCTTATTGCCAATGAAACCTCATGCGTCCCTGCTAAAGCGTCATCCACATACATCATCCGGCGTAAAATTTTCGAAGCGAGTGACCATCTTTTCTCGATATCGGTGGCCAACTGCTGTAAGGTCCTCATTGAAAAAAAAGAGCACAATTTACACCAAAGGTGACAGTCTTCAGCTCAAAAATCTTTAAGTCATCATTCGGATCAGTACGAAAAACCAACCGTTGAAACTTCGACTCCTCGGGGTCCACCAAAATTTGGCGGTACATTTTTTCAATATCCCCATTAAAAACATAGCGAAAGAAATGCCATCTTATAATAAGCAACATCAGGTCATTTTGCAAAACCGGGACAGTAAATAAAATCTCATTAAGACTTAAGCCAGAAGATGAGCGACTGGAGGCATTAAAAACTACCCTCACCTTAGTGGACGAACTTTCTGGCTTGAAAACTGCATGATGTGGCAAATAAAACGTCTTTGACAAGTCCGAATCATCATGCTCAACCTGAACCATATGACCTAAAACCTCATATTCAGAAAGAACGCCATCATACACCGCCTTCAGCTCCGGCCTCTTTAGTAGCGATACCTCATTCCGTAAAAACTGCCGCTGAGCTTTTTCGCGAGAAAACCCTAAACCCCTATCAACCAAATACTGAGGCTTAAAAGGCAAAGAAACGATATAACGCCCATCCGAAGTTCGCTTGGTCGTCTTCTTATAATGGCCCTCGCAGTAATCCTCTTCCGGAGTCGATTTTGAAGCCATTGGCGGTTCCTCCAGTGCCCAGAACTTCTCCAACTGTTTACCTAAACTTATTTCAGTAAAAAACAAAACACATATGGAAAAAGCTCCCTGTCTTGCCTCTACGAGTGGACCGGTCAAAACCCATCCAAAAACGGTTTCTTGAGCCATTAAATTGCCCAGGACGTTTCTTTTGACCCCATTCAACATGATCTTGGGATAAACGTCCCCACCGATCAAAAGGTCAACCTGGCTGCTCTTAGAAAAATCAGGGTCAGCCAGATGCACCCCTAACAACGATGACGTACGAGAAACATCAACTGACTCGCTAGGCAAGTTTCTAGTCAATTTAGGCAGCACCAAACAGTCCACCTCGAGACTGAATCGATTATCGCAGGACGAATTCATCACGAGAAAACATTGCCGTTGCACAGAACCAGCCAACGCGTTATTAAGACCCGAAATTGGAGCACTTATTTTTCTATAGGGAAAATTTAGTTTTCTCTGTAACTTTTCTGAAATGAAAGTTCCTTGCGAACCCGAATCAATTAACGCCCTAGCTGAAAAAACATCACCTCGACATACTATATTTACAATAGCCGTGCCCAGAAGAATGTGCCTAGAGGTGACAGCAAAACAATTTTTAACGGTTGTGTTGTGCACCGCTGCCTGACCAGTACCCGGTCGATCAGAAATAGCATCATTAGGAGAAGATCCAACCACTTCCCTATGCAACAATGAATGATGTTTAAGCTTGCAAGTTGAGCAGCCAAAATTGCTTTGACATGAACTTAATTTGTGGCCATCACTCAAGCAATTTATACAAAGGTTGTGTCTTTTAACCACCAAAAATCTCTCACTCGGAGCCAGTTCTAAAAATTTCGAACAAGTCCGTAGCAGATGGTCATTTGAACAGGATGGGCATGATTTCCTCACAATCTTTGCCTGATAAGTTCTAACCTTTTTCTTCCAAAATGAATTATTCCCTGGTATAGAATTGTCACCCAAATGAGATTTATTGCCTAAATCCGATTTCCCCACACATTTGGTTTCTTCGGTACGAATATCCGAAACAGTCTCCAACGATTGGAAACGAGAAGTCAGGAAAGTGTCCAAATCTTTCCATTTAGGAACCTCAGTTTTGACGCTGACTGTCTGTTCCCACAAAGACAAGGTAAGTTCAGGCAACTTGGTAGAGCAAAGGTAAACTAAAATTGGATCCCAATTAGAGATATAAATTTCATGTAAATGAAAAGCCGAAATGCAATTATTAATATACCGTTGCAACCGTTTAATTCCATCCGCAGACTCTGATTTGACAGCCACCAGGTTAAATAGGACTCTGAGTTGGCTATTGACCAAAATGCGCTTATTTTCGTACCTG
Organism: Cordilura impudica; assembly: GCA_963682025.1. Classification (NCBI taxonomy): domain Eukaryota; kingdom Metazoa; phylum Arthropoda; class Insecta; order Diptera; family Scathophagidae; genus Cordilura; species Cordilura impudica. The sequence goes on from OY821519.1 coordinate 178,527,483, forward strand.
TCCTCTAAATTGGCCCAAGCACTTTCAAAACCCTGATTAGTGAGGGGAGATTTCTTTACAATCTCCAAAGCTTCATCCCGCGTATGTTGGCGAAGGTAAAACAACTTTTCCACTGAAGTTAGAGAGGTACTGTTTATGTAAACCGCAGTGAACATGTCACGAAACGAAGGCCAGGACTGGTCATCACCATGAAATACTTCAGTAGTGCATGGCGGAAGCTTCATATGGTGGGTAGGCATCTGACTTTCGACATAAGTTGGAGCCCCTGCTGAATTTGTCCCACCATGAGTAGAGGAAAGTATTGGCCTATTGACAAAACTTTGCGAAAGCTCACCCATTTGCGCAGCACAAGATATGTAGGCTAACCTACATTCTTTGAATAATTGTTTGGCTGAACCACAATCTTCTTCAGAGTCTTTTGTGTTACCAGCGGTCGCAAAATCTTCATAAGAAAGTCTTACTTTCTCCCAAACAGTTTTGAATTCTTCCTTCTGTAGGTCGATAGTAAACGACGTATGGCTCTGCTGTGGCATATCATTATACTCATTCTCAAATTCGAGAAATAGAGTAGCCATTTTCTCAAATTTAATTAATTTGTCCGACTTTGCCATCTTTTCAACAAGGAATTTATTTCAGAAACAATAAAAAAAATCGGAAATCGAGGAAATACACAACCGTGAGCTTTCAAATCTATAGAAGCAGATAAATTGACCACAAAATTTTATAAAATTTATTCTTTTTTTTTTTATATGTACAAAAAGTTTTTCCCTAATGGAGTTGATAAACCAAAATATAACTTAAATCACACAGAAATAAAATGGCTCTCAAAAACTTTTCCCAAAAAACAAAGAAATTTGTCATCCAAAAGTATAAATCAAATTGCAGGTACAAAAATATATATCCGTACTAAAATATTTATTTTCAAATTAAATTTGGAAACAAAAGAAAAAATATCCTGTTAGAGCTCCCGTTTTTATTTTCAAAAAAAAAATTGTGCAAGATTTAACACCTTCAAGTGCCTGAACTGTAAACGCACAAAGTTTAGATGATCGTACAAAAAAATTCTGCTACAGAATTGAAACTGATTTTAATTTTCTCAAAAAGTATGTATATAGTACCACGCGAACTGTAGATTAAACACAAATACTAAATCCGATTTTCTTTCTTTTTTAGTAATTACGTTAATGCTCTGAATTATCGGTTAAAATTTACTTCCGTTGAAATAACACAACAAAAATTTTTATTAATTAAAAAATTTAACATTCACAAAATGGAACCACGCCTTTACAGCTCTGCACTGTTAATTTTGAAATTTAAAAAAAATCGTTTTAAAACACAAGCTCCACACGCAGGAAGTAACCAAATCAAATTTTTATTTATTTAAAAAAAAATTTATATATGTATACCATATCACACGTATCACCACATACCTAGTTTTCTTGTCACAGCTGTAAACAGAAAAAAACACACACACTCGTTGGTCACTACAAAAACTTTATTTTTCGTTTTGTGTGGTGTTTGTTGATCGAATGCACATTAGTGTGTATGTTTGTTTTTTTTTTTATGGTTCTTGTCTTTGTATATTTCTTATATTCATTTGCACCCACACAAAATTTCATAAGGAAAAAAATCACAGTATTAAAATCAAAAAATCACTAAACTATATATGTAATGCACAAAATAAAAAAACTATTCATGCGGCGAATTGACTTGACAGATCGTCGTATGTGGTCGTTGGTACACAGTTCGGTGTTGATTAAAGCAAAGATATGTAGAGTGGCTTAGAATAATCACTACTTTTCTTTTATATTAAGTAGTATATTTTAACTACTTTTTTTTTACCTTTTAATTATCCAATAAATTTTAAAGTATTTTCTTTTAAAATCTTATTGGAAATTATTTGCACGGTTATGGAAAAAAATTAAAAGGCACTTTACCTTAAATTCCTTGATATATATTTCAAGCAGCTTGATTTCCCACTCACTCAAATCCGGTTCGTTTGACCAATAAAAATGTCCTTTTGTGAGTGGTGAGATCCAAAGAGGGTGGAACCAAAAAAAAGAATCAAGCTAAACGGCTACCAAAAATATAAAATAAAATGCCAAGGGTCTTTAAGGTTTTTCTACAAAAAGAAAATGCAGGATAAATTCAGTTACTTATCTTTTATTTTTTCTCAATATGGCGGTGGTTTACAATAAATGTTTACAAAAAATTGAGCGGCACACAGAACTGCGATATTTATTCTCCAAACTTCTAAAAACGATTAAAACAAAAACGAGTACAACTTCGCGGTTGGAAATTTATATCTTTAGATCGACAATACATAAAAACTAACATACAAAACATACGGTCCAATGCAATTGTGATAAATCTGTTAAGATTTCACATGTCATTACAGTTCCCATCTATGGGACGTTTGGCAAAACAAAAAGAGCTTTTTTTTCACATTACGAGATTTGTAATTGATCAAAGCGATGTTAATGTAGAGAAAGCTATAAATTGGAAAAGCTCAGCTTGTTCATACAAACTCTCGTATATAAAAAGAAAAACATTTCTCATGTTCTTTTCTTTCAAATGTTGAGTTAAATAGTTGATTAAGCATGAGTTGAAGTAATAGGCAGAAGGATGCTGACGATGAACAAGTCGCTTTGTTCGAAAGTAGCTACTCCATCTAGCGCTGTCTTCAATTTTTTCCAAATTTCTCTTACATTGCATAAAGTATTATCTTTTCTAGTATTAGAAAATGTATACATGATCTCGAACCGAACTATAAATAACTAATTATTATTACAACACAAGATCGACAATACATAAAAACTAACATACAAAACATACGGTCCAATGCAATTGTGATAAATCTGTTAAGATTTCACATGTCATTACAGTTCCCATCTATGGGACGTTTGGCAAAACAAAAAGAGCTTTTTTTCACATTACGAGATTTGTAATTGATCAAAGCGATGTTAATGTAGAGAAAGCTATAAATTGGAAAAGCTCAGCTTGTTCATACAAACTCTCGTATATAAAAAGAAAAACATTTCTCATGTTCTTTTCTTTCAAATGTTGAGTTAAATAGTTGATTAAGCATGAGTTGAAGTAATAGGCAGAAGGATGCTGACGATGAACAAGTCGCTTTGTTCGAAAGTAGCTACTCCATCTAGCGCTGTCTTCAATTTTTTCCAAATTTCTCTTACATTGCATAAAGTATTATCTTTTCTAGTATTAGAAAATGTATACATGATCTCGAACCGAACTATAAATAACTAATTATTATTACAACACAAGATCGACAATACATAAAAAATAACATCTTTACAACAAATTTAAAGGAAAATGTCATATAAAAAGACAAGCTTAAATAGTAACAGCGCACTCTGTATGTGACCATCCATTCAAATTAGATCTCATTGAGATACAGTAGGACCTCTTTAGCGCTCACGCAAACACTAAATTTTCTTGACTTCGAGTCAAAACCATTTTTAATTAAATTTAAGTTTCAAAAAAAAAAAAAAATATTCATTACTTCGTTTAGGTTTCATGGTTAGGTAAAAAAAAAAATAAATAAAAAAAAACAAATAAAAAAAAATTAATAAGCTACACTATACACCAAAATAAAAATTTTAATAAAAGAAAACGTTTGTAATTTTTAATTGAGTAATTTTAAGAAATAGAAAAATCTTTTCTTAAAAAAAAAAAATATCTCAAAACTAAAAATTCCAAACTAAGTAATAGATGATGAATCCTATAGTATTTTATTAGAGTAATTATTCGATTAAACCCAAAAAAAAATCTCTATCATAAAGTACTAAAGAAGGAAAATTTAAAAATTAATATGAAGCCAAAATTAAAATAATGTAAAATATTAAGAGTAAATATCCGACATACACCAGATACAAAATCTCCTATTAATATTTTAACATTAAAGAAAATAAAAACATGTCCTGTTATTCATATCGCCTCTAAAATCTCAAAAGGAAAAATCTAAAAGATCCAGATATGAATAAAAGTACACAAAAAAATGAAGTTAAATGAAAACGGAAATAGAAATTATAAAATAATAAGAGAGAGGGAATCAATCGAAAACAAAAAAAATATTGAAGCTTCAGCAAGGTAAAAAAAAACTATAAATTTTTCGTTTCCAAAAGAAAAATCAAAATCTAAGAAAACGAACATTTAGTAAACTAAATGTATTTGGGCGCCATTTAATTTATGTGACGGTCGTTAAATCAAACCATATCTTTCTGGGACTATGCTACCAATTGATCCGGCCGTGCTCAGGGAAAATGGGGAGGATCTTGTCTCCTTCAGGATAGGTTAAACCAGCTACAGTAATATTAAAATTTTGGTAGCAAATTATCTATTTACGATGACTCAAAATAAAGAATTGTTATACCAAAAAAAATAAATTTAAAAGTAAATGAAGAAATAAATTAAGTGCGTATAATTAGTAGCGTAGAGGTAAAAGATGTCGTTAACCTCTACATGTTCTATACCCGCCCAAACCTTTGCTATCTATTACAAATTTTCCTAGGTAGCCCACTTTTGACCTAACCAATCACCCTAAACTTTTTGTGAAATAAAATAAAAGTTAGTTCAGCATTATATTATTTATATCATGTAATTAAACGATATTATAAATTTATTGATTAAATCGTTAAATTAATAAACACTTATCTATTATATTAATATTTTTATCAATTGAAAAATATTGTAAATATTGTTTGCAATCAAAAACAAAAAAAAAAATATGTCACCATTTGAATATATAATTTAAGAAAAAAAAAATTTTAAAGTTAAAATGTGTGGTATTTATTTAGTAAAAGCAAATAAAGTAAAAAAAAAAATTTTATGTGCCAGAAATTAATCATTTAAACAAAGAAATCGCAACTCTGATAATAGATATAAATTATTTTGCACATAAAAAAATATGAGTAACATAATTGAGCATCTATTAGATATTCATGTTTTAATTATTTGAATATATGAAATTGAGTAAATGAGTGTAAAAAAAAATAAATAAATCAAAATAATAAACTTACGTTCTCTTATCCATCGATGTAACAAGCGCTTGTAGTCGAAGAATATTTAGTTGACGTTTGATAGATCTAATTTATGTTAAAATGACATTCTCACTCAAAGACACAAGTTACAAATGAGAATAACATTCAGATAAAAGAATTATTTGTAAAATTTTGTGAGAATGGATTTGTATGATGAATGAATGTAAAATTAAAAGTATGTTTGTGTATTTATTATGAGTGGATTTAAAATGTTTGAATATTTTCTATTTTGACATCTTATATATATTTACGCTGATCCCTGACTCACTGACTGACTGACTGATTCTGTAACGCTGAAATAATACACACACATAGCACTCCATACAAAGCTATGCGAAATACACAAACAAAATTTAATCTTTCTCATTTGATACAAACCCACACACAATTTTCTCTCTTCTTTGTTACCGACCAGTGCTGCTAATAAAAGCTTCTGAAAATCGACAATTTTTGAAACTAAATCGCCAAAATTTTAAAAACAAGAAATTGCCAAGAAAATTTTACCGCTTATAAAATTCGAAAAAATATTACAAAAGGAAACAATAAAATTAATTTATATCATTCATATTACGAATATTATTACAGCATTGGTTATTTCTATATATAAAAATGTATTAGTGATGAAATTTCAACGAAAACAATTTAACACAGCAATCAACTAAATAATTTTATTGATATGTATCTATAGCTGAAACATATAATATAGGTTGAAAGTATCGCCGTAATTAAAACTTAAATCTTAAATGGAGATGCTATTCAAGGCATTTCAGATTTGAAACGACTTGACCCAGAATTAAATCTATACATATTTTGTAATTTACATTTACACTAAACAACCTAAACAACCCATTAATTGTTAACCCTTGAAATCGTAATTTTTATACTACTGAAAATTTTAAATCTTCAATCATCATTTTAACAAATTTAACAAATCATTTTAACAAATTGAAAAATCGTCGAAATTACAATAAGTTGCCAAAATTGGCAGCACTGCTAACGACAATAGCACTACATATGCAGATTTCGTGTTACGTATGGAATAAGATGAACACAAAAAATGCATCAAAAAACTAATATCTATCTATTCAAATTCTTTTTTAAATTCCCTTTGTTGGTCAATAAAAAAATTCTGCAAAAAAGTAATGAATGAAATTTTAAACATTTTTATTTTTCTCATTTAACGTCGTCCGATATGCATACATACTTCTTTTATCGAACTAAACTTTTCCGTTTGTCTGTTTTGTTTTTCATCTCAAAATTGTTTTGTATTGTTATGAGTGCTTTCGCTCAGGTTCTCTGATGGCCAGCACTTACCAAAGAGTATGATTTTTTGATAAATATTTGAGAAAAAAGAGATCTTCAATGTGGATTTTGTTGTTGTCCAACGTATGATTTCGTTTATGGCTGGCTCTGTATTGAAAAGCCCTTGAAAAAAATAGTGCAATATTAAGTTTAAAATTTAAATTATTGTAACTTTGCATAATTAAATTACATTGTAATTTCAGAAGAGAGGTGGGAAAATAATTTTTTTTCAGTCATAATATTAATTTTTGCATAATTTGCTTTCAAAAAATTTAGAGACATAAATTACGTAAATAGGTATATTACAGATTTTAATTTGAATAATTTATTGAAATTATCATGGAAGAATTAAAGGCTATTTGGAATAATAAGTTTTTTTTGAAGTAAAGCTAATACGCCCTTATATTTATTTTTTTGGATTTATAGATAACTTTGCAAAAAATGTAGTTCTCTTTTTTCAGTTCACATGTATGATGAAGTAAGAAATATTTTTTCTCTTTTGTTTAGGTGTATTGGTGTTTGCACTTCCTTAAGGGGTTAGGTTATAAAACCTTCCCACGTTCAAGTCAAATTGATCACACATACAATAGTCAAAAAATTGTTAAGCAACTGTCCCATTGAAAAATTGAAAGAGAGAATTGAAACGTATGGTTGTTTAGTAAAAAAGAATAAAAAAGTATGAGTGCATTACAACCTGAAAACCAAAAATTTAACGGGTGAAGGCCGGGTAATATCTTAAATATATTTACGCTGATCCCTGACTCACTGACTGACTGAGAGACTGACTGATTCTGTAACGCTGACCAAAATGATACGGTTCTAATTCCTAGGATTGATCTCGCCCCAACCGACACCACATTACCTTTCATATTAAAACGCCGCCAGTTTCCATAAATTACTGCATACGCAATTACCATAAACAAGGCTCAAGGCCAGTCATTTGATTACGTTGGCATTAATTTGGAGACCGCGGTATTTTCACACGGCCAACTGTATGAGGCTTTGTCACGATCAAAAGTTGCAAGCCAAGTTAAGATACGTATTCAATCGAACCAACAGCAAGGAAAACTATTAAATGACCAACGATTTTTCACACAAAATATAGTTTTTCAAGAGATTCTAAATTAAAAAACTTTTTTGCCACATATTTCTTATCTGTTTTCATACTTATGTATACAATTTCTGCAAATACAATCTTTTTTCATATGTACATATGTAACAATATAATTTACAATTTAAATTCAATTTAAATTTTTCGTGTATTTAAATTTAAACTGTTTGTTTTATTTATAATTTTTAACGGGCGCCTAGGCGCCACACAATCTACTAGTATTAAAATATTTGCACAATATCACATTAGAACATTATAATCATTGATTTTTTTTTTTAAATTAAATTAAAAAAAAATGTAAATATTAATATTAATATAAAATTAATATATAAAAATTTAATTTAACACTATTTTATAAATTAAAAAAATTTATAATTTAATAATATAATTAATATATTTTTAAGTTTCCTCTTTTTTTTTTTTTTTTTTTAACTAAATATCCTTCAACACCTTCAGCACATAATAACAGGATAAGCACAAAAATATCAGGATGTTCACAAATATGCACCAAATTAGCAAGATGAACACGATATATCCAGATGTGCACAGAAAAATTTGGAAGATGAGCCGAATTAGAAGGTGAGGGAGAAGTATCCTGATGTGCACAAAATAGCAAGATGAACACCAAATATCAGTCTGTTCACAAATATGCGCCAAATTAGCAAGATGAACACAATATATCCAGATGTGCACAAAAATTAGCAAGATGAGTACGAATTAGAAAGTTGAGGGAGAAATATCTTGATGTGCACAAAAAAATAGCAAAATTCTATTTGCTTTATTTTATATAATTTAATTTTTTTCTTGTCTGATTCGTTTGAAATTATTTTCAATAATGTTCAATTTTCCGTATTTGATTTTTTTGAACAAAAAAAATTGTATATATAAAAAAAAAAAAAAAAGGTAATTTGATTTCATTTTCAAATTTTTCAGTCAGTGAACAAAAAATTATTAACAACAAAAAAAAACAATAAATTGTGTAATTGATATAAAACCTAAAAAATTCAAAAACTGTGTTAAATCAACCTCACAATAACTATAACTATATGTCCAAACATACAAATCAAATTCAACGCAGATGCAGACAGATGTTTGTGTGAAATTTCACTTCTCAATAATGACAGTCGCGCCAACTGTTACATTGTACCAACTATGGATAACACTTCATTCACCCAGATGGAACACAATAACCACTGGCTGTACACAATGCAGAACCCCACTCGAATAAATGCCGTGTGTGGACAAGAACATTCTCAAGTCACGTTGAAAGGTTCTGGTCTCCTAAAAATAAGTCCAGATTGTATGCTCAAGCACAAGTCATTTATTATCCAAGGTCATCAAACATATTCATCTTCGTTTCAATCTCCATATACAGCCATTGAAACGCAATCATTTTTTGAAAATTTTTACATCAAAAACTATTCTGATCAACTTCAAAATATATCTGACATTCAGCGTAAACTACGTAGACTAAGACTGTCCTAGTTCATATAAATATTGCATATCATCACGCCACTTTAAATTTCCAACATATAGCCGTTTCTCGTTTTGCTGATATTCGTGTTTTAATGTATTGTAATTGCTTATCAACTCTGAAACGAATTCATATGCAATATCATATCGTAGTTTTAAATCCAACACATAGTGCTGACATCCAATGTACTGCGGCGGTGGCAGAGAAATTGATTTAAAATGGTTCTGCAGTAGTGTTACAACACCTTTAGTTTTTCCTGTATTAACACTGGTTGTGTCGCAAATTATCATTTTTATTGACTTCATGAAATTAAATTTTTCTAGGGTTTCTTTGATGCCATTGAAAATAGTTATCGCTTTCCCATTTTCCAGGACTAATGCAGCTACTTTTATTTCTTGAGATTCATTTTTTACAACAACTACCTGTACTTCTTGTCGTCCAATTTTTTTACCATTGAAATGGAGACACCAATTCTCATATTGTAAAGACTGTTTCATCATTTCTTCCTTTTTCTCTGCAGATTTATAAACAGCTTTATAAATTGCTTGCTGTGAAGGAGTTGCAATATCGACCCTTATTCTGCCAGTTCCTTGCATATTTTTGCTGCTTTCCTAGTACTTACTTTGGTAGTATTTACTAACGTTAGTGCTGGATTTATTAATCGCTTTGTTATTCCAAGTCTTAAAGGTGGCATATAATCGTTATCATCTTCAAATGAATCATCGATCATTGAGACAAAGTCGGAGTCTCCATCATTGAGCATTGAGACAGAGTCGGAGTCTGAATCTTGGACCTTATTTCAGATTTTGGTGCAATGTTTTCGAACGAAATATTAAAATTGTTATCAAACTTTTCAGCAGTTTTTGAAGTTTTGACACCTTTCTGGTATGCACGAATCAAACATTCCACTTTCCTTCTTATAGATTTGGTAGCCAATTTCGGAATATTTAGTTTAGTCCATAAATCAAATAATTCTTGTGATATAATTTTATACCTCTCTGTTTTTAATTTTTCTTTTTCATATAACGCATTAAATCTTCCAATGACTGTTTTTTTTTAGGTATTTGGTTCAGTTCACATAACGAAATATCGATACTTGGAATATTTTTACATTTATTTTCAGAATTTTTTAAATTTCGGGTCCCCTTATTCGCGTTTTTCCGAGCAACAATTTCGCTATATTTAAAAGACATTTTAAAAAGTTGAAAAGTCGAAAACAAACGTTTAAATTCGATTATTATAAAATTAAAGCACAACAAACTTACAAATTGGAGTATTATACAATTTTTGGATATCAAAAGTGACAGCGCCTGCTTTATTTATAAAAAATTTTTTCTTTTACAAGTAGTATTTTGACCAAAGTTTTTCGTCACTAGATTTTTGCTATTGTTAAAAAAGTTTTCGCACCATGCTTAATAAAGTTTGAAATCAATAGGTCTCAAAAATAAATAAAAGTTAGTTAAAAAAAAAAAAAAATTATATATTTTTATACTTTTAGCAATAAATTATAATATTTCGCAAATTTGCATAAGACAGCGTAGGTAAGTCGCAATATTATTATTCAATATTTAATGGAAAAACTTATAATTTATTTATCATTTAATGAATTTGTAAAGAAAATATTTTTATTTTTTTAGAACTTACTCATCCCAAACTTAATTGCATTTGACGCAGACGCAGATGCAGTTCTTATTGTTTTTTTATGCACTACATGGTATGGATAGGGCCACTTTGATATTTTCAAAAATTGTAAAAAAGTTGTATCCCCAATGTATATACTTGCAATTTTTTATCGTTTATATCCATAATTATATATATTTAATTATAAAACAATTACTTTTTTTCCGATTGTTTGCTTTTGACAGTATTGACAGTCCAAATTGTAATGTAAAAACCACAAAAAATAGAACTGTTACGTTTTCGCTCAACAAAACTTGACACTTGTTTTATAACAACCCAATACAAATTTCCGTACTCAATTGAACAAGCAATTTGAGTCACTTGTGATGTAGAAAGAGGCCATTAAAAAAAAAAGAAATTTTCAAACAAATTTTAAAGTTTTTCAATCAAATTTTAAAATTTATTAAACAAATTTAAAAATTTATTTTCAATCAAATTTTAAAATTTTATAAACAAATTTTAAACAAATCTTAGAATTTTTTCAAATAAATTTAAGATTTCTTCAAACATACCTAAAGTTATTCAAACAAATTTGAGGATTTTTTTCTAATAATTTTTAAAAATTGTTTGGACAAGTTTTAAAGTTTTCCAAACAAGCTGTAGAATTTTTCAAACAAATTTTAAGGTTCTCTAAACAAGCTTTAATGTTTTTCAAACAAATTTTAAAATTTCTCAAACAAATTTTAGGGTTTCCAAACAAAATTGGAAATTTTTTCAAAGAAATTTGAAATTTTTTGAAACAAAATTTTTTCAAACGAATTTTAAGATTCTTTTCCAACACACTTTAAAGATTTTTTCAAACAAATTTTAAAGTTTGTTCAACCAAGTTTTGAAACTGTACAAACAAGTTTTAAAATTTATTTTCAAACAAATTTTTGGATTTTTCAAACAAATTGCTACGAGTTTTCAGACAAATTTTAAAATTTTTCCAAACAAATGGTTCAACCAAATTTTAAAGTCTTTCAAAGGAATTTTAAAACTTTTCAATTAACTATAAAATTTTTTTTTGGCAAATTTTAGAATTTCTCAAGCAAATTTTTTAAATTTTTCAAACAAATTTTAAGTTTTTTTTCTCGAACGAGTTTTGCAATTTTCCAAACGAATTTTGAAGTTCTTTCGGACAAATTTTGGAGCTTTTAAACAAATTTTAAAAGTTTTCCAACAAATTTTAGAATTTTTTCAACAAATTTTAGAATTTTTCAAACAAAATTTGTTTATTTCTGATTTCATCCATTATTCGGATGCAGATTACAATTATTTTTATATCGTTTTTTTTTTGTTGACATTTGAGCTTTGTCTGGCGGATAAATTTCTGTCCGAGTGTTTTTATTCCGTAGAATACCTTTGCTTTCGATTGGGTTATTTCCCAATATATTGCTGTTTAGTAAATTTCAAATCCATTCAACATGTCTTTGGACCACTTTATTCATTTAGCGGATAGCCTAGTTGAATTTGATTCTGACTTTTCTAATAATTGTTATCCTATCACCTATATTCATGCTATTGACGTCCACAGAGATGAACTAAAGAATCTTTGGTCAAGAATCCAAACCACTTACGAAAAACTTGTCTTCGAAGTAGAAAACGAAGATGACAGTAAAAGGAAGAAGGACTCAGATCATAGAAATTTAGAATCATTAATAATCAAGTACAAAAGTACTTATATTACTTACTGTAATTGTCTAGCTAAACTATCAGAGCTGTATGATTCTCGACAATCTGAGTCTATTCCTAAAGTAAGCCCTCCAGAATCTGAAGCTAATTCTTCTCAAGCCTGCAATAATTCCAATAGTTTTCATCTTCCGCCTTGTGATATTGAGGTCTTTAATGGCGATTATTTGCTTTGCCCCACTTTCCGGGATCTGTTTACGGCAATATATATTAATAATTCAAGATTAACCCCTATTGAAAGACTTCTTCGCCTTATCAAAAAACTGCTGGTGAACCGAGAGACATAGTCAAAAAAAGTCCATTAACAAATCAAGGTTTTGATATAGCCTGGACAAGTCTTTGTGTAAGATATGAGAATCGAAGAGTACTCGTCAATGGGCACCTCCGAATATTGTTCAATCTACAGTCCATAACTTCAGAATCTGGAAGTGCGATTAAACAACTTCAACGTAATATATCATCCTCCATTTCTGCTCTTCAGTTATATGATATCGATGTTGCAAGTTGGGATCCAATATTTGTCTTCCTTTGTACCAATCGTCTCCCGCATACAACTTTAAGTTTACGGGAACAGAGTCTAAGCGATAAGACATCCACTCCGAGTTTGTCTGCTTTAGACACTTTCTTAATAAATCGGTATGGGACCTTAGAATCTATTGCTGAAAATCGTACTAATTCCAACGTCAAATCCAATGAATCCAGAACTAAAATTTCAAATCCAAACAAAATTAATGCATTTCAAAATAATATTTCAGAACCTAAGTGTTCATTGTGTCCCAATGATGCACATATTATTCGAAAGTGTCGAAGATTCTTAAAAATGGACTACTCATTGAGGTTTTCGGAAATTAAAAAACAAAGATAATGCTTAAATTGTTTTTCAAAAACTCACAGCGTGAAAAGTTGTAATAGTAGGTACCATTGTTTTAAATGCAATAAACGTCATAACACTTTACTGCATAAAGAAAGTGATATTTCTTAGCCTCTTTGTTTTGATCAGCTACCAAGTACGAGCACCAATTGCAACCTTAACCCAAACTCAGCTCCATTTTTAGCTAGATTGAGTTCGCATCCAATACAGCCCACAAATATTTCGGGAGCTGGGGTAGTTCGAAATTGTTTCGCTTCGAATTCCAAAGGTGTGTTGCTGGGTACTGCAATAGTAAACATATGCCATTTAGACATGAAATATAAAGCACGAGCTCTGATAGATTCTGGATCTGAGGGTACTTTCTTTTCTGAGCGCCTGTTTAATCTCCTTAAACTTCTTTCCAAACGTACAAATGTTTGGATTAAACAACACGGTATCTGCTAAAGTTCAACGGGAATGTTCATTAGTACTTGGCTCTAGATTCAACGATAATATAGAGATATCTGTTAACGCTTTAGTCATTCCACACTTAGAAGGTAATCTTCCAACTCAACCTGTAGCATCCTAAATATTCTCCAATCTTCCCGAGATCCACCTATCTGACTCCCAATTTTATAATAGTTCCAAAATTGACATCCTGATTGGTGGTGATTTGATTCCATCAATCATGCTTTCGGGGATAAAACATGAAGTCTGTGGCTCCTTGATGGCGCAACGAACTGTATTCGGATGTATACTTCCTGGTCCAATTGCACTTTGTTCATCCACATCTTATTCCACATTAGCCTCGTATGTGTGCGAGATCTCTCTAGATAAAGAGATCTTACGTTTTTGGGAGGTGGAGAATCTTCCACGAAAGAACTTGATGTCCCCATCCGATAAATTTTGTGATGATCTGTACTATAGGACCACAAGAAGGAATGAAGATGGCAGACATATTGTTTCGTTGCCTTTCAAGGAAGGATATCCTGACAAACTCCATCTTGGTCAATCCCGATCGAGTGCTATTGCACAGTTCTATAGAAATGAAGCTAGATTACTTCGAACTCCATCCTTTAAAAATGAATATGATGAAGGTGTACAAGAATATGTGCACTTAAATCATATGTCCGTAGTCTCTTCTCCTGACTATCTTAAAGTTCCGTTGCATTATTACTTACCTCTTCATGCGGTGATTAAACCAAAAAGTATAACCACAAAAGTCCATGTGGTTTTCAATGCTTTAGCTCCAATCCCGAATGGGTTAAGCTTAAATGATATTCTCCATATAGGTCCAGTTCTACAAAATGACTTAACTCTTTTGATACTTAAATGGCGATTTTTCCGATATGTGTACAATGCTGATATCCAAAAGATGTACAGACAAATATTAGTGAATCCAGAACACACTTCCTATCAAAGAATTATATTTCGAAAATATCCAAATCAAATCATCCAAGATTTTGAATTGAAAACCGTTATCTTTGGAGTCAACTGTGCTCCATATTTAGCTATTCGGACCATATTGCAACTGGCTGATGGTGTTCAACATTCTCCGAAATTATGTGTATGTTGATCATGCGCTGGCCGGTGTTCACTCTATTCCAGAGGCAAATAAATCCAAAAATGAACTCATCCTTGGTCTTAAATCAGCTGGTTTTTTACTGAGAAAATGGACAGCAAATTCCAAAGACGTCCTTGCAGATCTAGCACCAGAACATCTTCTTAATCTTGATTTCCTCGACTTTGAGAGCAGCAGTACAGCGAAAACTTTGGGAATCCGTTTGAACGCTCGGTCGGATTCGTTCTATTTTACAACAAAGCCTTTTCCTGAATCCTCCACATATACAAAACGAGAAGTCTTGTCTCAAACTGCCAGACTATTTGATCCTGCTGGTTGGCTTTCTCCTTGTGTTGTGCTCGCCAAAATCCTTATGTAGAAAATATGGATGGAAGGAACAGATTGGGATGACGTCCTTTCTCCAGAATGTCTTTCTCAGTGGAAAACTTTACAATCCAATTATCCAGCAATTAACAACATACATATTCCTAGATGGCTTAATTTTATTCCAAATGCTGAATTTAATTTCCATGGATTCGGCGATGCGTCCGAAAAAGCATACGCAGCAGCATTATACATCCGAATAGCTAACGGTAACTCCATATCCACTCATTTGGTCTCTTCGGAGACAAAAGTTGCTCCTGTTAAAATGCTTTCCATTTCTAGATTAGAGCTCTGTGGAGCCGTTCTTTTAGTAGAAATGATATACAACCTTATTCCAAAGTTAGATATTGACAACCACTCTACTTTCTGTTGGACTAACTCCACAATTGTGCTTTCCTGGCTAGCTAGACCCCCTTGTTCGTGGTTGACCTTTGTCGCTAATAGGATTTCGAAAATAGTTCAGATAGTCGAACCTCAACATTGGTCTCCTGTCACATCAGAAAATAATCCTGCAGATCTAGCTAGCCTTGGCATTTTTCCTCAGGATATCGTTCACAACAACCTTTGGTGGCATGGACCGCAGTAGCTTCCAGACTCCAATACAAATTGGAATTGCCCAAATTCAAAAGTTTTTCCAGAAACTGATCTAGAAAGGAAGCCCATGAAAGTCCATTATTCTTACTTCCAAAATTTTGATGATGTTTTAGAACGTTTTTCGTCATATGCAAGGGCGATGAGAGTCATTGTATATATGTATCGATTTTATTACCGAACACATCCGGCATGTCGCTCTAGATTTCAAAAAGAATCGGTTATTGTAACTAGTTCTGAAATTGTTGCTGTACGTGACAAGCTTATTGCTACTTACCAAAAAGCGCTCTATCCTTACGAATATCAAGCACTGTCTTCAAAAAAAATTCATAGCTTCTTCGGGTCCGATTATGAACTTAAATCCATTTCTCGATCAAGAAGGGTTATTTCGTTCATGTGGTAGACTTAAAAATTCTCCAGGATTATCATACAATGAAAAACATCCTATAATTCTTCCGTACAATTGTCAATATTCGCGACTCTGAGTCAAATTCGTTCACGACATAACCCTTCATTGAGGCAATCAGTTAGTTCTTCGTATTGTCCGGAATCAATACTGGATTCCAAAAGTCAAAAATCTGATTAAGAGTACGATTAACAAATGTAAATCCTCTATTTTATACAAGAAAAGGTGTCAAAAGCAGTTAATGGCTCCTATTACCTCCTGTCAGATCCGAAATTTCTCGTCCATTTACACACACTGGCCTCGATTTTGCAGGTCCTTTCGACATTAAAAGCTACTCCGGAAGAGCATGTCGGATTACAAAAGGATATGTGTGTATATTTGTCTGTTTTTCTACAAAGACAATACATTTAGAAGCCACCTCATATTTGTCCGCTTCTGCGTTCCTAGCTGCCTTCCATCGCTTTCTTTCACGCTGTGGGTGTCCGCTACATCTACATTCTGATAATGGAACAACATTTGTTTACGCTTCCAGGACACTTGCCAAAGAACTCCTTGAAACGTCTCATGAAGCTCTGGCTTGTAACTATGCCCACCAAAACATTACGTGGCTTTTTATTCCGCCCGGGGCTCCGGGGTGAGTTGTGGGAAGCAGGAGTTAAAAGCTTTAAGTCCCATTTCAAAAAGATTTCTGGCTGTTTTAAGTACACTTTCGAAGAATTCCCCACACTGTTGTCTCGTATAGAAGCGTGTTTAACTTCTTGTCCATTGTCGCCTCTTTGTCCAGATCCTTCCGATTTACTTGCATTCACTCCCGGACATTTTCTTATAGGTGTTCCGATATTGACACCGATAGATCCACCGATTAATGAATCGGTAGCATCCATAACCAAGCGTTGGCAAAAGTTAAAGCTGGTGCACAAAAACTTTTGTACCCGATGGAAAATGGAATATCTAAAATAGTTGCAAAAAAGGGTACAGGCAAAAACCAGAAGAAAATTTAAAAGAAAATGCACTCGTCGTTATTAAAGATGAAAACCTTCCTCCAAACTCCTGGCGTCTTGGCAGAGTGGAAAAACTATATTTCGGGTCCGATAATCGTGTTCGTGTTGCCGATGTCTATACTCAAAAAGGAAAGATCGCTCCGCCAATAACGAAATTAGTAGTCCTCTGGGCAGATAAATTATTTGTATATTTTATTCTTCTTTACAGTTCAGTATGCCTAAAAATTCAACCAACCAGAAGCGCGATAAGCAACAATCTCGTCGTCGTAATCCACAATCGAAGCTTCCCTCAAAATACAAATCCTTCATATGCAGACTTTGTAATCAGCCTCATCCATTAAATTGTTGTAGGAAATTTTTGGCTCTGAATATTACCAAACGCATTTAAGCTGTTCGAACCCATAAATATTGCATTAACTGTCTGGCACTTGATCACTCCCAAGGGATATGTCTGTCCAACCACGGTTACAAAAAGTATAAAAAATTCCACCACACACTTCTACATATTAATCCCAGATTAACCAGAGATCTTTCTGCTTCGCCAGCGCGCTGTCTATCCCCACGACCATCAACGTCCAAATCATCCACCAAATCTGCACCTAAACTTTCTTCGCTTACTGATATTCTGCGACAGAATAGCATTATTCTCCTGCCAACGGTGCTTGTTAAGTTGGAATCCACAACTTAACATGCACGCTGTCTATTAGATTCTGGCTTCGTCTAATGACATTGACCCTCCAAGAAGAGACAATTTGTCCGTTGACTCTAAAATCCAGGTTCGATTCCGATTCCGATTCCAAAATAGAGGGAACCTTTAGAGTCGATAATCGTCTCACCCTTCAAACTCCGGCACAATCGCTACCTGAGTCATATAAAAAGAACTTTCGAGATCTTTTTTTTTGGCAGATTCAAAGTTTTACGAGTCTGCAGGAATTGACGCTATTATAGGTGTGGACATGTACCCTAGGGTGATTTGCGAAGGTGTTATCTCTAAGATGGGCGTTCCAACTGCACAAAGTACCATATTTGGCTGGACTATTTACGGATAATGTTCAATTTAAATAACTACAATTTTATTCAGTATTATCGAACACATCTCAAAGCAAAACAAACGTACTTTAATACATTTATCTCTATACCGTATGTTTCCAAAATGTAAATTAGCAATTTAATTAAATAATGAATTATTATGAATTTAAATATTATTGTTACATATTTCTCTAACTTTATTTTATATTCAAGTCAAGCGAAAAAGTGTCTACGACATTTGTACATCCGAGATTTCCTTTTATTGCATATCCTGCATGGCGGGCGGTAATGTTAATGCCAAAAAGTGAATTCCCCTTTTCGGCATTAAACCCGTCCATAATTCCCTCAATAATTTGCAGCAATCCGGACTGTGCAAGTAGATAGAAAGTAGTATACGCTTTCTGTCTCTTTCCTGATTGAGTACAAAAAATTCAATGTCGAATTTAACTAACTTTGTCGTAGACGCTATTTCCGATGATCAGTGGTGGCTATCCAACTGGTAAGGTCGATTCCGAATGAAATAAAATATTTCTACCCAAACACTAATCATATTTGTTTTATTTCTATACTTCCATGTTGATCCTTTCCTTCAACCGAGATAAAATTCTTGCAACAATTTTATATTTCCAGCGGCCATTTATCTCCTCCATACCTCCGCAAGGATATTCAACATTCCAACAATTTCAATTGTAAATCAACCTATATCAAATATTCTCTTCTTGCCTTTTTTATTATATGAGTTGTAACACCCTAAAATTAGTGCAGATACAGATTGACTACCATTGTAGGATTACCCCGATGAGGTTAATTCGTACAAATATTTCCATCTCTCCTTTTTAAGTACATTGAGAAACAAAATATTACATTTATTTCCATTTCGCCTTTTGGCTATATTGGAAAGCAACCTATCAAAAAATTTCCATTTTAGCCTTTTCACTATCTAAATGAGTTGTGAAGATGGAGAAAGAACTATTTGCAATTGCGACTTGCACAGAAGCATAGCATATAGGCCGTTCTACCTCAAATGCAAAAAGGTTAGACTACGCAGAACTCTGCAAAACCCGATCAGACCCAAATTCGTATCGAGTCTCAACGAGTTAGACAATCTAAGTCGAGAAATGCTGAAACACCTGAGCAAACCCAATAACGTCTTGAAGCCCAAAGATTAAGACAAGCTTTGTTAAGAGTAGCGGAAATCCCTCGAGGGAATGTGAAACTCCTGAAACGACTCAACAACGTTTCAGGCCCAATGGATAAGACATGCTGAGTCCAGGGAATCTGGAAATCCAGAAATGACTCAACGTCTTGAGGCCCAACGAATGAGACAAGCTGAGTCGAGGGAATATGAAACTCCTTAAACGAGACAACAACGTCTTGAGGCCCAACGGATAAGACAAGCTGACTCTAGAGAATGTGAAACTCCTGAAATGACTCTAAAACCAGAAATCTTTAGTAAGTTGGTTCCTTCATTGCAAGAGACGGTACAAAAAGTTTTTCCTAACATAACGTACATAAGAGGACAATCTCTTACGGTAGCAGGTATCAACTTAGAAACTCTGTATTTTTCTCATAGACAATTATATGTTGCCTGCTCCAGAGTTGGGAGCCAGAACAAATTTTTCCTGTATGCACCAGAAGGAAAAACTGGAAATGTTGTATATCCCAAAGATCTAGAATAACCCAAATTCGTAACTTTTAGACATCATACACTCAAAATAATCCATGCATAAACACAGCTAGTTGTAATAGTATGCAGGCGCTGAGTACTTAGTCCCCAATGAACAAGTTCCCCCAAAAAAATATATTTATTCCCTCAAAAATCGAGTGAACAAATTCCCGAAATTTTTAAAAGGGTCCCCAAAAGAAATGAACAAATTCCCCATACTGTTCTTAATATCTGTCATGCAATACACGTATTTAAAATCTATATTCTTTTCAATAGCATCATTTCGGTGCGCGGAAGCGGTGCGCTCGCGGAACACAGCTAAAATAACGGAATGATCTGAAAAATATAATTTGACAAATAAAATAAGTTGATAACAATTGCGTGGTTACACTGGTGTGGCTGCCCTAACGCGAGTTAAGTAATGGAAAGTCACTTTAGTTTTTATTTTTATAAAGAACCAAAAATGTTTCAACTTTATTGTTTCACATTGATCTTAAGACTAAATTTACAAAAATATTTTTCTTTTTAAGTCCAACTTCAGAATTCATTTTATTTTATCAATACTTTTTTAAGTGTCAGCAAAAGATACAATTATTGGGCAATCAATATTCCTGTTTTTAAAATACTTATGATTGCTAAACACAATTTCGATTTTATTTATCAATACTTTTTAAGTGTCAGCAAAAGATACAATTATTAAGCAATCAATATTATTTGTTTATAAAACATTTATGATTGCTAGACACAATAGGTTGTTGTGTTTGGTTCTTTTTTTTGTGGGCAACGACTTCTTGTAGTTTTACAAGTGTCGTTTGCCTGAATTTTTATTTATATTTTATTGTCATGGTTTAGTGTTTCAACTATTTGATCAACGACTTTTTTAGGTATTTTCAAAAGTGTCGTTGACTTAAGTTTTTATTTTAAATATTGATTTAATATGGTTTCTACATCTTTTGTAGAGGTTCGTTGTGTATGTGGAAGTACATACGGAACTCCTCCCCTCCCCCATTAGATACAGAATTCTCCTGAATTCTTCCGTTTGACTTTTTACATTTATCATATAATATTATTATCAGTATTGTAACTATAGTTGCTAATATTATTGGTGGTACACCATAAGTTATAATTTTGTTGTTATATTTAATTTCTTCTATTTCTTTTAAATTTTGGATAGTTGACAGTTTTACTTCATCAATTGTTAATGTTGAATTAAACGTGATATTTTGAAATTTTGGAACGATTATTTTGTCTAAATACATTTTATTTTTATTTGAGAATTTTTTGGTTTGCTATGTTTAATGTACAATTATAGTAATGTATTAAAAAATTTCCATTTAAAACTTTTTCTGTGTTGTTATAATTACTAATAATTTTCTCATTTTTCGCGTTCTTTATTACAATTGTTTGTTCATTAATATTAATTATTTCAGTATTATAATTCGTTATCAGTTTACATGTTTTTTTTTTTCTGTGTACAATGTGTTGATATTTTACATTCATTTATAAACTTATCTTCTCTATATACATATGTATTATTGTTATGACGAAATATACTTTCAACTTCTGCTTCTATTTCTTTATTAAACAAGTAAGAAAATTATAGTCGGTCTAGACCGACTATACGATACCCTATACCATGCCCTATCTCTTAGGGCCAACTAACTGGACATAGAAAATAAGCAAAAACCAAATTTGAGTCTGATTTTTATTAATTTTTTTGGCTGCAGATATGAAAAAGTTCATATCGGATGCTATATCTATATGGGGACTAGGTCCAAAAATGGACCGATCCTGATCATGTTTGGTAAAGTCTCTTGTACTTTGCAAAAATATATACAAACAAAATCTGAGAAGAATCAGTGCAATATTTTTGTTTTTTAATAGATGTAAGTGAAGATCGGGAAGCAGCTCTATATGGGGCCAAAGGGATCATTTTTGGACTACTCATTAATGGACGTAATGAACGCATACAAAACCCAATTTGAGTAAGATCTATATGACAATTTGGACCTTATGGCAATTTATGTCGATTTCATAGGGGTAATTTGTATGGGGGCTAGGTCTGAACATGGACCGATTCTCACCAATTTCAACAGCGTTCATCCCATGGCCGATAAAAGCTTATATACCAAATTTCATTAAAATATATTCATATTTGCGACCTGCAGTTTGATTACAAGCTTTACATGGACACACAGACGGACGGACGGACGGACGGACGGACGGACGGACGGACGGACGGACGGACGGACATTGTTAAATCAACTCAGAAAGTGATTCTGATTCGATCGGTATAATTAAAGATGGGTCTAGGTAAAATATTTTTGGTTGTTACAAAGAGCAGCACAAAGTCATTATACCCAAACCACATAGTGGTATAGGGTATAAATAGGGTATGGGTATAATAGTTGTTACTTGAATTCGTTTAAATGATTTTGGTACTTTAATTATAAAAATTAGTTCATTATTTATTTCCAGAATTGCTGTTCTCAAGTATTTTATCTTTCTTATATCTATTTTATAATCGTCTATTTCTTGTTTTGTTACGATACTTGCATCGCTAATCCCATTTTGTGCTGTTGTAATGTAACTTTGTATATGTTCCATGTAGTTATACCCTATACCACTATGTGGTTTGGGTATAATGACTTTGTGCTGCTGTTTGTAACAACCAAAAATATTTTACCTACACCCATCTGTAATTATACCGATCGAATCAGAATCACTATCTGATTCGATTTAACGATGTCCGTCCGTCCGTCCGTCCGTCCGTCTGTGTGTCCATGTAAAGTTTGTAATCAAACTGCAGGTCGCAAATATGAATATATTTTGATCAAATTTGGTAATTGATCTTTTCTTGGCCATGGGATGAACGCTATTGAAATTGGTAAGAATCGGTCCATGTTCAGACCTAGCCCCCATACAAATGACCCCTATGAAATCAACATATATTGCCATAAGATCCAAATTATCATACAAATCTTAGTCAAATTGGGTTTGTATATATATATATTACATCCATTAATCAGTAGTCCAAAAATGATCCCTATTGGATAACTCTTAGCCATAGCCCCATATAGAGCTGCTTCCCGATCTTCACTTAAATCTATCAAAAAACAAAAATATTGCACTAATTCTTCTCAAATTTTGTTTGTATATATTTTTGCAAAATACAAGAGACTTTACCAAACATGGTCAGGATCGGTCCATTTTTGGGCCTAGTCCCCATATAGATATAGCATCCGATATGAACTTTTTCATATCTGCAGCCGAATAAATTAATAAAAATCCCACTCAAATTTGGTTTATGCTTATTTTCTATATCCAGTTGGTTGGGCCTAAGTGAGAGGGTCTCTAAACGCATGGTATAGGGTATCATATAGTCGGTCTCGACCGACTATAATTTTTTTACTTGTTTTTAATTGTTGTTAAAATTAGTAGTCTTTCTAGGTATATGTTTCGTGTCAATATGTTTTTAACTATTTTGTGAATTCCGTCCATGTGGTGTCGTATATCCTTCTGATTTTGTGTTATAGTGTCTTTTATTAGTTGTATTGTGTTATTAAAATGGTTATTAATTTTTATTTGTTGATTTAGCTCTGTTATAGAATTATGCATATTTTTGTCAACTGAATTAAAATGGTTAGTTATGTCCTCCCGGTCTGTATCGTCCATTGTGCCGAAAAGGTATTTACATGCTCGACCCACCATGTTTACTAGTCCTCGTTTTCGTCTATTAGTTGGTGTAATTGTTTTTAACTTGCTTAATAATGTGTCTACTTCATTATATACATACAGGTGATCATTTTTACTGAAGGTGTCTGTATTTTCTTTCATTGACAGCAATACGTATTCTATTTCTTGTATATTTATTTGGTGTAGAATTAGGTCGGCTTCCTCTGGAATGCTAAAATTCTTGTCAATAATTTCAACCTACCCATTTGTCTCCGTAATTGGGCAAGTTGTTATATTAGCCAGAATTGTGGTAAATGTAATTACTGTTATTATTGTCCACATTATTATCTATAATTTTGTATTTAGATTAATTTTTAATTTCGGTTTGTTAAAAGATTGTTGAATTTATTTGGTCTCTTAATATTACTGGCGTGTATTCCCTGTAGAGATAAAAAAATTAAAAAGTAAAAATTAAAAATTAAATATTAAAAATAAAAAATTAAAAATTAAAAATTAAAAATTAGAAATTAAAAATTAAAAATTAAAAATTAAAAATTAAAAATTAAAAATTAAAAATTAAAAATTAAAAATTAATAATTAAAAATTAAAAATTAAAAATTAAAAATTAAAAATTAAAATCAAAAATTAAAAATTAAAAATTAAAAATTAAAAATTAAAAATTAAAAATTAAAAATTAAAAATTAAAAATTAAAAATTAAAAATTAAAAATTAAAAATTAAAAATTAAAAATTAAAAATTAAAAATTAAAAATTAAAAATTAAAAATTAAAAATTAAAAATTAAAAATTAAAAATTAAAAATTAAAAATTAAAAATTAAAATTAAAATTAAAAATTACAAATTAAAAATTAAAAATTAAAAATTAAAAATTAAAAATTAAAAATTAAAAATTAAAAATTAAAAATTAAAAATTAAAAATTAAAAATTAAAAATTAAAAATTAAAAATTAAAAATTAAAAATTAAAAATTAAAAATTAAAAATTAAAAATTAAAAATTAAAAATTAAAAATTAAAAATTAAAAATTAAAAATTAAAAATTAAAAATTAAAAATTAAAAATTAAAAATTAAAAATTAAAAATTAAAAATTAAAAATTAAAAATTAAAAACTAAAAATTAAAAATGAAAAATGAAAAATTAAAAATTAAAAATTTAAAAATTAATTTAAAAATTAAAAATTAAAATAAAAAATTAAAAATTAAAAATTAAAAATTAAAACTTAAAAATTAAAAATTAAAAATTAAAAATAAAAACTAAAAATTAAAAATTAAAAATTAAAAATTAAAAATTAAAAATTAAAAATTAAAAATTAAAAATTAAAAATTAAAAATTAAAAATTAAAAATTAAAAATTAAAAATTAAAAATTAAAAATTAAAAATTAAAAATTAAAAATTAAAAATTAAAAATTAAAAATTAAAAATTAAAAATTAAAAATTAAAAATTAAAAATTAAAAATTAAAAATTAAAAATTAAAAATTAAAAATTAAAAATTAAAAATTAAAAATTAAAAATTAAAAATTAAAAATTAAAAATTAAAAATTAAAAATTAAAAATTAAAAATTAAAAATTAAAAATTAAAAATTAAAAATTAAAAATTAAAAATTAAAAATTAAAAATTAAAAATTAAAAATTAAAAATTAAAAATTAAAATTTAAAAATTAAAAATTAAAAATTAAAAATTAAAAATTAAAAATTAAAAATTAAAAATTAAAAATTAAAAATTAAAAATTAAAAATTAAAAAAATAAGAAAGTCTTGTTTCTTTATTGTTTTCAAAATCAATTCTGACTAAATTTATTTATATAATTTTCTTTTATATCAAAATAAGAAATCAAATGATATTTGATTATATTTTTAAAATATTAACAAAGTATTTTATAACAGTTTCGAAACATAAAATATGGGAATATTTTAAAATATAATCAAGGTATGATTCAGGAACTCTTGAAAAACTAATAGTTCACCAACAACCCAGGATAGAATACAACCTCCAAATATCTGGATGGCAAACCCGAAGAAATAAAGTCCAACCAGGATATGTCCGGATAACAGACACAAAATAATATATAAAATATTTATTTTTTAATACCAGGATACGACTGGATAAAAAAATTTACGTTGGGCGCCAATAATAAAAAGCGTGTCATTAGTTATAAGTATGAAATTGGGAATTTAGTTTGGGTTACGACACATGTTCTAAGTAATGAGGCTAAGAATATTACTTCCAAATTTATACCAAAAAGGGATGGACCTTATATTATTTTGAAAAAACTAGGTGAGAATACATTTGAGTTAGGAAGGGTAGAGAACAGTGAGTCTGTTGGCACTTATCATTCATCCGCCTTGACACTTGTGCATTGTAATTCGAATCAAATAAAACCATTATATCCTATTAGAAAACGAGGTCGCCCTCGAAAACTATCTTTAAATTAAAATGTCGATTAATTTTGTTATATATGTTTAAAAACTTAATTTTCTTTTTGTAAATTAGTTTCGAGGGGGAGAATGTGGGATTCTTACATTTAATGTAGAAGTCCCATATTTTATGTTTCAAAACTGTTAAGAAAGTCTTGTTTCTTTATTGTTTTCAAAATCAATTCTGACTAAATTTATTTATATAATTTTCTTTTATATCAAAATAAGAAATCAAATGATATTTGATTATATTTTTAAAATATTAACAAAGTATTTTATAACAGTTTCGAAACATAAAATATGGGACTTCTACATTAAATGTAAGAATCCCACAAAAATTAAAAATTAAAAATTAAAAATTAAAAATTAAAAATTAAAAATTAAAAATTAAAAATTAAAAATTAAAAATTAAAAATTAAAAATTAAAAAGTAAAAATTAAAAATTAAAAATTAAAAATTAAAAATTAAAAATTAAAAATCAAAAATTAAAAAATAAAAATTGAAAATTAAAAATTAAAAATTTAAAATTAAAAATTTAAAATTAAAAATTAAAAATTAAAAATTAAAAATTAAAAATTAAAAATTAAAAATTAAAAATTAAAAATTAAAAATTAAAAATTAAAAATTAAAAATTAATAATTAAAAATTAATAATTAAAAATTAAAAATTAAAAATTAAAAATTAAAAATTAAAAATTAAAAATTAAAAATTAAGAATTAAAAATTAAAAATTAATAATTAAAAATTAAAAATTAAAAATTTAAAATTAAAAATTAAAAATTAAAAATTAAAAATTAAAAATTAAAAATTAAAAATTAAAAATTAAAAATTAAAAATTAAAAATTAAAAATTAAAAATTAAAAATTAAAAATTAAAAATTAAAAATTAAAAATTAAAAATGAAAAATTAAAAATTAAAAATTAAAAATTAAAAATTAAAAATTAAAAATTAAAAATTAAAAATTAAAAATTAAAAATTAAAAATTAAAAATTAAAAATTAAAAATTAAAAATTAAAAATTAAAAATTAAAAATTAAAAATTAAAAATTAAAAATTAAAAATTAAAAATTAAAAATTAAAAATTAAAAATGAAAAATTAAAATTTAAAAATTAAAAAAATCGACCGACTATAATTTTCTTACTTGTTTTTAATTGTTGTTAAAATTAGTAGCCTTTCTAGGTATATGTTTCGTGTCAATATGTTTTTAACTATTTTGTGAATTCCGTCCACGTGGTGTCGTATATCCTTCTGATTTTGTGTTATAGTGTCTTTTATTAGTTGTATTGTGTTATTAAAATGGTTATTAATTTTTATTTGTTGATTTAGCTCTGTTATAGAATTATGCATATTTTTGTCAACTGAATTAAAATGGTCCTCCCGGTCTGTATCGTCCATTGTGCCGAAAAGGTATTTACATGCTCGACCGACCATGTTTACTAGTCCTCGTTTTCGTCTATTAGTTGGTGTAATTGTTTTTAACTTGCTTAATAATGTGTCTACTTCATTATATACATACAGGTAATCATTTTTACTGAAGGTGTCTGTATTTTCTTTCATTGACAGCAATACGTTTTCTATTTCTTGTATATTTATTTGGTGTAGTATTAGGTCGGCTTCCACTGGAATGCTAAAATTCTTGTCAATAATTTCAACCTACCCATTTGTCTCCGTAATTGGGCAAGTTGTTATATTAGCCAGAATTGGCGTAAATGTAAGTACTGTCATTATTGTCCACATTATTATCTGTAATTTTGTATTTAGATTAATTGTTAATTTCGGTTTGTTAAAAGATTGTTGAATTTATTTGGTCTCTTAATATTACTGGCGTGTATTCCCTGTAGAGATATTTTCCTAAACTTGGGTTCTTCCTTATGACGTAAACTATTATAATTTCTTATAATACCTTCTTGTCTAGTTTCCTGATAATTTTCTCTGTTCTTGTTCTGTTTTTCTATTATTCTTTCTTTAGCGTCTTGTAATCTTGTCCGTATCAATTCTGGATTTACTTTTGCGTATTGAACTGCCATTGGAGTACATTTTATTGTACTATGGTATGTATTATTATAAATTGTAATGGCTTTCGTCATTTGTTCGATAATGGGTAGTTTTTCCTCTAAATTCAGGCTTCTTATTGATGTGTAAACATCTATACGCGCAGGGGGGTGAATTTCTATTTCACAATACAATCACAAAAACAGCGTAACACAAATCGGTGAAAGCTATAGTACAAATCGGTGTGTGACTTATGATTGGGTTGGTGAAAATATTATGATATAAAATTGTTTTTTTATGCCAATTTTTTAAAAGCGTCATCTATGTTTCACTTATATACGTTTATATTGGGATATTTTTAACGTTTTACAACAAAGGGTTGTTGAATTAGCTGAAACAGTTTTTGCTATAAGTGACACATAGACGACGCTTTCTGTTTGATTTTAAAAAATGACATAAAAATACTTTTATTACTAACGCCCGTATTCATAATCAAATTCTAGCAGTTGGCTAACTCTTTTTCATAGAAAATTTCAAAATTTGAAAAAAAAGTTAGCCAACTGCTAGAATTTGATTATGAATATGGGCGTAGATGTTTACACATCTCCCCTGTGATCGGACTCACATAACTTTTTTTTTTCTCTAATAGTGCCATTTAATCTTTCTATATCTGAGTTCCCTGTATGACTATTCGGTTTAGTCGTATGGTACTCGATTCCCTCCCTTATTAAAAATTCGATCACATTCCTTGATTTAAACTCATTGTCAAAAACAAACGTGTTCACTTTTCCTTTTATTGAGAGAAATTCCCTGATCTTCTGTAAGATAGTTTGATTGTTTCTATCTGGAAGGTAAAAAAAACTGAGTGCTTTGAGAACTTGTCAATAAAGATAATGAATGAGTTTTTACTGTTTGTATATGTATCTACATGTACTATTTCGTTAATATTGTTCGGTGTTTCTGTTAGGCAAAATTTTGGCTTAATCGGTTTTCTATCATATTTTGCGGATGAGCATATCTGGCAATTATTTATTATAGTATATATGATTGTCTTTAGCTTTGGGTTGTATATTCTATGTTTCAAGTTCTCGAAGGTAGAAGAAATTCCCGAATGGCCTGATTCGAGCTTATGGAAATTAGAAATCTGTTTCTTTAGATCTTCTTCGTCTTCTATGTCCATTGCAAACCAAGAGCATCTGACAAATACGATATTTGTTTTTATCGGAAACATTTCAATTAGTTTTTCTTGTACCCTATTATAGTAGTGGTCGTCAGTCTCCGTGTATATTCCAATCTTTCCCTTTACTACGTTTCTTTCAATTATTTCTTCTATTTTATTGTTTTCGATATCTGATCTATCTATGAAAATTCTATTATTTCCGAAAACCTTCTTTGTTTCCGAAGTTTTATTTTCTACAATAATTATTTGAGTTCTAAATCTATTCACGACTGTGTCCAAAATTGAGATATAGTTATTCAAGTCTTCCTCCTGCGAATGGCATGTTTGTACATCCAGCGATTCATGAGAAGCACCCAAATTTTCCATGGTCCCAGCCGGATCAAGAGCATCCATAGCATTTATTTCCCTATTTTCAACGTCGATCTTACTGAGAAAATCGGCAATATAATTGTCCTTGCCTTTTATATATTCAATTTTATATATTGATATCTCTTCCCGAGTATTTAGCCATTAACCACTTAAGTCGTTGGTGTTCACTTTCAAGATCGAAATTTCGACCATAAATGTATGGACAAAAATATTTAATACCCCAAACAATTGCCAACAGCTCTTTTTCAATCGCTCCATAGTTTCTTTCATGTAAATTTAATGTTCTTTAAGCATAAGCAATTGAATGGCCTTCTTGGGTTAGGACGGTTTGATACCTTCTCTTGTCAGAATATGACCTAGAAATTGGGTTTCTTTTCTTAAAAAATCGCATTTATCCATTTGGATTTTGAGTTTTGCTTTTCTTAATGCTTTGAATATCTGTGTTAAATTTATTATGTGTTCCCTTAAGGATGTACTGAAAACTAAAATACCATCCATATAAAAAACGCAAATGTTGTTAATAAACTGTCTGAGAACAGTATTCATTATCCGCTGAAATGTTGAAGGGGCATTTTTTAGGCCAAAAGGCATTCGAATAAACTCATAATGGCCCTGTGGTGTCGAGAATGCAGTTTTTTGCCTGTCTTCTTCTTTAACCAGAATTTGATGAAATCCCTTAGCTAAATCTATGGTGCTAAAATATTGGGCATTTCCCTCCACTTTTGTTTTCCTGAATTATCTATTTTCTTGGGGACAATCCAGAGAGGGCTGTTATATGGTGAATTACTTTCCCTTATTATATTATTTTCAAGCATATCTTTTATTTGTCTCTGGATTTCCTGCTCATGCACTTGAGGATAGTTGTAAGTTTTGGAGTATATTGGTTTATTAATAGTTGTTCTGATTTCGTGACATATTTCACCCGTCGCAGATAAATTATCCCCCTCTTTATAGAAAAGGTCTTTAAATTCTCTCAATAAATTCTCAATGTTATACTTTTCTTCATTATCTAGGTGTGACAAATTGAATTTCTCCATATCAAATCTCTCTAAATTACAAATCTCATCATATACATAAGGAGGAGATGTATCCTCGAAAAATATTTTATTACCAAATATATCTTAATGTCTACTTGATAAATCTATTTTTGATTTGAAAGGAATCAAAAAATTTTGGCCAATTATGGCATCATATTTCTCGCTCTGAATTTTCATTGTTTTCCAAGTCAAAGTTCGTATTGCTTTGAACTGTTTTGGAATTGGTGTAACTATTTCATATTCTATTGTATTTAAACCTGTTAATGTTCTATATATTTGGGGTCTACTCAATTTCCTCTTTTGAAACTTGTTCAACTTTTTAAAATCCATAATACTGGTATCTGAACCAGTGTCTATTAAACATCTTATATTTAGGTTTCCTATTGTCACCATTATTATGGGTAGTCTGTTTCTGGAGGCTGCTTTGAAAAATTTATTTCATCATAATCCTCATGTTGTTGTTGTAAATTTCCTATCTCCATCGGCTCAAGCAACGGTCTAGAGTTGCGAGTATCTACGCTCATACGGGTAATTCTTGTTTGGTTCGAATTGTTAGTATTTAGATAATTTTGTGGGGCTGTGTTATTTTGGTTGTATCTGTTAGTGTTTTATTATAAGAATTTGTATTCGTACCTTTCCTATATTTTATATGAATAGTCCTAGGGTCATCTAATGCTTTAATTTGTGAGTATCTCGTAAAAATGGTATTAAGGGTACTGTTTTGATCTAAATGTATCCTTAATGGTATATCAATCTTTTCTATTAGTATATTGGCTAAATCTCTGTCCACTCTATCTGACATATAAATACTAGGTTTATTTTCATCGAATAAGAAAATCTGATTTATTTCATACTTTGCTTTTTCAAAATAAGTAAATAATTCCCTTAAATTACTCACTTTTATGTCTCTGCATTTGTTGAAGATGTCACTATATGTTGTTTTTGGGCTGAAAAATGTCATCAAGTTATTATTCACTTGGTTCCATGTTACACCGTAGCCGTAGCTCCCAACGGCACCACCAATTTTCTCATTTATTATGATTGCCATCGCCATATTCATAAGCTGAAGATTGTTCTGTGGTCCTAGTACCATTACAGCTTCTACCGAGGCCACAAAAGCATGGACATCATGGTCTCCATCCAGACTTTTCAGTTGTCTGAACTTATTTAGGATATCTTTGGGTGCCAGCAAAAATTCTTGATGAGGTTCTTGTTGTTGCAAAACTTGTAGCTGGTATCTTAGTTGGCCAATAGCTTCTTCTTGTGCTCTAATGACCTCCGCCTATTGTTCTTCGTTGGCTGGTATACTTCTATTCTGGTCGAATCTGCTCATTTTTAAATTTTTTTCTTTTATTTTATATTCTTCAACACAATTGTACTCGTATTCGACAAAAAATTTTAATTTTGTTTAATTTTTCACCGTAACTTTTGTTGTATTCAACGTAAATTCTTTACCGTATTCTTTAGAAAAGGTTTTAGTACGATTTATTTTGTATTTAACTTAAATTCAATTTTATTTTATTTTTCACTGTAAATTTTGTTATATTCGACGTAAGTTCTTTGCCTTATTCTTTAGAAAAGGTTTTAGTCCGACTGCGCCAGTTAAGTAATGGAAAGTCACTTTAGTTTTAATTTTTATAAAGAACCAAAAATGTTTCAACTTTATTGTTTCACATTGATCTTAAGACTATATTTACAAAAATATTTTTCTTTTTAAGTCTAACTTCAGAATTCAGTTTTATTTTATCAATACTTTTTTAAGTGTCAGCAAAAGATACAATTATTGGGCAATCAATATTCCTGTTTTTAAAATACTTATGATTGCTAAACATAATTTCGATTTTATTTATCAATACTTTTTAAGTGTCAGCAAAAGATACAATTATTGGGCAATCAATATTCCTGTTTTTAAAACACTTTTGATTGCTA
This sequence comes from Cordilura impudica, assembly GCA_963682025.1. Lineage (NCBI taxonomy): Eukaryota > Metazoa > Arthropoda > Insecta > Diptera > Scathophagidae > Cordilura > Cordilura impudica. The sequence continues at coordinate 178,559,882 of OY821519.1, forward strand.
AACACAATTTCGATTTTATTTATCAATACTTTTTAAGTGTCAGCAAAAGATACAATTATTGGGCAATCAATATTATTTGTTTATAAAACTTTTATGATTGCTAGACACAATAGGTTGTTGTGTTTGGTTCTTTTTTTTTGTGGGCAACGACTTCTTGTAGTTTTACAAGTGTCGTTTGCCTGAATTTTTATTTATATTTTATTGTCATGGTTTAGTGTTTCAACTATTTGATCAACGACTTTTTTAGGTATTTTTAAAAGTGTCGTTGACTTAAGTTTTTATTTTAAATATTGATTTAATATGGTTTCTACATCTTTTGTAGAGGTTCGTTGTGTATGTGGAAGTACATACGTAACTCGCGCGGGAGTGACGCGCAGATGCGGAGGCGACGCGCTCGCTAACACAGCTCAGTTAAAATATCGCAATGATGTGAAACATACATTTTGATTTTGATTTTATTTATTAATTCAATAAAAAAATTAGGTAACAATTAATAAAAAGTTAACGCCTCAGCACCTTAAAGGCTTAAAAGAGGCTATAGTAGGCAACTTTACATTATATGCTTAGAAGATTAATTACATAATAAAATTTGTTAAGTATTTTTTGGAAATTTTAATTTAGATAAAAACACATTCAACAACAATATATTTTAAAAGTATGAGAAAAAAAAAACAAATTACATAAGAAGCGTTTCTACGTTTTGAAGTAAATAGCTTTTTAGGTGGTTCTTAAAAGTTGAAAGAACTTGTATATTTCGTAAGTTAACTGGTAGTTCATTATACTCATGTGGTCCAGCAAAAGCAATACGCTGTTTAGTCAGGTCCAGACGACATCTCACTGAACTTAAATTTAAAGCTTGTCTGGTAATTCGTCGAGTGTGGAATACATTTTGTGTAAACTGAATGGATTGTTGAGGATTTCCTTTCAAAGATCTAAAAACATATGTCAAAATTTTATGTTTATATCAGAGTTCAGAAAAAAACACACACTGAATAAAAAACTCGTACATATATGTAAACAAACATAACTTAGACCAACACACACATATTTTTATTTTCATATCAATTATGTTTGTTTTTAAATTTTCTTCGGTGCCCAACACAACCACGACTGTGTTCGTTTTAATATTTCGTTATTTACACGAACATTTTTCTATCACGTACTTTTTTTTTCAATCACACATAAAGCACACATTTTTGAGTGTTGCTTTATTTGAAGTTGATGTTCTGGTACGTGTAGTGAAAAAAAACACAGAACATGTAAAATAAACAGGTTCGAGTTCAGTTATATTTTAAGTCGTGTTGTGGCTCGTGTAGTAAGAAGAAACACAACATGTACAATAAACAGGTTCGAGTTCAGTTATATTTTAAACACGACTTAAAATATAACTGAACTCGAACCTGTTTACTGTACATGTTCTGTTGTTTCTTACTACACGAGCCACAACACGACTTAAAATATAACTGAACTCGAACATGTTTATTTTACATGTTCTGTGTTTTTTTTCACTACACGTACCAGAACATCAACTTCAAATAAAGCAACACTCAAAAATGTGTGCTTTATGTATGATTGAAGCAAAAAGTATGTGATACAAAAATGTTCGTGTAAATAACGAAATATTAAAACGAACACAGTCATGGTTGTGTTGGGTACCGTAGAAAATTTTGAAACGCACATAATTGATATTAAAATAAAGATATGTGTTGGCTGCTTTTGAACAGAACATTGTGTGTTTCGTGTGTGTATTTTCTGAACCTTGGTTTATATAGACCTCGAATTGGCAGAATATTTTTTGCATACGTTTTAAACAGATCCAACGTAGAATGCGTTAAAGGAAGGTTATAAACAAGCTTTAGAGCTTTATTTTGAGCAGTCTGAAGAGATTTCAATGACTGATTGATTCTACATCCGTAAATTATTGGAAGGTATGTTAAATGGGAAAGTACAAGTGACTGGTAAAGAAGCATTTTTACCTCAAGACTTAGCTTATTTTTAAACTTGTAGAGAATACCAATCCCGGAAGAAATTTTTGATTTTAACATATTTATATGAGAATCCCATAGTAAGTTGTGGTTCAAGTTTACTCCTAAATACTTCACCATATCAGACTCAGTAATCAAACTACCATCTATATGAACAGTCATCTTTTCTTCATTTCTAGAACGGTATGGTTTAAATCTTATAACCTTTGTTTAGAACAAGTCTATTGAGTCTCGAGAACTCTGATAGTATTGCGGCATCGTACTCAATCTGGGTCTGCAAAACCTTCAAATGATTATATCTATAAAATAGGCAAACGTCATCAGCATACATAAATAATTTTCCGTAAAAGTTTATATTTAATATATCATTAACAAAAATTTTAAACAGCAACGGACCAAGGACACTTCCCTGGGGAACACCGCAAATTACAGGCTTCATTAAACTTTTTGACTCACCCACCTGAACAAACTGCTTTCTGTTAAATAAGTAATGCATAAAAATATCCAGAGTTTTCCCCGCTACTCCAATCATTTTAAGCTTTTCTATTAAAATATTGTGATTTACTAGATCAAATGCTTTGGAATAATCAAAAAAGACACTTGCAACACCACAAAAGCCCGCATCCAGCTCACCACATAAATAATCAACAACACTGACCACTGCTTCCTCAGTTCCAGCTCCTTTTTTAAAACCAAATTGATTTTCAAATAAAATTTGATTTCTGTCAAGATAATCAGAGAGTTGGTAAAATATAAGTTTTTCAAAAATCTTATCCAAAATATTTAAAACCGATATAGGCCGAAAATTTGCAATATTATTCGATCCAATAACTTTAGGTATTGGGATTATTTTATGTATTTTTAGCGCATTAGGAAAACTTCCTTCATCAATCATATTATTAAAAGCAGCTGTTAATATATCAGCTACTAAATCAAATCTTGTCAATAACATTTTAGGAGTTATTCCATCATAACCTGGACTTTTATTGCTTTTTAAATTATTCAAAACTTCTTCAATATTCATCCTGCTTACCTTTTTCAAAACAAAAGTATTTCTTTGAGGTATTAGAGTACGATAAAAATTAACGTCATCATCCACATTTACCGGTATTTTTAATTGTATATTGTTTACAGTTTTAACAAAACAATCATTAAATGCCATAGCTTTCTCTTCATCAATTGTCAAAATACTCCCATTTTCATTTACGACGTTTTTTACAGAACGGTTATTACGACCAAGCTCTCTGTTCAAAAACTGCCACGTTCTTTTTGGATCACCACTACATAGTTGCAAGTTGTTCTTGTAATAATTATTCATAAGCATGTGGTTGCAATTCTTTATTATTTTACTTATTCTTTTAAGTTGGTTAGCTAGAGCTTTATTGCTACGATTTTTTCTTCGAGCCTTTAATAACCCTACAAGAAATGAATGACTGAAACTAACACATAAACAATTTTTGTACTAACACATTTGCAGTTTTTTTCTATTTAAAAACATATGACTGTCATTGTTGCTGTTGTTAAGGTTTAGGAAAGGTAAGTAATTAATTAAATTAAAATTAAATTAAAAAGTTCAAGTTAATTTTTGTTGTTTCTTTAGGATTCTTCAAAATATGTCAGTGGATTCGTTAGTGCAATTCTCAATTGTGGTGGCACGTCCCTCCATTATACCCTTCCACAATATATTTTTTGCTCGCTTTTGGCCTATTCCTGTTGGATCGTTAACTTAAGATATTGCTGTAGAATCTTCACAAACTTTCAATCTAGAACTTTTATACCTCTTAGGAATCGCATAAATATATTGTTAATAGATGCGCAATCACCAAATGAACTTATTAAGGTAATGTACTGACATTTTATTAAAACTTCTAGCTAGAAACAAAGTAAATCTTCCTTGCAGAATTTTACATTAATCCTTATATCTCTTTCAGTCTGTTGTCATAACATGGATATGTTTTTTTTTAATATTTGGCTCGAATGTTTTAATTTATGCCATTCTGGAATATAGTGTGGAATATAATGTTGATAATATGAATATTAAGGAATGTGCAGTATCCGTAAATTCGTCCATAATGAAATTAGGTTTCAAAAGAAAGATCTAAAAATATTGAACAAATTGATTTATGGAGGTATTATCACAATATCTCACACACCGTTCTGTACAAACAATTTTCCAAATGGAGTGTATCAGTTTTGGCCGAAATTGTTAATTCACAACACACAAAAGGTGAGCTTTAATATAAATTGTTGATATATATGTGTTATAATATATTGTTTTCTTTAAGAACCTACTGATTGCACTAAGGCCCATTACCGGAAATTTATATTGAGTTTAGTCAATTTATTCAGTGCTAAGTTACGAACCGCTTTGAGGGATGGTTCGAGTGAAAAGTCAGCAAACATTGTCTCAAAGTTATCGACACGTTTCGGAATTGGTGATATTGTTGTGTTTTTAATATATTAATGTTTATTTCAATTTTGAATTTTTGATTTTTAATACAATAAATAAATATAAATAAAAAATAATAAGTCGTGTTTCATTATAATCAAGCGTGACCGGTCAATGATGATGTATATAGCCATCAAGTATGACCGGTCAGCGATGATGGATATATCTATCATCGTTGACTACTAAACAGCGGTAGAGTGAGCAGTTCAGATATATATTATATGGTTTACATACTTCCATAGGTTAGAGTAAGATGCGAAATCACATGTACACAAAAGTTTCGGTCAGTTTTTGGCATATTTGCCTTAATAAAATGATAGAAACTTTGTTCTACGCGATGACCGACACTTCAGTCAGTAGTGCCGGTCATATCACCGGGCAAATGACCGTCACTGTTCTTGTAGGGAAACTTTCTTTGAAGGCAATCAAAGATAGCAAATTATCCGTTATCCACGGGGTTAATTTTTTACGTATTGTTGAGCGTTTTGTTATTATTTAGTACAGTGTGATGCTGCAGCTGAAAAAGTATTAATTAATGTATCACACAACTCTGAAGAACCTCTACATGAGTCTGAGATTACTAGATTCTCATCCAAATAAAGACCAAATTGCTCATAATCCGTTTTATATTTTTTTTTCAATAACTGTATTTTGGGACAGTATTCCCATATCAAAGCCACAACTTATCAGGTTATGATCGCTCAGTTCATTTTCAATTGAATACACGAAAACATCACGGGATAAATTTGTAAAAACACAGTCAATAGATGTGTTACTTTGTGGTCTTGTTACTAAAGCATGACAGGAAAACATATTGTATTCCAAAAAAACGTCGAACAAAAGAGTTTTGATTCTGCTGCTAGACAAAACATCCACATTTAAATCACCAACGAACATACACGGATGACTATTATATATTTGAAGAAGATTATCAATTTTTGTTAGTGTTTGTATATTACATTTCTGTGATCTATAAACAGAAGTCATGATCAGGGGTTTATTATCTACTTTGATATCCACAAGCTCTATTGCCACAACATTTAGATAGTCTTCGCTAAAATTTTGAAGTACATTATACCTTAATTGTGATTTAACAAAAACAGAATTCCCTCCATACCCGTCTTCCCTGCAAGAATGTATAACTTCATAGCCTGGAATTGAGTAAATATCAAGGCATTCCCTGCTGAACCAAGTTTCTTGTACAGTTATTAATTACATCAGGCAATCTTTTAATTTGACTTATTTTATATTTAAATTTATTCCATTTACTTATTGATGAAACGCTCCTTATATTAACTGATAGAATATTCAAAAACTGTGTACTTCTCTTATTAATAAAGTTGTTGTATGCATTTAAGTTATTAAAATATTTAGAAATCATTAAAAAAATATTAAAAATTAATACAAAAAAAGATTTAAAGTAAATACTATTTAATTTATTTTAATTGGGAGACTGAAAAACATTACCATCACCGTCCTCATCATCATTGCTATCATCATTATCGCTATCACCATCGTCAGATGTTTCAATTACAACTGCAGAAAAAAATAAAATACGATCAACATCGTCCATTGACTTAATGCGGATTGGTTTGGACTCCAATGTTTTCTTCGCCAATATATTTCCACCTCTAGCATAAACAAATTTATAGCCGACATTTTTTAAAGATTTAGCATGATTAAAAATTTCCAAAGTTTCTCTGCACATCAAATCATTTATATAAACAGTATTTAAATCATCCATATTCTTCATTTTAGATTTCTCATTCATAAAAACTTTTTTCTTTTCTTGTTCGTAAACTTCACAACTATAGACTTCTTTTCATTTTTCTTATTACGATTTGGTAAAAAATAGGCATCTTCAATCTCATCCTCACAAATATCTGCACCAGTTTTTTTTAGCTATATCCAATACTACATCCATAGCCTTCGAATCTTTATCTGTAACTTTTACACCATTAACAATACAATCACTCTGAACTCTTATATCATTTAAATATTTTACAGAAGATTTTAATTGCTTGACTTCATCACGAAGTAAATTATTTTCTTTTTGTAAAGAATTTATTTTTCTTGTATTTGTTACAACTCCCTTTAAAATTGAATCATATTGTGATGACATAAATTTAATAGTCTCCCTAATATCATCCAGCTGATTAAGCTTTGTTTTTATTTCTGCCAATTCACTAGCCACAACATTGCTCTCATTTGGCTCACAGAAATGACATTTATACTCAAGAGATGAATTATTAAGTAGTTTGTCTATTCTTCTTTTATCCATTTTCGTGCATACCGAATGGAGAGTTTTATTGCAACCATCACACTGCAAACAATCTTCGCTTTCCAACACTTCTGTTTTGGCAATTAAAATCAGTTGAAGACAATTGAGCAGCAGCACGGGTATAGCTCCCAAACGCGCGGATGTGGACGCGACTCGCACGCGGAACACAGCTCAATGAAAAGTCTTATGATAAATTTTATCTACGTATGTGCAATAATTACTACACATATACTATAAGCAGTTGCTTAAAGCATTCATTTTCTATTTTTTAGACTTCTACAAATTTGGCGTCTCTGCTCAATGATGATCACTTATTGAATGCAGTAATTTTATTTTTAAAAGTTCTGATTCCTTTAAATTGCAAACGATTCCATTATATTTGATGTTTACAAAATAAATAAACTTAAAAAAAAGAACTTAAAGCGGTTTGGCAGCATTTTTGCTGTAGCATCTTATAAAAAATCAAAAAATCTTAGATTGAAATAAAAAATGAATTTACTCCCCAAAAAACGTAAACATTGGGGAATTTTTTCATCATGAACAAATTTCCAAATCCTATACAAATTTTTGGGCAGAAAGTTCATTTTTTTGGGGAATTTGTTCATTGGGGACTAAGTACTCAGCGCCTGGTAAGCATGGTGAACCATTTTTCAAGTCAAAGGCATTTGATTCCCGGGCAAGACCGGGTAAAAACAGCTAATGTGTCATATTAGTCTTCATCGTTAGGTTGATTTGTTAGTTGAATGGTATAATGTGAACTTGATGAAAATGTATCTTAGGAAATGTAAACATATGGTATTTTACAGAAAGGGGATAATTTATAACGAGTATTGCATTAATGGAATAGTATTGGATACCGTTCAATCATTTCTGGATCTTGATGTACTTATGGATAGGAAACTTGACTTCATTGATCATATTAGTATGATTGTTAGTAAGCAGTGTTGCCATAATTTGAAATTGTAAAGATGCTAAACTGCAAAAAAAGATGCTAAAACGTACTGGAGTCAACAAAAAGATGCAAAATTTTTTTTTTTTCAAAATTCATTACCTTTATATTGAAAAATTAAATACTTATTAATAAATTCTTTGGTTTTTAAATCGAAAAATTAATATAAAACATAAGTTTCGATTTATATTTTTTAAATTTTAATTAAAATTTTGGATATCGTCTGTAATTTTTTTAACATCAAATTGAGTTTGTTTAATTTTAAATTAAATATTTTTAATTTTAGAGCGAATTTTTTTTTTTTTAATTTCAAATATAACAGAATTTACATTATCAAAAGATATGGAATCTAATATTTCTGTGATGTCTTCATCTTCAAGTTCTTCTTGGCTCTGATATTTTTCTGACGATCGACTTTTATCATCGACATCGCTCGGTATATTGTAAGTGTAACAGCACCCATTTTTCAATTCCAAACCTTCTTTTATACGTATTACAGAACATAACAACTCGGATTTTATTCTGTTCAAAGTATGCTTTCAAATAAAGCCATTAAACTAAATAAGCGTTCATCTTCGGCTTTTGAGAAAGACAAAACTATTAAAGACAATACAAATATTGATAACTCTTTAAATCAGTGGTGGCCATCGAGAGAATTGAGTTAGAAATAGTGTTTATGAGCATGTGTTAGTTGTACTACACTGATCGAAATCCATGGACGTAGCACAACGCCGATATTAAATGGGTTTGTGTAGATTTTGTATGAATGTTTATATGAATGCATAAAAGGGCAAATAGTTGAGTTCACGAAGAATATGGCAAAATTTTAAATATATTTTGTTGTTTTAAAATTTTAAATCTTACATTCTGAATAGGTAAAACAAAATGTGAAGAACATTTAATCTCTTTTATCCATAAGTTTGAAGTTTATTAAATCAAATAAGTAATTCATTTCTTTAAAAAACAAAAAAAAAAAAACACGAAATAGCAAAACTTAAAAAGATAAGAAATTTCAAAGGTTATTAAGTGGTATGTTACCAAAAATTAAAAAAATTACCAGTAACTAGATATTTTTTAAAATTAAAAAAAAAAAATGCATAAAAGACAGCTATACTGTTGTCAAATGGAGGCGACATATGTTATTTATAGAAAATGTTTAATTTATAGTTTATCAAGTCTTCGAAATTTTTTCAACATTTTTGGTTTCTTTTAAACAAATATTCTCTGTGTACCTATTAAAAAAAATATATATGAATTTCAAAAGAAAATGCGACATAGACCTGCTTTGTTCAAAAGCTTTCATAAGACTGAATTAAATTGTTGTTTACTTTTACTCTTTGTTGAGTATTTTTGTTTTCGTTCGGCTGTATACATATAAGAAGCCGAGCACCAGTGTGTTTGGCACGGCCTTCACTGCTTTAAATGGATTTTCGCTAATAGAATTTTTGCTAGCTTTAATCCATAAGGAGGTTGTATTCATTGTTGTATCCAAATATTGTTCTGTGATATTACTCCATTGGATTTGAATTTTTTCTGTTTCAGATGATCTAAATTTAAACTCTTCTAATATATTGGTTATCGGTTCTTTTACCCGGGTTAATGTGTTTTGTATTGAAAGTTTTGGCATTTTTTTAAATACAATAATAGTTTTTGGCAATCGACTTTTTAATTCATTAAAAACTTTGTTGGTTTTTACATTCTTCTATTTCAAAATGTTTTGTTATATTTGTTGAAAGAAACGAGCAGAGTGGTAAAAAGAGTAGTACAAAAATTTCTCGTATTACACTTTGAGAAATTTAAACGTATCAATATCATGAAAATTAAAATTATATATTCAAAAATAATGAAAAAAAAATCAAAAAAAAAAAAAAAAGATGCTAAAAGCAACTTTTTATTAATAAATGATGCTAAGTTAGCATCTAGCATCTTTTCATAAATTTTGGATGCTAAACGACAAAAAAAAGTTGCTAAATCTAGCAACTAAAATGCTAAAACGGCAACACTGTTAGTAAGGCAGGATCTACTCTTGGTTTCGTTAAAAGATGGGCTAAGGAGTTTTCAGAGCCATAAGTTACTAAACAGCTTTATACAGCACTTGTAAGGCCAATTTTCGAATAAGCATCAATAATATGGAATCCATATTATCAGGTTCACGCTAATGCAATTGAGTCTGTGCAGAAAAAGTTTTGCCATTCTGTCTACGTGGTTTAGGTTGGATTTATGATGATTTACCATCATATACTAAGATACTAAAGCTTATCAGACTTCCAACTCTTGAGAGTAGGAGGACCATGTTGGGTGTCATCTTTGTTTTCAACCTTGCGAATGGTGACGTTGACTATGAGTTTCTTTTATCAAATTTAAATTTTAGCATAACTTGTAGATTCACAAGACATTTTAATCCGCTTCATTTGGACTATTTTAGGACTAATTATGCTAATTCTTATCCTTTCCGCAAAGTCATGATTATAATTTGTTACACAATTTCGTTGATTTTAATTGTAATGTATTGAAATTAAAGCGCGATATAACTTAATACCTCAGTTAACTCTTTTTTGTTCTTTATGTTTTTTTAGGTTTGTCTATATCAGCTTATGACATAGTCTGTAGCTGATTTACGACCAAACAATCTACTTGCCAGCTCTTGGAATCCGTCAGGGTTCGGACAATGGTGTGTACGCGGTTCGTTAAGGGGATGTGCCCCCTCGGTCGGGTGGGGTGGGTAAGTATTAGGAGGGGTTCAATCGTTTTAAAAAATCTTTAGAAATCAGCTTTATTGATTCAACCTTCAGTATAGATTTAATTCAAATAAATACAGTTTTTAATAGATTACTTAAATAAACTTTTTCATTTAGTTTTTGTAAGCTCTAAAATCAAATTCAGACTTACTGAATTGGCTTTTCCAATTTCGCCTTCTACTGCTCATCATAGTTCATTGGAAGTCGAAACTGAATTTTATGAATGTACCAAAAATTGAAGTTTTGATGATTTTCATTATAATTTCTATGCTTCTGACTTTAATTCCCTAAATTACTTAATTAGTAATTCAAATTGAGATATATTATTATTATATATATATTATATATTATATTAAATTTATCTAATGTGCTTAGAATTTTTTATGAAACTATACTTCTTGGGTAAATGTAATATTTATAAACTTCCATGATATACCAAAGAGATGAAAAAGTTGATGAATCTTCGCAATAAATATCATAAAAAATTTAAATTATCATATAATGCTACTGATAAATCTAATTTTCTGCATTATGAAAGAGAGTTTAACTTCCTAAACAAATTTTTGTATAACCAATACATAATTAATGTTAATGATTCTATCTTTGATAATCCTAAATTGTTTTTGAGTTTTAGTAATTCTAAAAGAGGTACATCTGCCAATCCTGCTCAAATGTCTTATCAGGGATGTACCTCTAATTATTTACGTAGTTCTCTTAATCTATTTGCTGATTATTTTAAGAGAAATTTTAATAACGAAAGTAAATTTGTACTCTAATTTGGGTCCAGGGATAAGCCGGGTGACAAAGACCATTTGGCTGGCTTTTGCAGCGACATACCAAAGCCTCTGGTGCGAATCGAACCCACGACCCCCGCATGATAGGCGAGCATACTTAAGAAATAAATTAATTTTTTGATTTTGGTTCCTTGCAAATTTACGATTATGATGTTACAATGAGTATTTCTAAACTCTCAAATTCGTTTAAAGGTGATGCTGATGGTATTTGAGCGTTTTTTGTTGAAACAACGTGTTTCAACGTTAGTTTATCCTCTCAAAAGAATTTTTAATCACTCTTTAAGAGTTGGCTTATTATTAAGTCATGTATTAGGAATGAGGTTTCTAATTATAGACCAATTTATAAATTAACCAATATTGCCAAAGTTTCTGAACATATAGTATATGTTAAACTATATTTCCATCTGAAACGTTACACCTCTTGTTCTCAACATGGTTTTAGGGCTGGTAGGTCAACTACTACAAAATTAGCTGTTTTTATTAATTATTGTATGGCCCATTTTGAAAAGGGTGTTGATGCAATATGCACCGATTAAAGCTGTCTAAAATTGGGTTTCATTCTGAAATGCTGAGATGGTTCGTTTTTATTTAAGTAACAGAATCGGTAATGTCTCAATTGATGGATTTGTTCAGATTTTTTCATTCCAACTTCTGGTATTCCTTAGGGAAGGATCTTAGGTCTATTGCTTTTCAATATTTTCATTAATGATGTTTGTAATTCTTTTAAAATTTAAAAATATCTTTTGTATGTGGATGATCTTAAAATTTTTAAGCCTATTTATTACAAAATGGACATTGTTGTCCTCAGAATAATATGGATAGAGAATTTTTGTGGTCTGATATCGATTTATGACTTTTCACAGATTTCGTCATGGTTTGTTATCTCAATATAATATTAGAGGTCAAGCTTTATTTTCTGTGAATGAAATCTTCGACTTAGGTGTAGTATTTGATACTAAGTTTGTCTGTAGTGGTCACTTCAACTACATTGCTTTTGTGTTTTATTCGGCGTAATGTTGGTAATCTCTCTTAATCTCTCTTATTTAATTAATTTAGTCTATGGATTAAATCTTTTCAGACTTTATAATATACGTATATAAAAATTACAATAGTATTTAAAACTAGGCATTTAAAAACAGAATTATATTACGTTTAATAACATCAATATTTAAAGAAAAGTGTATGATATTATAGAGATCATTAAAATTCTCAGATAATCTTCTAAACGGATCAGCATTTGCGTAGTTTGAGCGGCAATACTGGATGGACAGAGGATTGAAGTAACGGTCGGACTTTGAGGAACATTAACATTATAATGCAGGAATTCAGAGCATACGTCGCCATTTATTAGTTTTATTAAAAATGTCACATTTAGCATTTTTCTTCGGCTTTTTAAGGAAAGCAATTTAATTTGAGCTAACCTTGAACTATACGACGGTAGATTAATAGAAGGATTTGTTTTCTTGTAATACGCATGTATTTATATTTTTTAAAATTTAAATCCAAAAAATTTAAGTTACACCATACGAAACAATTTTCTAAATCATTTTGCAGCAAGGTTTGCTCACAGGAATCGTTATAGCTAAGGAAGATTTTTACATCATCAGCATACATTAAAACGTTAGAAAAATTTATTATAGAAGGAACATCATTAATAAAAAGAGAAAATAAAATTGGCCCAAGATGGCTACCTTGGGGTACACTAGAATTTACTTTTATAACGGGTGATTTTTTGGAGGTTAGGATTTTCATGCATTAGTATTTGACAGATTACGTGGGATTTCAGACATGGTGTCAAAGAGAAAGATGCTCAGTATGCTTTGACATTTCATCATGAATAGACTTACTAACGAGCAACGCTTGCAAATCATTGAATTTTATTACCAAAATCAGTGTTCGGTTCGAAATGTGTTTCGCGCTTTACGTCCGATTTATGGTCTACATAATCGACCAAGTGAGCAAACAATTAATGCGATTGTGACCAAGTTTCGCACTCAGTTTACTTTATTGGACATTAAACCAACCACACGAATGCGTACAGTGCGTACAGAAGAGAATATTGCGTCTGTTTCTGAGAGTGTTACTGAAGACCGTGAAATGTCGATTCGTCGCCGTTCGCAGCAATTGGGTTTGTGTTATTCGACCACATGGAAGATTTTACGCAAAGATCTTGGTGTAAAACCGTATAAAATACAGCTCGTGCAAGAACTGAAGCCGAACGATCTGCCACAACGTCTAATTTTCAGTGAATGAGCCCTAGAAAAGTTGGCAGAAAATCCGCTTTTTTATCGACAAATTTTGTTCAGCGATGAGGCTCATTTCTGGTTGAATGGCTTCGTAAATAAGCAAAATTGCCGTATTTGGAGTGAAGAGCAACCAGAAGCCGTTCAAGAACTGCCCATGCATCCCGAAAAATGCACTGTTTGGTGTGGTTTGTACGCTGGTGGAATCATTGGACCGTATTTTTTCAAAGATGCTGTTGGACGCAACGTTACGGTGAATGGCGATCGCTATCGTTCGATGCTAACAAACTTTTTGTTGCCAAAAATGGAAGAACTGAACTTGGTTGACATGTGGTTTCAACAAGATGGCGCTACATGCCACACAGCTCGCGATTCTATGGCCATTTTGAGGGAAAACTTCGGAGAACAATTCATCTCAAGAAATGGACCGGTAAGTTGGCCACCAAGATCATGCGATTTGACGCCTTTAGACTATTTTTTGTGGGGCTACGTCAAGTCTAAAGTCTACAGAAATAAGCCAGCAACTATTCCAGCTTTGGAAGACAACATTTCCGAAGAAATTCGGGCTATTCCGGCCGAAATGCTCGAAAAAGTTGCCCAAAATTGGACTTTCCGAATGGACCACCTAAGACGCAGCCGCGGTCAACATTTAAATGAAATTATCTTCAAAAAGTAAATGTCATGGACTAATCTAACGTTTCAAATAAAGAACCGATGAGATTTTGCAAATTTTATGCGTTTTTTTTTTAAAAAAAGTTATCAAGCTCTTAAAAAATCACCCGTTATTTTTAGACGTAGTATTATTCAAACGAACACATTGCACTCTACAAATCAGATAAGATTGAATCCAGTTTATGCAGTTGTTGGTAAATCCCATTAAAAGTAATTTTCTAATTAAAAGGCAGTGATTAACTTTATGAGCTTATGTTAATAAAGATGAAACTTGATGGCGGAGAAAATCAGTAATACAACTCTCAAAGAGTTTAAGAATTGGGTTGAGTTTAGCAATGCCTCTATAGTTTATAATGTTAGATTTATTACCAGATTTAAAATGTGGTACAATGTAGGATTCCTTACAAAATTTTGGAAAATAGCCGTATTTGATTGATAAATTAAAAATAATATTTAACGGAGTTGATATAGAGTTAGCACAATTAATCAGAATACAACTGGGAAAACCATCAGGTCCATGATGAAAAGAAGGTTTTAATTTCTTTAATGAAGTTTCAATATAGGATATGGTGATAACAGGAGATGAAATTGACTGATGTTCATACACATTAAATGGATAATCTCTTGAATTATCATAGACAGCATCCGAATATGTGGTGGAGAAAAAGTCAGCAAACATGTTACTAATAATAAGGTCAAGTAAATGATAGTAAATCTTGGTGGAAACTAGCAAACGAGATTAGAAACCAAAATTTTCAAGAGATACCTAATATATCATCATCAGAGTTTATGTCATTCTTTAGGACACAACTGAACCCACACCTAATCTCGAGTGATATACATTATGCCGCCCTATATCAAATATCAAACAGATATATATTTAGATCATAATATAACTACCACAGAAATCTACCAGGCACTTACAAAAGCCAAGACAGATAAAGCTCCAGGGGAAGATAGAATTCCTTACGAATTTTTCAAACATGCGCCGAATGAGCTAATTATTGAACTTGCAAAGGCTTACAATATGATGTACAATAATATGCAATCGGACTTATCATTCGTGACCATCGTAATATTTCCAATCTTAAAAAAATGCGATATAAATGAGCCGAGTAATTACAGAGGCATATCCTTTATGAATTGTATAGCCAAAATATTGAAGGGTGTCATATCAGAAAGACTATATAACTGGGTAGATCAACACAAACTCCTATCCGAATATCAAGCGGGTTTCAGAAAAAATTATTCCACAGTAGACAATATTTTTTTTTTTTATTTATTTTATTCATAATAATATTAAGTTTAACAATGTGTTGTGCCCCAGCGTCGTTAGACATTATTGAGGCGAGTTGGCAATAAATAATAATATACAACTTTAACAATATAATATAATATATCATCCAAACCTTTGCATATACTATTTACTACGTTTATTATAGCTTCTTCTATGCCACATCCCTTTTTAAAGCCATATTGGCAATCATATAGCAAATTGTTTGTATCCAAATATGTCGACAATTGCTTATATAGTATTTTTTCAAATATCTTGTCAATTATTGGTAATAAAGCTATTGGCCTAAATTTTTCTATAAGTGTAGCATTGGATTCTTTCGGTAGTGGAACAATTTTTGCCATTTTCAGATTATCAGGATACGTTGAAGTATCAATCATTTGGTTAAAAAGTTTTGATAAATATGAAAAAATGACCTCCTTACATACTATCATCATTTTAGGTGAAATTCCATCATGTCCACAACTTTTGGTTGCATCAAGTTCTGAAATTATATCACCTATTTCCAATTCCGTTGTGTATGAAAAATTAAATGAGCTATGGCATTGTAGTAAAGTTCTTAAATTATTAAACGAGTCACCTGGCAAGCAATCAATTCTTTGTTTCAACGTTTTAGGAATCTCAATAAAGTACTTATTAAACATATCACTTTTATGTTGGTCACCTAAAATAAACATTCCATTACCATCTCTAATAATTTAACAACAATTGTACACTTAAAATTTAAAGAAAAGAGAAAAGTCTACGCATTTTTTGTGGATTTCAGAGCAGCGTTTGATAAGGTCGTTAGAAAATCTTTGATGGTTAAACTGCATGCACTAGGGGTGTCTACAAAAATGGTAAACTTCCTGGAAAATTTATATAAAAATACATACTCTACTGTTTGGAACGGCAGAGAGTTGTCAGAGAAATTTGAAGCCGTATCAGGAGTCAAACAAGGCTGCTTGCTGTCACCATTGTTGTTCTCATTATATATAAATGACCTACAGGAAGAACTAGGAGCTGGATTACTTATTGGTAATATGAATATAAGATTGTTGTTACACGCTGACGATATCGTTCTTATATCAGATGATGTTAAGGTTCTACAGGATATGATTAACCATTTAGAGAAATATTGTAGCTATTGGAACCTCGAAGTAAATCTATTAAAATCTAAGATTATGGTTTTCAGAAATGGCGGAAGGATTGCTAAAAATGAAAAATAGACATACAGAGGAACAGAAATAGAAAATGTCATAGAATATTGTTACCTTGGCATGATACTAATCCCAAAATATGTATTTGCAAAACATGTAGAAAAAAGAAATAATTCGGAAAAAAATTGTATAAACTCAACATGGAGTAGCTTTCTCATCAAATATGATATTTCTTTTCGATCAAAAACACATATTTTTAATGTCGTATGTCGGTCCATACAGTCGTATGGTGGGCAAATATGGGGCCATTTTTACTTTGAAGAAGTCGATACCCTACAAAGATACTTTATTAAACGTATTCTTAAGCTTCCCAAATTTACACCAAATTATGCTCTTATGCTTGAGTCTCGAATTGATGATGCGCATCTCTACACATTAAGCCTCCATTTGTGTTATATTAAACGTACGCTTTTTGAATTCGCTGATTATAGACTACCTCATAAGCTCAGTTTACTAGCTTTGGCCAACAATATTTCATGGGTGAAACGTTTGATTGATTTGAGTGAAGAACATAATATACAATGGACACCAAATATAATAGTCGAAGAATGGAACCAAATCGAATCATTTTATAGTAAATTGGACCCGTCAGTGGCACATCTATATTTCCATCAAAACAAAAATCAGACTAATATCATGTGGATATTCAAGGCACGCTGTGATCTAATCGAACTCAATGGATCTCGTTATTCAAGAAGAATTGAAAAACGCTGCTCACTGTGTAATACGAAAGAAATTGAAAATATAAAGGGTCCGCCAACTAACTTTTTTTTTTTTTTTTTTGAAAATGCTATAAAAAAAAAACTATTGAATATTATCTCAAATTTCTTTTTTCATTTGAAAGTACAATCCTTCCGGTTAATAATGGAAAATAATTTCATTCAAATGGCTGCCTCGGCTGGCCATGCAGTAGCCTACATGATCGGTCAAATTTTTAAGCACGTTATCGATTGTGTGCAGCTGTATTTCACCAATGGCTTCACGAATATTGTCCTTTAAAGCGTCAATTGTCTCTGGCTTGTTGGCGTAACACTTATCTTTGAGGGCACCCCACAAATAATAGTCCAACGGTGTCAAATCACAGCTCCGAGGTGGCCAAACGACATCAGCTCTGCGGCTGATAATGCGATCTTAAAAAACAGGGCGCAAAACATCGAGTGTAGCTTCGGCTGTGTGGCACGTAGCGCCGTCCTGTTCAAATCAAATGTTGTCAATATCCTCCTCTTCAATTTTTGTGAACTAAAATTCGTTCAACATGGCCCGATAACGATCGCCACTCCTTGCTCATTTTCGAAGAAAAATGGCCCAATTATGCCTCTGGACCAAAATCCGCACCAAACAGTGACTCGTTTTGGTGTATCGGCTTTTCAATGTATGCGTGCGGGTTTTCTGTGCCCCAAATGCGACAATTTTGCTTGTTTACATACCCGCCAAGATCAAAATGAGCTTCATCTGAAAAGATGATTTATTTTGGCAAAATCGGCATCTTTTGTAAGTCGATCGCAGGCCCACTTAGCGAAGCGAAAACGCATTGGATGGTCAGTTGGCTTCAACTCCTGAACCAATTGGACTTTGTATGGCGTCATACCAAGGTCTTTATGCAAAATTCGTCTCAATGATGCCACCGAACTGTTCAATTCTTGAGAATGACGGTGAATTGATGTTGATGGCGCTTCACGCACACTTTCTGCCACAGCAGCAATATTCTCGGGTGTACGCACTGTTTTTGGCTTTTCACGCTTTGGTTTATCGATGAGGATGCCAGTTTTTTTTCACTTTTTTCACAAAATAACGAACATACGGAGCTGACGGTGCTTCTCTTCTTCCAAAATTCGTACGCAATTTTCGCACACATTCTGCAACATTACCATGATTTTCAAAGTAATGTAGCAATATTTCCCAGCATTGTTCAAGCGTACATACAACCATATTCGTTCAGCGGAAGGATAAAACTAATTATCTGTCAAATCACATGAGCTAAGTGTTACCATTCACGAAATAAGCACTAGTTGAAAAAAACAAGGAAGAAAATTATAGTCGGTCTAGACCGACTATACGATACCCTATACCATGCCCTATCTCTTAGGCCCAACTAACTGGACATAGAAAATAAGCAAAAACCAAATTTGAGTCTGATTTTTATTAATTTTTTTGGCTGAAGATATGAAAAAGTTCATATCGGATGATATATCTATATGGGGACTAGGTCCAAAAATGGACCGATCCTGATTATGTTTGCTAAAGTCTCTTGTATTTTGCAAAAATATATACAAACAAAATCTGAGAAGAATCAGTGCAATATTTTTGTTTTTTAATAGTTTTAAGTGAAGACCGGGAAGCAGCTCTATATGGGGCCAAAGGGATAATTTTTGGACTACTCATTAATGGACGTAATGAACGCATACAAAACCCAATTTGAGTAAGATCTATATGACAATTTGGATCTTATGGCAATTTATGT
>OY821519.1:178589650-178797740 GCA_963682025.1 Cordilura impudica
ATTTTAGATAACGTGCCAATAATCTTATATATTTTTTTTTCACTTGTCTTGCATACTTATTAAGCTTCAAAAGCTTATTAAATGATTAAATGATATTAAATGAAATTTCAGTCCCATCGAAGAAGAAACTTAAAGTCTTACTCTTAGGAATACAAATTACTTCACATTTTGAGGCACTAATTTTAGTTCCCAATCATTATAAAATTGTTTCACCACAGAAAGGTACTTTGAAACCTGTCTTAAAGCGGTTGTAAAGCAAAGAGTCATCGGCGTATAAAATACCCACAGAATTTATATTTAAACAAGTAAGAGTGTAAAATTCGGCTATGCCGAATTTTTGATACCCTCCACCTAGGTTTTACGTTTACATTAATATCTGGACTTATTGCACTATTTATCATAAATGTAAATAAAATATTTGAAAATATAAACAATTTGATAATCTTAATACTAATTTATTACCAAAAATACTCTGAATTTCAGTATTTTATAGAGGTGTATATATATTTTAGGTCATATATTGGCACAATGATGTCCGATTTATCCCATTTTAAGCACTAACCTGATCCAGATTATTACAAACAATATTATTCTAAGTTTAACCAGGTAAATGGTTTATTTTGTTTTTTTTTTTTATTTTAGTAAATCTTATAAAGCCTAGAAATAAGAATAAAAATGATGTACAAAATTTTTATATAGCTTTTATAATTTTTGATCGAAAACCGGGTTTGATTGAATTTTATATACACCACTATTTGCCTTTAATTGTTTCGATATTTATTTCGGCAACAAATTTTTTTCGTAAAAACATCTTATAAAATTTCATTTAAGTGCTGAAACTGTTTTATTTTTTACAATCCTTTTTAATTTTCCAAAAATATAAGCAAAGGGCACATTTATGAGTCCGCATAGACAAATCCTTAACTCTTACTTATTTTTATTGCATTTAATCTATCTTTGTGTCTTTAAATTTATATTCAAGTGGTATTAGAATTTGAAGGCTAAGTATCGGCAATTGTAATAAAATGATAACTCTACTCATTAGCAAACAATCATAAAACAAGACATTGTCGCTAGAACAAAGCCTTTTTTGGTAAATTCAACATCAAATCGAGTAGTAGTTTCAGTCGGTACGTTTAACAATTTTTAAGCCAATAAAAGATAGTAAACAAAATATATTTTATTAGTTTCGGATCTTTTTCGGAATACTTTTTCATGTGTTATATTTTAAAATCTCTATTTTTGTTTTAGTCGTTTTTTATATTTTCCACTAGCGATAATCAGTTTTTTCAGATCTTATTATATCAGCTTGTCATTCCGTTTGTAACGTATCGAGAAATGAATTTGCGACCCCATAAAGTAGATATATTCTTCAGCCCAATAACAATTCGAGTCGATAAAGCGATGTCCGCCTGTCTGTTGAAATCACACGCATTCACAAAATAAAACATTTACCTGGCAAAACTTATTATTGTTTGTCATTATTTGGAGTAGGTTGCTGTTGAAAATGGGGTAAATCGGGTAATCTAAAAAAATGCTAAAAATTCAGTGTGTTTGCTGTAATAATTTAATTGGTTAATTTTTAAATATTTTGTTTACATTTATGATAAATAGTGCAATAAGTCCAGATATTATTGTAAACGTAAAACCCAAGTGGAGGGTATTAAAGATTCGGCATAGTCTAACTTAACACTCTTACTTGTTTTTACCCTCAATCTCTCCTAAAAAAAAGTAAACTTGCATATTCCATACTTTACCTGGTACTCGCTACTGCACATCATGCTTTAAAGTCAAAGTTTAATGTCATTATAAACTTTAGTTGAAATGTAGTGATTCTTGATCGGAATAGATGTACTATAATGTAAAATCCTTGTCAAAATAAGACTTCATCTAGATCATTAGCTGTAGTTATTTTTCTACATTGTGGTAATAACATTTAGTCAAATACATCGTAACTTTACATGTTCTTTATTATAATTTGTTTTAAAAACAAGTAAGAGTGTTAAATTCGGCTATGCCGAATCTTTGATACCCTCCACCTGGGTTTTACGTTTACATTAATATCTGGACTTCTTGCACTATTTGTAACAAATGTATAAAAAATATTTGAATATGTAAACACTTTGATAAACCTATTACTGAATTATTACAACAAATGCTCTGAATTTTCAGCATTTTATAGAGGTGTCTACATATTTTAGGTCATAAATTGGCAGAATGACTCCCGATTTATCCCATTTTAAATACTAACCTGATCCAGATAATTACAAACAATATTAAGTTTAACCAGGTAAATGGTTTATTTTGTAATTTTCTTTTTAATTTAAATTTTTTAATATAAAGGTGCATTTTATTTTTTACAATCCTTTTCAATTTTCCAGACCTATTAGTATAGGGCACATTTGTGAGTCCGCATATATCAACTTTCAACTCTTACTTCTTTTTATTGTATTAAATCTATCTTTGTGTCTTTAAATTAATTAAGATAATTAAGATGAAAATATTTAACAAACTGTTTTTTTTTTAGTTAATATCTGAACATTTTACTGATACAAGGCAAAACTAAAACTGCCAAAAATTTCAGTCAAAACTATTTTGAATGTATTTGTTAAATATCGCATAATTTTTTTTTAATTTTAAACTTTAAAGTCTTTTTAAGTCTGGTAATAACTCCATAATATGAAGGAAGTAAATATGTGGATTCTTTAATAACAATGACAAGTATAAAACACTGTTTTGTGCATAACATTAAAATATTATAAATTTGAGCATAATTAATTTAGAAACATAATTAATTTTAGAAAAATGTCCGATTCGTTTTTCGATGATGCTGAAAACACATCAAAGAAATACAGAACATAAAGATTTTGCTTCAGTTAGTTGAGAGACGAGAAGCTAATGGATGGCTGGAGCAGGTCAAAGGTGACGACTATAAATGCAAATGCAAGGCTTTTGAAAATATATTAAAATGCGATAAATCAGATCTAAGTATACATGCTTATAACCACTGTTATAAAAAATCTTTTAAACCCAACAGTATTGCCATAATTTGAAATTGTAAAGATGCTAAATTGCAAAAAAAGATGCTTAAACGTACTGGATGCTAAATTTTTTTTTTTTCAAATTTCATTACCTTTATACTGAAAAATTATATACTTATTAATAAATTCTTTGGTTTTTAAATCGAAAAATTAATATAAAACATATGTTTCGATTTATATTTTTTAATTAAAATTATTTTGGATTTCATCTGAAATTTTTATTAACATCAAATTGAGTTTATTTTAAACTTAAATTAAATATTTTTAATTTTAGAGGGATTTTTTTTTTTTATTTAAAATATAACAGAAATTACATTATCAAAAGATACGATTATATTAGAACAATTGGTTTATGGAATCTAACATTTCTGTGATGTCTTCATCTTGAAGTTCTTCTTGGCTCTGATATATTTCTGACGATCGACTCTTATCAACGACATCGCTCGGTATATTGTAAGTGTGACAGCACCAATTTTTCAATTTCAATCCTTCTTTTATACGTATTACAGAACATAACAACTCGGATTTTATTCTGTTCGAAGTTTGCTTTTAATTAAAGCTATTAAGCTAAACAAACGTTCAACTTCGGCTTTTGAGAAAGACAAAACTAATATAGACAACACAAATATTGATTCCTAAAATGGATTTTCGCCAATAGAATTTTTCAATCCATAAAGAGGTTGTATTCAGTGTTGTATCCCAGTTTTGTTCTGTGATATAACTCCATTGGATTTGAATTTTTTCTGTTTCAGATGATATAAATTTAAACTCTTCTAATATATTGGTTATCTGTTCTTTTACCCGCTTTAATGTGTTTTGTATTGAAAATTTTGGCATTTTTTTAATACAATAATATTTTTTGGCAATCGACTTTCAAATTCATTAAAAACTGTTGTTGGTGTTTACATTCTTCTATTTCAAAATGTTTTGTTATATTTGTTGAAAGAAACGAGCAGAGTGGTAAAAGGATTAGTACACAAAATTACTGTACTACACTTTGAGAAATAAAAACATATCAATACCATTAAAAGATGCTAAAAGCAACAATTTATTAATAAAAGATTCTAAATTAGCATCTAGCATCTTTTGATAAATTTTGGATGCTAAACGACAAAAAAAGTTGCTAAATCTAGCAACTAAAAAGCTAAAACGGCAACACTGAAAACCAAGAACAAATATTCTGTTTGAGTTGTAACATCTCATTTGCAAGCCATTTTAATTAAGCTGCGTTCACACTATGTGTTTTGCTTGTGTTTTTCTTATTGTTTTAGCACATGCAATTTGTACACATAGTGTGAACCCTTTCAAAAACTGTTTATGTACAATACATTTGGCAAAACATATGTAAATTTTTCAATTAGAGCAGGTTCTATTTTGGCATGACAACCATATTAAAATACAATACTGCTTGTGGCGAAAGAAAAACAGAGTAAATTATAAAGATAAATATTGAAAGAAAAATAAATTGTTTAATATTAATTAACAATTAAAAAATATAAAAAATATATTACTTTATTTTTAACAATAACTTTTTGTAAATTCACAAATTAAATCAGCTGTTGTTTACATTTAGAGGTTATGTCATACGGAAATACATATGTACGTTTGATCGCAAAATGATGAATTGTATGTAAAACGCCAATTTTGACAAACACGCCGAATTACGTATGGATCGTAAAACTGAATTTACATATGGAAAATACACATAGTGTAAACACACCTTTAATTGTGTAAATTTTAAATGCACATCTAACCATATCAAAAAGATGAATTAAACAGAATTGCAAAAATATTTTTTTTATAATATCTGTATGTTTTTTATATTATTCTTATGTAATTCTCATGATATTTTTATCTTATTTTTTATTTTTACATAATTGAAATTGTACAAATTAAAAATAAATTTTAAAAAAAGTAGTGTAGGGAAAAAGGGAATTTTTTTCATAAGCGTAGAGATTTCTGAAAAAATCTCCTGGCATCACTAGTACCTATTAAAAAACAATGTAAAAATTCACAAGACAACGCGACATAGACTTGCTTTGTTCAAAAGCTTCCATAAGACTGAATGAAATTGTTGCTTACTTTACTCTTTGGTGAGTATTTTCATTTTTGTTCGGCTGTATACATATAAGAAGCCAATTTGAGTTCGGTTTACTCGTGCTGCTATGCATATGTTTGTGTGTTAACAAAAATATACGATATCCCAGTCATCATTTCGAAGATTGTTTTAACAAAAAATACCTTACTGTGTCTTCTTCGAGCACTTTTGATAACTAAAAACTGCTTAATCACATGCGCTATTAGAAAAAGACTAGATAATGATTTTTGCTTTCTCTTAGAAAGTGATTTATAGAAAAATTACATTAAATAAGACTCAAAAATGAGTCGAAACTGATTAGAAAAGCGGATAAAAAGGACTCTCAAGAAGATTCGCGGGTAAGGTAATATTTAATCCCAACAAAAGAATATTTTGTGATCAGCAAAAGGGCGCATTTATAACTGTTTTAATAGCACATATGAGTCAAAAAGACTCTACATGATCATTTATTGCATAAAATGCTTACTGGGATTTTATTCACTATCTGTAGAAACAGGTTTTTTAAGTAAAACAAATCTGCATACAATTTCAATTCTATTTCGTTCACAATGATACGATCAGTTTGTTTACTAGCTACTAGTAAAATAAGAAAATAGTATTATAATACAGCGTAATGATGAATTGTACTTCTCAATTAGTTTATTTTTAATGTGCCATAAGAAGTTCGGTTTGTGCTAAGAAAAGCATGAATATATGTTTCCCAGGGCGAAGCTTCATCATTGCACTATGATTGAGTTGAGCTCCGCGACTATTCATAATGTGAATAGCTCGTGTCAAAAATTTTTGGTAGTTGGGAATGGCGTTTGTGTTAAGAAAAGCATAAACGCATGTTTCCCAGGGCAAGGCTCGATCATTGCACATTGATTGAGCTGAACTCCGCGGTTATTCTTAATGTGGATAACTGTTGAAACAAAATTTTCGGAATGGCGTTTGCCTCCGTCCCGACATTAAATAACAAAGTTTAAAAATTTATTTTAATTAACATCTTTTTTTAACATCTGACAAAAAATAGTATTTTTCTAAACAACAATTTTTTACAGGGTAAATAAATATTTTATGGCTTACCTACCTACCTACTACTTTTGAAAGCAAGTATGCAGGGTTTATACATGTACTAAAAATACAACTCTTAAAACCATACCATTTTTTCAACTCTAAAAATTTCAGAATTTTGTAAAAATAAAATAAAATACCGATTTATTTTAATATGCGCTTATTATGGATATACATATACAAAATATATGAATATTATTTATAGTATTTTGATATTGGCAACAGTAGTATGTATCAATTTGTAACATTTTGTGATGTTATAAAAATCGCAGAATATTGATATTGATTTTATATAGTTTCTTTTATTAATTAATTAACTTAAATATTACACCAAAAAATATTGATATTGATGAATTTTTATATTATTAACACAACGACCACAAAAACAACATGCACAGCTATGACAAAATACAAAATTTAGGAAAACAATATAGGAAAACGTCATATTTTTTTTTACCTTTTCAGTGATTTCTCGGCACCTATGAAACCTATTGTCATGATTTAAAAACAGGAACCTTTTCAAGATGTTAGTGAATCATTCTCACTAAAAACAAGCGCCCTATCTGCCCTATTGAGGGCGTTATCACAAGAACACATATTCAAATCATATTTTCTCATGACTTTTTAATTCTTCGCTCAATTCTCGGGACCAGATTAACCGATTTGGACGATTTTAAATAGCAAACTTCTCAGGATGTTAGTGAATCATTTTTTATACCAAGGAGCACCCTAGCTATCCGATTGAAGCCGTCATCGTGATTTCCACAGACGGACAGACGGACAGACGGACAGCCGGACAGACGGACAGACGGACAGACGGACATAGTTCTATCAACTTCGCTTGTTATAAGGATCACAAATATATATATTTTATGGGGTCCAGAATTTTTTTTCTAATTATTACAAACGGAATGACAAACTTATATATACCCTCTGCACACTGGAGTGGAGGGTATAAAAATGAGTACTTACTTATGCTAAAGTATAATATAACAATGATCAAGTAGAGTATTGAAATCAGAGAGCAATCTTATATTACCCATTGTTATATCAAATTCATCTCGTTGACAATCTACATTTAAAAAAACAGAAAAGGTTTTTTTCTGAAACACATTTGAAAATTTCTGAAATTCATTTGATAATTTCTGAAATGTATTTGCTGTTTTTGAAACATGTTTGCTAATATCTGAACTAAGAAAGACATTGATAATTTCTGAAATACACTTGATGTTTTCGGAAACACATTTGATAATTTCTGAAGTAAATTGATACATTCTGAAATTCAATTGATCATTTCTAAAAACCAGTTGATGCTTTCCGAAATACAATTGGAAAAAGTGTAGATTATTAATTGTGGTTATTATTCTAAATTGTGGTAATAACTTTTTCCGCTGAAAAATCAATTTTCGCTTTTAAGTAATCGTATTTAGCCAAATACATTATTACTTTGTATATTCTTTATTATAATTCATAAATTTATAAGCACAGTTCAGTAAAAATTTATACTTTTTCTTTATGTTAAAGTATGATATAAAATTCATTCAAAGAATAATTATTATAACCATGCAAATTTTCTAGAACAACCAATGTATTATCAATCAATTCACTTCTTAAATGTCGGCAAATCTGCAGTTTAAAAAAACAATAAAACAGAAGAAAATGTATTTTCGTTCATATTACCGAAATTTCATTCGTATTCCTCCTTACCAATAGTAAGACCACAAATATTTATCGTTTTCAGCCATCGGACAGCTTGCAGTTCTTTAAATTTCATTTTCCATAGATAATTAGGGAACACATCTTGAAATACGCCACGAACACGGTTTTTAAATTTTAATTTTTCGCGAAGTTAACATATTTAAATATATGGCTTAAGTTGAGTTTACGAGCAACTCCCCGATCGGTTTCAAATGTTCACCACTTATATAACATTTTATTGCGGTTCTAGGAAAATATTTTCTTTTTGTCGGTCGAGCCTACTTCCCGAGTTAGGACTTCCGAAGTTTTAACATGGACTTGTATATAACTTTGTTATTTAATATCGGATTGCAGTGATATATATATCATTTGCTTACGTGCCTTTCATTTGGTATTTTCAAATTTTAAATCTATTAACCCGTTATGAACCTATTCCAAATTTTTTATTTTTTTTATAGAGTTTTTTCTTACAAATGGAATTATCTCGTAAACAGACGTATATCATGTATGCTTTTACGTAAACTGAATAAAAGCTGGGTCCTATACCTTCATTTTGATATATATTTCGACCTGTTAACCCTTTCAGGGTTCATCATATCATTTCCATTATATTATGAAAATTTTCGCCTGCGGCGCTTAAAAAGGAAATGACACATACATTGAGGAATTAACCCACTCAAAATATATTTCCATTATATTATGAAAATTTTTTATAAAAAATCGCGCGATTTTTTTTTTTAAATTTTCGCCTCCGGCGCTTGAAAAGGAGATGCCACATACATTGAGGAATTAAGCTTGCGGCGCTTAAAAAGTAAATGACACATACATTAAGGAATTAACCCACTAAAAATATATTTCCATTATATTATGAAAATTTTTTATAAAAAATCATGCCACATTTTCCGACATGAATAGAAAAGTGTAGCCATTATTAACAAAAAAGATATGAAACATTTGAAATACCGTAAAAAAAAGGAATATATATTTCGAAAAAACTAAAACGTGTACGTAAAATCCCTAATATAGCCGGTCCTGAAAGGGTTAACAGGTCAAAATATATAGCAGAATGAAGCTAATGGACCAAGCTTTTATTCAGTTTACGTAAAAGCACACATGATATACGTCTGTTTACGAGATAATTCCATTTGTAACAAAAAACTCTATAAAGAAAATACAAAATTTGGAATAGGTTCATAACGGGTTAATAGATTTAAAATTTAAAAATACCAAATAAAAGGCACTCAAGCAAGCTTTCAAATGATATATATATCGCAGAAATCCGATGCTAAATAACAAAGTTTTATACAAGTCCATACCAAAACTTCGGAAGTCCATAACTCGGGTAATAGGCTCGACCGGCAAAAAAGAAATATTTTCCGAGAATCAGCCCAAAAGCCCCTACCCCCAAAAAAAAAAAAAATCGGAGAGTTGCTCGTAAACTCAACTTGTTCCCTTTGTGGTAACACCAAATAAAAAAACAATACGTTACATATTTAAACCTGGTGATGCCAACTTCGGAAAGAAGAAAATCGTCATTGGCAAAGTAATTTTGAATTATATTATGTTAAATAAATATATTTACATATGTTGACTCCAAACACCACTACCTGGGAATTAGAGTTGGGCTTAGATACGTTTTTTTAAAGCGAAAAAACAATGCATATTCCTTACATATCATGGGTACATTGCATACCATGAAGTTAAATTTTGAAGTCATCATGAAAACTATCAATTTAGGGATGCCAAACGAAAAAAAAAACAAATGTCCCGAAAATTTTAAATAACATAATTTTTCATTTTTATTTCCGGAAAAACCTTAATTTTCATTCAAAGCAATTGTAAAAACATTCTCATCAATTAGTTGTACATACTTCTTTTATCAAAATGTGTTCTTTTGTTTAAAAATTATTGCTCTTTTTATGTAAAAGTTTTTATGTGCGCAAATATCAATTGATGCTTTCTAAACTTCATTTGATATCTTTGAATTTAAATTAATTTTTTACTATCCTGATATGCCATTAATGTTTCATGAATCACAATTTTTGTTTTTATACCTATACCACTATGTGGTTTGGGTATAATGACTTTGTGCTGCTGTTTGTAACAACCAAAAATATTTGACCTAGACCCATCTTTAATTATACCGATCGAATCAGAATTACTTTCTGAGTTGATTTAACAATGTCCGTCCGTCCGTCCGTCCGTCTGTGTGTCCATGTAAAGCTTGTAATCAAACTGCAGGTCGCAAATATGAACATATTTTGATGAAATTTGGTATATAAGCTTTTATCGGCCATGGGATGAACGCTATTGAAATTGGTGAGAATCGGTCCATGTTCAGACCTAGCCCCCATACAAATTACCCATATGAAATCGACATAAATTGCCATAAGATCCAAATTGTCATATAGATCTTACTCAAATTGGATTTGTATGCGTTCATTACATCCACTAATGAGTAGTCCAAAAATGATCCCTTTGACCCCATATAGAGCTGCTTCCCGATCTTCACATAAATCTATTAAAAAACAAAAATATTGCACTGATTCTTCTCAAATTTTGTTTGTACATATTTTTGCAAAATACAAGAGACTTTACCAAACATGATCAGGATCGGTCCATTTTTGGACCTAGTCCCTTTATAGATATAGCATCCGATATGAACTTTTTCATATCTGCAGCCAAAAAAATTAATAAAAATCCCACTCAAATTTGGTTTATGCTTATTTTCTATATCGAAGTAGTTGGACCGAAAGATAGGGTCTCTAAACCATGGTATAGGGTATCATATAGTCGGTCTAGACCGACTATAATTTTCTTACTTGTTTAATTTCAGTTGATTTTTTAAATGTACATAAATTTATTTGGTGTTTTTTCTTTTTGAATTTCAATTTGTGTTTAAAAAATAAAATTTATATTTTAAAAATTCAATTGATGTCTTCTAAATTTCAAGTTATTATTTCCGGCGTTTTAATATGATTTTCTGAAATGCAATTGACATTTTCTAATTTATAATTGGAAATCTGAATTCCAATTTTTTTTAGAATTGATATTTTCTTAAATTTGAATGGAAAATTTAAAAGGTGCAATTTTGTATTTATGTGAAAAGAATTGCTTTAGTAATTATAAACAATTTTTAAAAATTGTATGTATTCGCAATCAGATATTTTGCAAGTAAAGCAAAATAATAATTTTATTTAACTATGTAGAACTATTTTGAAAGCAAAAAACTCATTTCTTCTTCTTTACAGCAATGTTACTTTTAACACTGTTTGATATCTGAAATGTTTACATTCATGTTAAAATAGAAATAACTATCACAAAGCTAATTAGAACAGAAATTGTGGCGCCATCTACTGTGACATAGTCACACTGAGCAAAATGAACTGACACTCTGTTTGTTAATGCAACAGAAATGTATTTTCCCTAAAACAAAATATAAATAAAATAATATACCGATTTATTTCTAACATGCGGTTATTATGAATATACATACATACAAGTATATGGAATATATGTATATTATTTTATTATTAATATATGTACATATGTATGTATATATAATTACACACTAAAAAAATACAACATCAAAAGTTGTTGTTGTTTTTCTTTAAATAAATTAGATGTTGGTGAATTTTTGCTCACTTTATATTAACTCGTAGTGCCTGCTTGTCGACAAAATTTTGGATTGATTTTTAGCCCCTTTCCCGTAACCCAATCGATCTGAAACTTTGCAAGCAGGCTCGTGGCAAATGCAAAAATGATCTAACAAATTGTTTTGGTGATGCCAAAACAATGGAAAGTTTTAAATTTTTCTACCAGAGTTGTTAAAAAAATGTACAAAGGGTAAGCTTTTGTTATATTATTACTAAAACGACTACAAAAACAACAAGTTCAGTTATGACAACAATACAACATTTAGAATAACAACAAGAACAATATAGAAACATCATATTTCTCATTTTTTTTTTAACTTTTTCACCGATTTTAATGATTTTTGAAACAGAAATCTTCCCATGATATTCGTGAATCATTCTCACTAAAAATGATCGCCCTAGCTTTCCTATTGAGGGCGTGATCGTGACGAGAACAACATAGAAAATCATATTTTTCAAGACTTTTTTTAGATCTTCATTCAGATCTCGGGCCCTTATCCACCGATTTGGACGATTTTAAACAGAAAACTTCTCA
Organism: Cordilura impudica; assembly: GCA_963682025.1. NCBI lineage: Eukaryota > Metazoa > Arthropoda > Insecta > Diptera > Scathophagidae > Cordilura > Cordilura impudica. Next base: position 178,601,732 of record OY821519.1, read on the forward strand.
GAATGTTAATGAATCAGTTTTTATACAAACGAGCACCCTAGCTGCCCAATTGAAGCTGTCATCGTGATTTCCACAGACGGACATCGCTATATCAACTCCGCTTGTTATAAGGATCACAAATATATATGTATATTTTATGGGGTCCAGAATTTTTTTTTAATTATTACAAACGGAATGACAAACTTATATATACCCTCTTCACACTGGGGTGGAAGGCATAATGAGGAAAATCATGCTTAAAAATATTATATAGGTGAGGAACTGATATTGAGACTTGTGGAAAAATTTTCAATAAATTGGGCATAAAACATTCTGTTAGAAAATAAAAAAAATGTGAGTCCGGTCACAGAGGGTAAACATCTATTTACACATCAATTAAAATCAAATAGAAAGCGTCATCTATGTATATATGGATGTATATTAGGGTGTCCCAAAAAAAAAAAAAAAAAATTTGGAGCCCAAGCATTTTTGAAAGCTTAAAGGGTAAAGTACTTTTGTGATTTTTTTCAGATTTTTCTGAAGAGGTTTAGAGAGCGCTAAAGTCGAATTTTATACTATACGATACCCTATACCATGGTTTAGAGACCCTATTGCTTCGGTCCAACTAATTTGATATAGAAAATAAGCATAAACCCAATTTGAGGTGGATTTTTTTTAATTTTTTTGGCTGCAGATATGAAAAAGTTCATATCGGGTGCTATATTTATATGGGGACTAGCTCGAAAAATAACCCAATCCTGACCATATTTGGTAAAGTCACTTATATTTTGAAAAAATATACACAGACCAAATTTGAGAAAAATCTGTGCAATATTTTTGTTTTTTTAATAGATTTAAGTGAAGATCGGGAAGCAGCTCTATATGGGACCTATGACTAAGAATTGTCCTAAAGTGATTTTTTTTTGACTACAGATTAATGGATATAATAAACACATACAAATCCAATTTGACTGAGATCTATATGATAATTTGGATCTTATGGCAATTTATGTCGATTTCATAGGGGTCATTTGTATGGAGACTAGGTCTGAACATGGACCGAATTCCACCATTCAGCCTATGGCCGATAAAAGCTTATATACCAAATTTCGTCAAAAGAATTCATATTTGCGACCTGTAGAAAGTGATTCTGAGTCGATCGGTATAATAAAAGATGGGTCTAGGTCAAATATTTTTGGTAGTTACAAACAGCAGCACAAAGTCATTATACCCAAACTATATAGTGGTATAGGATATAAAGATTCTAAGGTTTTTTTGCCAGTTATGCATCGCAAAAATATTGTGCAAGCATGCTTTGCGTAAAGTATTTCCTTCGTTAAAAAACAAAAAAGAAAAGTAAAAACATTTTCTGTGTGCAGAAAGTTTTTCTAAGATTTATAACAAATCGCGCGAATATTAATAAATCTATATATATAAAATACAAAAAATGTTTCTTTGTCTCGTTTAATTTAGTTTTTGCTAATTAAGTAGCTCGCCCTAACCTCCATTGCAAAGATAATGGTTGTGTAGGGTGGCTATATGCATTAAATCGTGCTTATTGGAGATGGCTGTATAGTTTTTTTTTTAACTGGCCAAATATTTCTTCATTGCGGCCATATAGGTCGGATGGAGTAATAAAATTATAACCAAAAAAAACTTTCTCAATTTTTCTATTAAAATATTGCCATATTCGGAAAACATAGAGAATAAATTTATAATAATAAATATTCAAATTAGGGATGCCAAACGCAAAAAACCAAATGTCCCAAACATTTTAAATAAAATAATTTTTCTTTATTTTCTGAAAAACTTCAAATTTTCATCCAAAAAAAAATTGTGAAAATTTATATATAAAAAATAACATTCTCATCAAATTGCGTTTATTTATGTAACAGTTTTTATGTTCGCAGTTCTTAAATATCATTTGACGTTTTCTAAAGTTCATTGAATTTAAATTAATGTTTTCTGAAGTGTGATTCTGTAAATTTCAACTATCCGACAATCGCAAAATATATCGACAGCTATTGTTGTTTGCACTAAGGATTAAGTGATTCACTAAGTACATACATCTTAACGACAGTCGACAAATCTATTTTTCTATTTATTTAAAATGTAAACGAGTGGCATCTCTGTCAAAATAAGCGAAAAACACAAAGAAGAATAGAAAAAACAAATTACTTCGTGTTTGACGGGATGATTTTATGTTTATGTTTAATATCTTTATTTTTTGCTAATATTTCTGTGTATTTATTTGAAAATGAAATAATGAATTGAATATGCTATTTAATTTTTTTATTTATATAAAAAAGTTTTTTAATTAAAGCAAAATATTTTCACTATTTTATGATTATTATTTATGTATGGCGACATTTCAACCTAAAAATTTAAGTTTTTATCGATTGAATAAACAACACAAAAATGGTTGTCGTTTAGATAACAACAACAGCTGACTTTAACAATAGCGAATATCGTTTAAAAATTTTACTGATAATTTTGCAATTTTCTTTTTTGACTGAATCGCGGTACTGAAAAGCTATTAATTTCTCCTGAATGTCAAGATTTTTTTTAAATGTAAAAATTTTTTAAATGTAAACAGGTATTTGCTGTTTTTTTTTTTTGAATTTCAATTTGTGTTTAACGAATAAAATTTATATATTAAAGATGCAATTGATGTCTTCTAAATTTAAAATTATAATTTCCGACGTTTTGATATGATTTTCTGAAATTCAATTATTGTAGTTTATAAATGGAAATTTTTAATTCCAGTTTTTAGATTTGATATTTTCTTAAATTTGAATGGAAAATTTAAAAAGTGCAATTTTGTATTTATGTGAATAATAATGCTTTAGTAATTATAAACAATTTTTAAAAATTAGATGTAATCGCAATCAGATATTTTGTAGGTAAAGCAGAATAATAAATCTATATAACTATGTAGAACTGTTTTGAAAGCAAAAAACTCATTGATGAACTCGGTAACTCTATTTTGTAAAGACAGCAAAAACTTAATATGCCAAACTTATGTTCATATTTGTAAAAGAATAATGAAAATACGTGTGAAATAAAAGACCAGCCCGTGTATACTCTTAACATTGTTCTGTATGATATCCAGTTGAAAATATTAACATTCATGTTAAAATAGAAATAACTTTTGCAAAGCTAATTAGAACAAACAAAAATTGTGGCGCCATCTACTGTGGCATAGTCACGCTGAGAAAATGAAGTGACACTCTGTTAATGCAAAAGAAATGTATTTTGCCCACAACAAAATATTGCAGAATTTTATGTAAATAAATTAATATACCGATTTATTTCTAACATGCAGTTGTTATGGATATACATATATATACATATATATAATATATATATAATATATAATATAATATATAATATATATATAATATATATATATAATATATGTATATTATTTGTAATATTTAATATTATGTATATGTAAATATTACACACAAAAAATACAACATCAAACGTTATTTTTGTGTTTTTCTATTTAAATAAATTTATATATAACATTTTTTTTTTTGCTATATTTACATTGTTTTTTTTTTTATTAACAACTAGGTATTTTAGCATTATTTGCTTTAGATGTTGGTGAATTTTTACTCCCTTTATATTAACTCGTAGTGTCTGCTTGTGGAAAAAATTTTGGATCGATTTTAACCAATTTCCCGTGAGCCATTCGATCTAAAATTTTGCAGGCAGGCTCGTGGTGATAACAGAAATGATCCAACAAATTTTTAGAGTGATGCCAAAACAATGGAAACTTCTAAATTTTTCTACCAGAGTTAATAAAAAAAATGTACAAAGAGTTAGTTTTTATTATATTATTACCACAACGATCACAAAAACAACAAGTCCAGCTATGACAACAACACAACATTTAAAATAAAAACAAGAACAATATAGAAACATCATATTTTTCATTTTTTTTTTAATTTTTCAGAGATTTCCCTGGACCTGTTCCACCGATTTTAATGATTTTTGAAATAGAAATCTTCCCATGAATTTGGTGAATCATTCTCACTAAAAATGATAACTGTAGCTGTACTATTCAGGGCGTGATCGTGACAAGAACAACATAGAAAATTATATTTTTACAAGACTTATTTTAGTTCTTCATTCAAATCTCGGGCCCTAACCGACCGATTTGGACGATTTTAAATACCAAACTTTTCAGGATGTTAGTGAATCATTTTTTATGTCAACGAGCACCCTAGCTGCCCGATTGATGCCGTCATCGTGATTTCCACAGACGGACAGACGGACATCGCTATATCAACTCCGGTTGTTATAGGGATCACAAATATATATATTTTATGGGGTCCAAAACTTTTTTTCTAATTATTACAAACGGAATGACAAACTTATATATACCCTCTGCACACTGGAGTGGAGGGTATAGGGGTTTTATTGCTGTAGTAACCACATGCGGTTTCATTTACATCATTACAGAATTTAACAAGTGAAGTACTTCAGGTATATACAAGTCATCAGAGAATTAAAAAGTGGAATAGATCAGGTATATTTTATTCTACTGCTTTGCTCCTTAAAATGTTATTGGGATTTCGCACTTTAAGACTGAAGAATGCATTCTTAATGACACAGGTAGTTCTTTTATATAATTTTAAGAATATCATTGTAAATTTTCCAATAATTTTTAAAAAAATGAATATATAAATTTGTTTTTTAAAATTTTTTTGTCATCGTTATTTTTCAAGTGACAATGAAAAGTTATAAAGTGTGTAATTTTTTAAAATAGTGAAAATATTGTTTAAAAATAGATATGGCATTGTTGAAGACAAGAAGTGTGTGGCTTGTGGGCAAAATGATTGATGCCTTTGATCCTGCTGAACCGCCAACGAAAATGCAAATACTGCAACGATTTTTCAAATTACATTTGGTCAAAAAATACACGATATCAAAAAGCGCCAGAAAAATTGCAAACAATTTTAAGGATTTGTGGGAAACGAAGCAAAAGGTTCTACTCATTGCACGCGATGTAATAAAACTGCACTCAAAGTGGTTATTGTTACATTAGAATAAATCTAAGGAAAGTAAACGACAAATTGAAAAACAAAAAACTTCATGCACAACTTAAGGTGCGTATTCAGCAGAATCTGTTGCAAACATAGATAGCTGCAGCGTTAATAGCGATGATGACGAAGATGATAATGATTCAGAATATGAGCCAGCAATAAAACTACTCCAAAAAGAATTTGCTACTTCCTCAAATAAGCAACAGCTTTGTGCAGGTCTGGACAGAACTGGAATTAGTTGCCGCAAAGCCGCACTTGCGTTTAATGGTCCGAAATCTACACGTACCAAGTAACGGCAAAGAATTAGTAAAAGCAGTTTTATCCGAAAACATGCTTAAAAATAAACAAATTCAAGATTTAATATCCGAAGCCAGCCTAGCCTTTATTGAAGCCTGCAACATATCTGTTGATTTTTTACAAACAGATCCGGAAAAATGGCATAACAACAAATCATTTAGTGAAGCAAAGAATAAAGTTCAGCAATTGCACGTGGTAAATGATGTCGCAGAACGTGGCGTGGCCATGGCTCATTCTTATATAAATGTAACAACTTCTGAAACAGACTTTCAGAATTTATTGCAGGGCATAGAACTACATCGCAAAGCTATAATAAATAATAGCAAAGCAAAAAAAAAAATAATTTTTTAATTTATTTTGGGTAAGAGAAGTAAGCAGCCTAGAGTTTGGGGGGGTTGCAAAAAATTTCAAAATCAACCATATTGACTATCAATGCAACAGAACCACCCATATTTAATATTTGAAAAGAAAAATTAAAAACTAACATTAAAACAAATCCGATGCATAACTGGCAAAAACACCTTAGAATATTTTTAATTTCACAAAATGGGTACAAAGCGTAAAAAGGGTATAACTTTGGAACGGTAAGAGCAAACTCAATAATTTTTGTTTTTAAATGACTCAGCCTTTATCCAAATTTTAAACTGCGTCATTAGTTTTTTTAACTTTGATAGAAATTTTAAAAGTTACAAAGCATTCTTTTCAAAATTTATGCAAAATTTACGAAAAAATGTAATTAAGGGGACCCAAATGAGCAAAAAAATTACCGAAACTTGCGATTTCTACACAGAAAAGTAAATATTGAACATTCTTCTTTTAAAATATTGACTTTGTAACAAAGAAAATCGTGGTTATGGGCCAAGTAATAAGTAAAACTCAAAAAATGTCCGGGAATCCCGATTTTTGGGAAAAATTCGACTTTAGCGACCTCTAAACATCTTCCGAAAAATCTGAAAAAAAAATCACAAAAATACTTTACCCTATAAGCTTTCAAAAAATGTATATATTCTATGCCTTATAGCAAACAACTGCAGGGACTCAGCTAATATAAATATTATTTATTGTTATTTACATATTATTTCAACTGGTTGTTATAGTTGGGCTTGTTGGTTTAGCTGAAATAATTTTTATATTAATAATAGCGTTATACTTGTTATACGTTTATATTGTGAAATTTTTAACGTTGTTATAGAAGAGGTTGTTGAATTAGCTGAAATAATTATATGTATATCATAATCTTTGCACCAATACACTCATACTTCAAACCGTTTTTGTCGTACTTCTTACTTCTTACGCTGTTTTGGTGATTGTATTGTGAAGTATATTTTTACCCCACTGAGCGTATAGATGTTTACACATCAAAAACAATGAAAAATTTTAACAATTGAGAATCAATCTGGATAATTTTTCTACATCTGAAGAAACCGCCACTGTGCAATGCTTGATACGAAGATGATTAATAACATCATCTTCAACCTTTAGGATAGCATCAAAATGACATTTTTAAAAACCAAACTGCAGTTCTGGAATATATGGCTCTAAAATACCAGAATCCGTTTTTTGACGTAACACATTTTCAAACAACTTACCTAAATTTCAAAGTACTGAAATGGGTCTTAGATTATTAATTTTAAAATTGTTTGGTTTCTTCTGAACAGGAAAATATGAGTTGTTAATGCAATTATTAAATATAACATGAATTGAAAACTTTTATTGGAAGTTCTTTAATAATGAAATTATAAGATTTTCATTAGATTTTTTGTTATTAATATCCTTAACTAGAAGTAGTACTTCCTCCAAAGTACAAATCTCGAACTCTTTTGGGTGTTTTGAGCAGAAAAAGTGGAAATAAAACAAAAAATGTTGTCCTGGAAAGTAGAAATTGTTCTGTTAACAACAGCAACTACATTAGAAACATCTCTGACAGGAAAAAAACCAATATAAATGTTGAAAAAATTTTCCTTTAACTGAACTAATCTCTGTGTTTCATCCTCTAAAACAACTGCTTCCCCAGACAGTTTTCTTAAGCACTTATTTCTTTTGTAACCTATAAAGTTATATATCCTTTTGTGCGTATTTGGCCATGGCCTAATATATATAATTTTCTTACTAAACAACTGAGATTGTTCATGCTCAACTTGCCTTTTAATTATAATATTAATGAACTAAATTTTTTTAGAAAGTTAAACGTAATCTGTATATCTGCGATTAAATATTCCTTGGTATACCTTTTTTGTATTTTTTTGTCAACAGTATTTAATATGGAACAAGTTTTTGATGTTATCAGAAACAAAAACTCTTCTAGTTTCTAAATGTAAATCGGTTAAATCACTATTTCCTAATTACAATATACATATGTATCTTAATCCAGAAAATTATTTGAAATGTATGTAGTAAAGGTTTAAATATGCTTTAATAGAAAATCAGTGTTCCGAAGGAATATTTGTAATTTAAGAGAAAAATGACCAGAGAAAAGGACCCACAACTAGTAAGTTAAGTGAATAATTAATTGTATTTATTCCCTATAAGCAAATCGGTAGTCGACTATGAAAAAAAACACAATTTTAGTTAACTTTTATGAACTAACTATAAGCTAACTACAATGTAATGCAGAAATTCCCCAAAAATAGAAACATGCATATTGTGTGATTTCCCGAAATAGAAGATTGCATATTAGTGGACATTTTTTTAGTGACTTCATTACTTTTTTTGATATTTTACAATAATTATTATTACAATAATCAGTGTTCGTGCGTGCAGTTAGAAATATTTTGAAAATGTTTTAAATTTTAATTATTAAAACTAAAACGTGTGGTACAAATAAAATAAATGTAATACTTTGTACATGTTAATATGATGAAGTCATTGTTAAATAGATGCCTGCCAAAAATATTAACAGAGGTCATTTCTATGAATATCTGTTTAGAATTTAATATAGCAGGAACCTATGGCAAGAAGAGACTAAGGGACTTCAAAGTTTTCTTCAAGCTTTAACGGGAAACCTATATACTAAAAAACAAGTAAGAAAATTACAGTCGATCTAAACCGACTATATGATACCCTATACCATGCGTTTAGAGACCCTATCTCATAGGCCCAACTAACTGGATATAGAAAATAAGCAAAAACCAAATTTGAGTGGGATTTTATTAATTTTTTTTGGCTGCAGATATGTAAAAGCTCATATCGGATGCTATATCTATATGGGGACTTGGCCCAAAAATGGACCGATCCTGACTATGTTTGGTAAAGTCTCTTGTATTTTGCATAAATATATACAAACAAAATTTGAGAAGAATCAGTGCAATATTTTTGGTTTTTTGATAGATTTAAGTGAAGATCTGGAAGCAGCTCTATATGGGGTCTATGACTAAGAGCTGTCCCATAGGGATCATTTTTGGACTACTCATTAATGGATGTAATAAACGCATACAAACCCAATTTGAGTAAGATCTATATGACAATTTGGATCTTATGGCAATTTATGTTGATTTCATAGGGGTCATTTGTATGGGGACTAGGTCTGAACGCGGACCGATTCTCACCAATTTCATTAGCGTTCATCCTATAGCCAAAAGCTTATATACGAAATTTCATCAATATATATTCATATTTGCGACCTGCAGTTTGATTACAAGGTTTACATGGACACACAGACGGACGGACGGACATCGCTAAAACGAATCAGAAAGTGATTCTTATTCGATCGGTATAATAAAAGATAGGTCTAGGTCAAATATTTTTGGTAGTTACAAACAGCAGCACAAAGTCATTATACCCAAACCACATAGTGGTATAGGGTATAAATATTCATAATATAGGACATAATATAAGACAGTTATATTTTAAACAGAAGACTGTCGATTGCTTGGCTGTAATGAGGTGGGAAAGGACATCAGAAATGCTCTAAGAGTTTTTAACAACGGCATCTACATGCTGAATGCGTTAAAAAGAAAAAAAATTAAATTGTTAAATTCGGATATGCCGAACCTCTAATACCCTCCACCTGAGTTTTACGTTTTATAGATATCTATATATTTCACTATTTATTTATAACAAATGTAAACCAAATATTTGAAAAAGTAAACAATTTGATAAACTTAATACTAAATTTTGTATTTCGACCCATCTTTTATTATACCGATCGGCTCAGAATCACTTTCTGAGTCGTTTTAGCGATGTCCGTCCGTCTGTCTGTGTGTCCATGTAAACCTTATAATCAAACTACAGGTCGCAAATATGAATATATTTTGATGCAATTTGCAACATAAACTTTTTTCAGCCATAGGATGAACGCTATTGAAATTGGTGGAAATCGGTCAATGCTCAGACCTAGTCCCCATACAAATGACCCCTATGAAATCGACATAAATTACCATAAGATCCAAATTATAATATAGATCTTAGTAAAATTGGGTTTGTATGTGTTTATTGTATCCATTAATCAGTAGTCCAAAAATAATCCCTATTGGACAATTCTGAGTCATAGGCCCCATATAGAGCTGCTTCCCGATCTTCATTTAAATCTATAAAAAAAACAAAAATATTGCACAGATTTTTCTCAAATTTGGTTTGTATATATTTTTTCAAAATATAAGTGACTTTACCAAATATGGTCAAGATCGGTCCATTTTTTGACCTAGTCCACATATAAATATAGCACCCGATATGCAATTTTTCATATCTGCAGCCAAAAAAAATTAACAACGATGCCATTCAAATTTGGTTTTAGCTTATTTTCTATATCCACTTAGTTGGACCTACGAGATAGGGTTTCTAAACCATGGTATAAGGTATCTTATGGTCTTATGGTTTACATTAAAATTGAGACCTACCCAGCCGTTTTAGAAAAAATTTTACCAAAGCTAAAAATTAAATAAAAATTTTAAAATTAGGCCTGTAATAATTAACTAAATTTTAGGAAACAAGAAAATGGTCAAGAAATGAAGAAATAGAATTAGAAATTCTAACAGTCATTAGAAAAATTTAAAAGCCAAATATAAAAACTTTTTCCTTTGGAATAAGTGACACCCGAAGAAATATTTTTAGCGATAAAATCACCACCAACAAAAGTTCCATCGAAATTTTGAGAAAAGTTCTCTATTATTGAAGTCCATCAACTATTTTAGATTGAGAGTGACTGCATAGAAGATAAATAGAACCCAAGAAAAATTGTTTACTAAACCATTAAGCAACATTTTTATCGATAGAATAATGTTTCGAAAACCCACACCTGGAATAATTAGTTTTGAACAATTAAATGTGTTTCTAATTGCTATACCAACACCTTGGGTACTATTATCCCTATAAATTAACTGATTTTTCTTGAAATTAGTCCCTTGTATAAATGCAATATCAATATTGCAATATAAAATATTTAATAAATCTGATATACGACTCATTTCAATAAGTGATTTTACATGCAAAGTAAACAAATTAAATCCATTATTGGTCATAAATTTCGTATATTTCAACTAAAATATTTTGACATTGATTTTTGGCCTTCTCTTTTGAAAGTGAATGATACTGACTCATTTTGCCATTTTCAAAAAGTCTTCAACATAAGTAGGCATCTTAATTGTTTTTTTTTAGAAGAATTTGGTATAGAAAAATTATAATTTGCTTTTCTTTAAGTACTTGACTGAAATAAGGGCCAATAGAGCATTGGAAACTTTAATAGTAGCATTTTCTTTCCTTTCCCTAGCAACGTTTTTAGTTCACTCCTTCATATCAAGCTATTTGTTATAAGCGGGACAAAACTTAAAATGAGATGGATGACACTGCTGATTACAGTTAACGCAAAAGGCAAATTATCCTTATATGAAATAAATCGTCATTCTCCTGGTGCTTAACTTTGATCAAATTTAACACAAGAGTAGGATATGTTACAATTTGCAGAAATATGACTCATTTTTTGGCAACGCCAACATTGAAACTATTTTCATTTAAAAATAAAACGTAAACCTTTTATTTCATTAACCCTTTTACCGGAAATAAGAGTAACTAAAAATAGGCCTGTGTAAAAATTAATTTTCTTTGAAAAATTTGTTGAAAATTTAGTTACCGAATCAACTATGTTAGGAACTAATGAATCTAATTCTGTTTTTATATCATTCTATTTTTTGTAAAAAAAAAACTACTCTTACACGCTGAAATTCCTTAAAGGATGCTTCATCTCAGACTGAGCTACATTAATATATTTATATCCTATACCACTACGTGGTTTGGGTATAATGACTTTGTGCTGCTGTTTGTGACTACCAAAAACATTTGACCTAGACCCATCTTTTATTATACCGATCGACTCAGAATCACTTTCTCAATCACTTTCTGAGTCGATATAGCGATGTCCGTCCGTCCTTCTGTGTGTCCATGTAAACCTTGTAATCAAACTACAGGTCGCAGATATGAATATATTTTAATGAAATTTGGTATATAGGCTTATATTAGCCATAGGATAAACGCTATGTCTCTGGAATATTGATTAGACACATCTATTTCAATGTCATTTTATTATGTATGACAATATATTTATCATCTACAGATGAATTTGAGTTATTTGAGTTATTAATTTCCATTGACTTGGCTTGAATTATGAAACAAGGCATCTTGATTTTCAATGACAAAATTATTAAATTTTTTTTGAAGAACTTCATCTTATTTATTTTGACATTGTTTATTATCTTCAAATTGTTTCCTTTATGTTTATTTACCCGTCAAATAGAAGCCTTTCCAATTGTAGGACCAGATGACCTGCAATACAAAAGCAATTGCCTTTATCTTGACAAAAACATATTTTTCCAAGGAAGATTGTGTATCTTGAATCATTCCTAATTTATCAGGAGACAAATTCTCTTCTAATAGAGGATTAGGAGTATCCATTTCACGATTAAAGGGATAAACCAAATTGACAAGTCAGAACAAAAAAAAAATAAATATTTTTTCTATATTAAAACAAATGAAAGTTAAATCAAAAGTATTTTTCAATTATTATTACACAACTGGCGTTACGTGAACACGTAACCTAAAAGTCATATCACACCACGTAAATATCATGAAAACTTCATAATAACACCGCATTTGCTATAACAGCTATATTAATAGTACATAGAATATATTGAGAGAAAAAAATCATAAACACAGAAGTAGAAGCTTTAAAGTGAAATGAAACCATTAGTAGTGACAACACTTTACTTGGTGCACATCTGTGCACTGCTACACAACACGACACGCTTATATTTTTATGCCAACAGCTATTCCACATACATAAATACATATGAGTAGAACACATATGCGAGCAGAAATAAAATAATAAATGCAGACTATGCGCGATATTGTATTTAGAAAGTTAAATGTATAAATGGGAGCCAGTGGCAATCCGAATTATTAATTTACTTCAATTGTACACGATGGTCCTACTAACACGAACATTAATTATTATTCTTCTCCTAATGAAATTGGCGAAATGCAAAATAAACGTAAGTTCTTACTTACAAGAAGAATCCAGAAGAGAACCAATCCGCTGTGGTACAACTACAATCAGAATTACATCTACAACAACAAGTGCAAAAGGAAACAATTTTTCAATTTTCCTAGTAGCATAATAGTTTTTTTTTAAGGAAAATAGAATACCCCGAGGGAAGTGACAAGTGTGTCTTTATCTAGCTCTGAAGTTTCGACTAGATTAGTGATTAAACCACACCAGTGATTAGTGATTAAACCACACCAAGAGTGCAAGATAGCTAATGAAAAGCTACAATTGACTAAGATTGAACGCATTGAACGTGAATTTTGTTCACAGATTGTTATATATGTATATATTAGGGTGACCGTAAAATTTTGATGTTGTATTTTTGACAACGGGAACCCCACAAAATTTTACGATAGCCAAAATTTAAGCACGATTGGAGTATGTTAACCCGTGCCGCTGGGTTCTCAAAGTTACAAAAAACGGGTTTTATTAATTTTGTAGCCAAGTTTCGGGGTTGTTTCTGCGGAAATTCCCATTATTTTCTCATGATGTAGGTTTCAAGCGAAAGGCAATATTATTGTGACTAATTTATATTCTATATATAATTATTAATTATATATAATTATTGTTACTTCTACTTAAATCGAACTATAGCAGACTCATCATCATTATGTCATGATGAAATTGATGATATTCAAGTAACTTTAGATTTAAGTTAATTAATGTTCTTTCCTTTCCTTAGTTATTTTTACATATAAGTTCCGAAACAAATATATGTTGTAATGTATGTATTTTCTTATGGTGAAAATGAAAATGAAGCACTGGTGAAGAACAATCCCTGACTGTACATGAGTATCTCAAGGAATGGGGTGTCCCATATACAATGTGCTTCGACACCACTTCATCAACCACAGAAAGGTTCAAAGGGGCTTGTACAACTTTGGAACACATGTTGGGTAGAGAGCAGCTTTACCTAGCTTGCCACCATCATAATCTTGAAGTCATGTTGAGAGATTTTTTCGAATGTTAGTTCGGATCAACAACTGGGCCTCAACCCGATTTATTCAAGAGATTCCAAAATGCATGGGCGAAGCTCGGCACGAAACAATATGAGACAGGGTATCAGCAAGGAAACGGCGAAAAGACATGTACCTCTTGAACTAATTGCGAACATATCTGCGGATTTCTAAATTAATTAAATGGAATCACAACTCAGAGATGATTACAAGGAGCTCCTACAATTGGTATTGGTGATGGTAGGAGTACTGAATGGAACGAAAGTGGGAATCTGCAGGTGCCATCAGTCCTGCCAGGTGGATGGCCAAGGCCATCTATTGTCTGAAGATATTCCTATTCCACGGACAACTCAAACTCGGTGATGAAGAACACAGTGCCTTAGAAGCTGTCTGTATTTTTCTCGTTAGAGTGTATTGCAAAGCTTGGTTCAATGTTCACAAATCTCGCTCAGCTCCCAAGCAAGACTTTGACTTCTTGCGATGTTTGTTGGACTATCAGGAGATTGACAAGGATATTTCTGAGAAAGCTCTGGAGAATTTCAAAAACCATTTGTGGTATTTCAATGCAGAATTGGTAGCTCTCGTTTTCTTTGATACCTAAATTTCAGACGGAGAAAAACGGATATGGCAAACAAAGTCGTAACTCTGAGTGAAACCGAGACAAAAGATTCCAGAACTGTAAACCCCATATTTCGAAGACCCTAGTTAGAAGAAATGGTTAATGTAGGGCTATCTCATTTAATTACCAAGGCGACCATGAATTTCTTTGAGCGTTTTCATATTAATCCAGATTTTCTCAGAGAACGCCCCAGTAGCTGGCCTGAAAATATAAATTTTCAGAAAGGATTGCGGTTTATGAAGTCACTAAAGGTAGTTAAAGATGTAGCAGAACGAGGAGTGAAATTAATTACACACTATAATAACCTTCTCACCAAAGATGAGGAGCAGAAACAATATGTTTCACAAGTAGTAAAAAATGCCGAAAGCTGTATCCTGATGTTTCTAAACACACCTTGAGCAAACCTTTAGAATAGAGTATTCATTATGGTATCCTTCTTAAAGATGACAAACGATACAATATCACTCTGTTTTTCTTTATTACAATACAATTAAAGTTCATACTCTGAAAAATATTAAAAAATTCCTATATCATAATTCCCTTAATAGAATTTCCCCGTCACGTTTTTTATGAAAAAGGCAGTTATAGCTCTGTAACAACAAGTAACAACAAATATATATATATTGCCTATGATTTGACTCCTGCATCATAAGAAAATAATGAGAAGTCTCACTAGGCATCTAAAAATCGAACTATTTTTTTAATTTTGAGCCCCCAGCGGCACGGGTTAACATACTTCAACTTAAACTTTGACTATCGTAAAATCTGCAAAAGACTCATCACCTTGTGGGGTCCCCGTTGACAAAATTCCAGAATTATTCCCCCATATCACTGCGGTCACCCTTATATATATGTATACATATATGTGACCTTCTCCGAGTAATGGGACCTAATGTGTCAAAAAACGGGTTGTGTCAAAAACGGTGTATTCTGGTACCTAAGAGGGTGTAGAAACTTTATATTCGTTTTTTTCTCAAAACTTAATTTTCACACACTAGGTCCCTTTTCTCGGAGAAGGTCACATATATATATATTAGAGTTATTCAAAAAAATTTGATTTTGGGATATTATCACTTTTTTTAAAGGGTTTTGCATCAATAAAAATAATAGCGTTTTTATTTTTGGAAAATTCCATCTCCTTACCCGGCCTCTAGGCGACTGAAAACGCGGATTTTGAGTGACGTTTTTAAAATAACCAAAACTGTTGAAAATTTTAAAAATTGCACTTGACTATTCGATTCTACAGGAAAAATCAAGTAGATAGGATTTTTCTTTACGCTTTTCTAATGTACCACACAGCTATTAGGGTGGTCCAAAAAAGTAATTTTTTTTAAAAATATTTTTTAGATTTTTTTTAAACGCACAATGAACGTTTGGCTCTCTCTGAGGAAGATGGTGCAAACAGTTTTTTTTTTTATCACAATCCGTTAAAAAGATATTCAACCATAAATCTTTATTTTTAACTGAATAAACATAATTTTTAGTTTTGCAATTTTTAAATTTTATTTATTGTTTTTGTTTGGCCACAATTCTAATTTAAACCCTTTGTAATTAATAATTTAACTTTAGTTCATTTAAATATTCATCATTTCATTAATGATTTAATTCTCTTTATTATCTGCCTTAACGTTTAATATTTTTCTTGCTAATATTAACTGAAAAACGAATCAGAAGAATTCCAGGTATTTCTATTATATTCTAAATTTAATATACATATTGATATATTTACCCATTTTATACTTAGACGTGCGGTCGTGTATTAATTAGTTGTTTTATGCCGGTTTCTTACTGTTCGTAATCTAAATCGCAGTCAAGATTGCTTTGGAATAGCTTCAACTGTTGTTGCTGAAATTGAGGCCGATGTTGAAAAGTTTAATATCTTTCCTAAACAGCGGTATTACCTTCGTAGTAAAATATTAAAACTTAATAAAGACTTTCTCAGTGCTAAAAAAAATTTTCAACCAAAAAGATTAGTTCAAAAACAAAAAGTTATCAGATTCCGTGACCAGCTCCTTAATTTTTTTCCTTGTACCCAGAGCAGTGAAAAATCCAATTATTAAAGTATGTGCTGACAAGAAAATGGAAGAAGATGATCTGCAAGTTGATTCTGATAACGAATGTACGGATCCAAATTGGTTGCTTAATGAAGCAAATTCAAGAGTTTCAAAGTTTGTCTTTATAAGTCCAAAAATTTGTGGTCTGTTGGACAATCTGGGAATATCATCAAATTCTATGGCTCGCCTTTTCTTAGAGCTAAAACATCTAACTCACGTAGAAGTTAAGATATCATTTCCCACTATTTTAAGAAACCGAAATATAAATCGTCAGTCAGGATTCACTAAAAAGACTTCAAGAATTCCAATTTCCCGACTTTTTAATTTTGCATTGGGATGGTAAACGAATGGAAGATAATAGTAAAAATATGGTGGAAAGATTGCTGATAAGCGTATCTGCCCCAAGTGGGCTACGAAAATTGATTTCGAGCAATTTTATAGATGATGGTTCAGCAAAATCTATTGCGTTTGAACTAAAGGCACAATGTGATAATTTAAATATTACAAATAATATTGTGGGTCTATCTTATGACACTACAGCAGCAAATTCTGGTATTAAAGGTGGTGCAGCAGTGTTGTTTGATAAGTCAATCAAGAAACAATTAAATCGCCGACCATGCCGACTTCACCAGAAGGAGCTATGTGTAGCTAATCCATAAAGAAGTGGTGATGAAAAGTGTTGGTGCCGGTATTTCTATATTTGGTCAATTTCGAAAATGGTTCAACCAAAATCGTGATTTGGAGATTACACCTGCGATCCACTCGAAAACAGCTAAGCCAATTCTTGAGAAAAATTTACAAACTTTAGTAGATTTTTATGTAACACAAACCAACATTAATCATCGCAGAGCAGATCACTTAGAAGTAGCGGAATTGGCCCTTGTACATTTAAATGCGAACCCCGGCTAGAAAATAAAATCATGTGGAGCAGATCATCATGCCAGATGGCTCTCGAAAGTTATTTATATTTTTAAAATTATGCGTTTTAAAGATCATTTCAATATACCGAAAGCCATAGTGGAACAATTTGAATCTATGCTTTTATATTTTATAACAATATATTTAAAGTATTGGTTTACTTGCGAGTCAACGATATATGCTCCAAAAAATGATTTGGATTTTTTGATGGAACTCGAAGAGTTCTCAAAAATTGAAGGAAAATATTTTTCCTTGATTGCCAATAGCGCAAAATCAACTCAATTAAGACACATGGATTATGTAAGTGAAGAAAATTCTATATTTGCAATTTTTGATGAAAGAATTTCTGTAGAAGAAAAAGAAAATTTGCGTATAAAGCTGTTAGGCAATAATAATCAAGGTCAGTTTACACAGCTTTCAACAATTGATTCAAGTGTTAGTCTTTTTTCAAACGATTTAGAAGAATATAATAACATAATATTCAATACGGTTACAGTGGAAGAAAGCACGGAAGATATTGTAAAGTTGATTAATGGTACTGATCAAATACTATATGAGAAAGATTTTATTGATGTCGTAGAATGCGAAGAAGTGGTCAGTAATATCGAAGATGCAACTAACAAGTTAACATATATTGATTCAGTTTTTTGGAAATCAACATTTCATTATATTACTCTCCAGAGTTTAAAAACTCTTGTTAATTTTGGAATTAATATTTCATTTATGCTTTTTAAGGCCGATGAATGGCCAGCCCAAAAAAGTTTTAAGAATGCAATTAAAATAGCTGAAAATATACAATCAACAAGTATTTACACGGAACAACTTGTTGGTAAAATTTCAAGGCTGAATGATTCGTGTTTAATGAAAAATAAAAACAATTTAAATGGTTTCGCTTTATCTGCGGTGGAAAAAAATTATTTGAATTAATATTTATTGTTGTTTTAAATAAATAATCAAATTTGTATAAGAATTACAAAACTATAAATTATTGTGTCTTCATTTAAGAATAATGATTTGGGGCTTAATAACTTTTTAACGGGTTGTGACAAAAAAAAAACTGTTTGTACCATCTTCCTCAGAGGGAGCCAAATATTCATTGAAAAAATCTTAATCTTAAAAAAAAATTCTAAAAAATATTTTTAAAAAAAAATGACTTTTTGGACCACCCTAATAGCTACATGGTACATTAGAAAAGCGTAAAGAAAATCCTATCTTCTTGATTTTTCCTGTAGAATCGAATAGTCAAGTGCAATTTCATAAATTTTCAACAGTTTTAGTTATTTTAAAAACGTCACTCAAAATCCGCGTTTTCAGTCGCCTAGAGGCCGGGTAAGGAGATGGAATTTAGAAAAAAAAAAAAGTACGCCATAATTTGTATTGAAGCAAAAACCTCTAAAAAAGTGATAATATCCAAAGATCAGAAGCAAAAAATTATTTTTGAATAACTCTAATATATATGTATATTTTTCGTAAATTTATTTATGTTAATTTTAATTCATTGCTAAATATATTATTTAAAAAAAATAATACGTGATAATTGGCACATTTTATGAAACGAAACATTGGAAATTTGTATATTAATAGCCAATACACAATTCAAATTCAATTTTTTTTATAAAATACAAATGAAATGAGTTAAATAAGTTATTATAGAAAAATAGATATTAAAAAAGTATTAGCAAAAAGTTTTAATATCATTTTAAATGTCTCTTCAACACACAATCGATTGATCTATCCGAGAAATGGAAAATTTCTTTATTTCAAAAGTTAATTTCCCGTATCCTTCGAAAAGATTAATAATGAAAAATCATTAAATATATATATTCAATTTTCCGATGATTCTTTTGTAAGTTTCATCAATTTTTAGTGAACAAAAAGCAAAAACCTTAATGTTAGAGTAATTTTTTCCTTTATTTTATCGAAAAATTTTGAGCTAAGAAATGAATTGATACCTTCAATTAACTTAAAAAGAAATTTAAGAACACCTGTAGCTTCTGACATGTTAGAATCTTGCTTCAGCTGGCATGAAGTAAACCATGTGCTCTTATTTCAAACTTTTCGGATATTAAATGTTATCAATTAAAGCTTTAATAATTTAGATTTTTTAATTGTATTTACACATATATATTTTTCTCGGGAAACAGGAATCAGAATTTTTATTATTTTCTCACCAAAACTACAATATCATGTTTAAGAGAAATTCGTTGAAATCAAGTAATCAATTTCCCTCAACTTTTTCGAATTTGATTAAATATGGGAGGATTATTGCGCAATTGGGAATGTGTTTCTTTAACAAATGAAAAAATCGTCAAAAATGTACTTAAGTTATTTTATATAATTGTTGTTATCGTTTGAAGTACTTTGGATATTGAAATCATTAAGATTTTGTTTGAAAGGCAATAAAATAACGTTTTAAATCCAAGGTCATACTTTAGTTCAGATGCTTAAATTTCATAAACCGACATTTTAAAAACATGTGCAGTTTTTACTATGTAGGTATTATAAATTTCAAAGTCGGACCCAGTACAAAATTTTTGTTACATATTTTTTTTATTTTTTTATAGTTATTTACTTACATTCTCTTTTTACAACAATAAGTAAATTTTATAATTTTATTCAACATAGCCTAGTGTGGATCTTTATCCAATAAAAATATCTACACATATATAAATATAAAGGTCATAACTTATAAACATAACATACAACATATAAAGATAATTTTCTGAAACGAAACTCTAAAATATGATACTTTTTAAGACTATTAACTTCTAGTAAACTGTCTTATAACAAAGTTATTATGGACTTACCATAAAAAGTAATATTACAGAGTTTACTACTACACCATTTAGAGATTGACTACTACAAAACATGAAATCAAATCAAGTGGCAATATTGTACAAATCTCTCGAAAGTGAAAATGCATCAAATTTTACGCGTCAAAAAAGTAAACAGT
This sequence comes from Cordilura impudica, assembly GCA_963682025.1. Taxonomy (NCBI): domain Eukaryota; kingdom Metazoa; phylum Arthropoda; class Insecta; order Diptera; family Scathophagidae; genus Cordilura; species Cordilura impudica. The sequence goes on from OY821519.1 coordinate 178,622,093, forward strand.
GGTAACACTTACTTGAGTTTTTTCGTATAGCGGGGAAGATAAAAAACTTTTAGTGAATAATTTGTACTCATCACGTATTTTATTTTACCAAAAATCAGTTTAAGTTGATTTGTACTAATCTCACTATGGGAAAGCAAACATCGACTTATATTCGCAAAATTTTTCAGCTTTAAAAGGAAAAAATCCCCTCGTGAAATTGGCTAAATTTTGTGTAGGAACCACTGAAAAATAAAAAAATTGTTGATTAATATGTCATATACTACCGGGGTGAAGATTTACCGAGATCTGTGTGCTCAAGGCGGCTTAGTGATACCGAAATTAGAGCTGTAGTAAGAGAAGTAAAGATATATACAGCCTAAAGTGCAGTTAAATTATCAGAAAATCTAACGCAGACATCAGGCAAACCAGTAAGTTCGATTGTTACAGTAAGGAGATCGCTTCACAAAAATGGCCTACATGGAAGGATACCATGCAAGAAACCATACATATCAAAGGCGAATCAGAACAAGCAAATGAACTTCGATAGAAAGTAGAAAAATTAGGTTCCATCTTTTTGGGAAAATATATTATATACAGATGAGAGCAAATTCGAACTTTTCGGACCGAAAGTACCCCTCAAAACTATGGCGTGCTAAAAATGAGACCTTCAAAAAAAGTGTTTTACCAACACTGTTAAAAACGGTGGAGGTTCAGTTATGGTTTGGGGCTATATGGCGGCAAAAGGTGTTGGTTACCTTGTCTTTATTTACTAACTATAAAGAAAATGGATTACTTAGCCATTTTGAAGGACAATGTTGGCCTTAGCGTCGAGAAATAAGGCATCGCTGGAGACTGGATCTTCCAAGAGGACAACGAGCTAAAGCATACGTCTAAAATTGTGAAAGAATGGCTACTGTATCGGACTCCTAAGACACTTGATCATCCGCCGCAGTCCCGGACTTTAACCCGATCGAGCATCAGTGGGAAAATCTTGACTGAAAAATAAGTCCAAGGGATGTGTCAAGTAAGGCAAACTTAAAGAAGCCTCTAAAGGAAGAATGGAGCACAATCTTTCCCGATATAACAAGAAACAAGTAAGAGTGTTAAATTCGGCTGTGCCGAATCTTTGATACCCTCCACCTCGGTTTGAGTCTTGATAATAAATGTAAATGAAAAAGTAAACAATTTGTTAAACTTAATACCAAATTATTTCAGCAAATTCTTTGGGTTGGTTTTCGTCTTTTCTATTATTTCGGATTTATTTCGGTGTTTGCTTTTTGGTCATCGTGGTTGCTGATCGGCATGCATTTAGGTTATATATATATGCGTTTCCGGTTATATGACATAACTTCTCGTTTAATTTAGTTTTTGCTAATTAAATAGCTCGCCCTAAACTCCATTGCAAAGGTAATGGTTGTGTAGGGTGGCTATATGCATTAAATCGTGCTAATTGGAGATGGCTGTATAGTTTCTTTTAACTGGCCAAATATTTCTTCATTGCGGCCATATAGGTCGGATGGAGTATCATCATAACCAAAAAAAACTCTCTCAATTTTTTTTATTAAAATATTGCCATATTTGGAAAACATAGAGAATAAATTTATAATAATAAATATTCAAATTAGGGATGCCAAGCAAAAAAACCAAATGTCCCAAACATTTTAAATAAAATAATTTGTTCTCTTCATTTTCTGAAAAACTTCAAATTTTCATCCAAAAAAAATTGTGAAAATTTATATATAAAAAATAACATTCTCATCAAATTGCGTTTATTTATGTAACAATTTTTGTGTTCGCAATTCTTAAATATCATTTGACGTTTTCTAAAATTCATTGAATTTAAATCAATGTTTTCTGTAGTCCGATTCTGTAAATTTCAACGATCCGACAATCGCAAAATATATCGACAGCTATTGTTGTTTGCACTAAAGATTCAGTGATTCACTAAGTACATACATCTTAACGACAGCCGACAAATTTATTTTTCCATTTATTTAAATTGTAAACGAGTGGCATCTCTGTCAAAATAAGCGAAAAACACAAAGAAGAATAGAAAAAAAAAATTACTTCGTGTTTGACAGGATGATCTTATGTTTATGTTTAATATCTTTATTTTTTAACTAATATTTCTGTTTATTTATTTGAAAATGAAATAATGAATTGAATATGCTATTTAATTTTTTTATTTATATTAAAAAGTTTTTTAATAAAAGCAAAATATTTTCACTATTTTATGATTTTTATTTATGTATGACGACATTTCAACCTAAAAATTTAAGTTTTTATCGATTGCATAAACAACACAAAAATAGTTGTCGTTTAGATAACAACAACAGCTGACTTTAACAATAGCGAATATCGTTTAAAAATTTTACTGATAATTTTGCAATTTTCTTTTTTTAACGATTCGACTATCGTTAAAATAAGTTACTGAATCGCGGTACTGAAAAGCTATTAATTTCTCCTGAATATCAAGATTTTTTTATATGTAAAAATTTTTTAAATGTAAACATAGGAATAAAATTTATATATTAAAGATGCAATTGATGTAAATTGATTTAAAATTATAATTTCCGACGTTTTGGTATGATTTTCTGAAATTCAATTAATTGTAATTTATAATTGGAAATTTTTAATTCCAGTTTTTAGAATTGATATTTTCTTAAATTTCAATTGAAAATTTAAAAAGTGCAATTTTGTATTTATGTGAATAATAATGCTTTAGTAATTATAAACAATTTTTAAAAATTAGATGTAATCGCAATCAGATATTTTGTAGGTAAAGCAGAATAATAATTCTATATAACTATGTAGAACTGTTTTGAAAGCAAAAAACTCATTGATGAACCCGGTAACTCTATTTTGTAAAGACAACAAAAAGTTAATATGCCAAACTTATGTTCATATTTGTAAAAGAATAATGAAAATACGTGTGAAATAAAAGACCAGCCCGTGTATAGTCTTAACATTGTTCTGTATGATATCCAGTTGAAAATATTAACATTCATGTTAAAACAGAAATAACTATTGCAAAGCTAATTAGAACAAACAAAAATTGTGGCGCCATCTACTGTGGCATAGTCACGCTGAGCAAAATGAAGTGACACTCTGTTATTGCAAAAGAAATGTATTTTCCCCACAACAAAATATTGCAGAATTTTATGTAAATAAAATAATATACCGACTTATATCTAACATGCAGTTGTTATGGATATACATGTATATTATTTGTATTATTTAATTTGTTTATATAAATTTATAAATAAATTTATACATAAAATTTTTTTTTGCCATATTTACATTGTTTGTTTTTTATTAACAACTAGGTATTTTAGCATTATTTGCTTTAGATGTTGGTGAATATTTACTCCCTTTATATTAACTCATAGTGTCAGCTTGTCGAAAAAATTTTGGATCGATTTTAACCAATTTCCCGTGAGCCATTCGATCTGAAATTTTTGCAGGCGGGCTCGTGGTAATAACAGAAATGATCTAACAAATTTTTAGAGTGATGCCAAAACAATGGAAACTTTTAAATTTTTCTACCAGAGTTAATAAAAAAATGTACAAAGGGTTAGTTTTTATTATATTATTACCACAACGACCACAAAAACAAAAAGTCCAGCTATGACAACAACACAACATTTAGAATAACAACAAGAACAATATAGAAACATCATATTTTTCATTTTTTTTTACTTTTTCAGAGATTTCCCTGGACCTGTTCCACCGATGTTAATGATTTTTGAAATAGAAATCTTCCCATGAATTTGGTGAATCATTCCACTAAAAATTGTCACTGTAGCTGCACTATTCAGGGCGTGATCGTGACAAGAACAACATAGAAAATTATATTTTTTCAAGACTTTTTTTAGTTCTTCATTCAAATCTCGGGCCCTAATCAACCGATTTCGACGATTTTAAATAGCAAACTTTTCAGGATGTCAGTGAATCATTTTTTATATCAACGGGTACCCTAGCTACCCGATTGATGCCGTCATCGTTATTTCCACAGACGGACAGACGGACAGACGGACATCGCTTTATCAACTCTGGTTGTTATAAGGATCACAAATATATATATTTTATGGGGTCCAAAATTTTTTTTCTAATTATTACAAACGGAATGACAAACTTATATATACCCTCTGCACACTGGAGTGGAGGGTATAAAAACTTGTCGATTCCATGCCTAGAAGACTAAATGATGTGCTTAAGGCCAAATGAAAATAAACCAAATATAAAAAAACCAACCCATAAAAACCAAGTTTTTATCATATTCATATTTGTAAATTAATTTACCAACATGTAGTTAAATAACTGATTGACTGAAAATATCCAAAAATATAAAATGGCAAAAATCTAATTTTTTTTTTGCAACATTTTTTTGGAAAAGAATGTAAGATAATTTCTGTCGCTGCCCCCAGTCTGCCTGCAAAGTTTCAGGTATATTAGATCACGGGAAAAGGGTTAAAAATTGTTCGAAAATTCTGTCGACAGACAAGCAGACACTACGAGTTAATATAAAGTTTACTTTTTGTATTAAAGTTTTGTTCCCTTTTGTTTGCTGTTTACTTTTTTTGGCGCGTAAGATTTGGTAATTTTCTAAATAAAGTGCATTTATTTCTGATTACTTTTGTTTATAGAAACTGACTGATCTTTTTCGAGTAGTTGTTCGCCCAAAGCAGAATTTTTATCGGAATGATTTAATTTTTTTATATGAGTCATCTGTGAATAAGTTCAATTACGGGCAATGAAAAAAAAAATATTTTTTTTTTTTGGAAAATGTTTTTTTTAGTTTCTGTTTTTTCGAATAGTAGTTCCTCCAAGCTTACATTTTTGGCAGAATGCTTTGAAACTTGAAAGAAGTGTTCTCGTTATATACACAGCTCTAACGAATATAATTTTTTGTTACGTCATTGTGGAAAATTTTCTGGAAAATATCAAACTTCAAAAAAGAGAATATTTTTACACATTTGTATAGAAAGTGGCCAATATCAGTCGAGTAGTGCTATACCGACGCCACAATTTTGGCCGGAATGATTTAAAATTTTTTATGAGTAATCTATAAATATAGTCAACTATAGACAGTGAAAAAATTAAAACAATTTTTCTTATTTTTTTTTTAAATTTTTGCAAAATTTCCGATCTTTTTCCAGTAGTTGTTCCCACTAGCCAACATTTTTTTCGAAATGCTTTGAAATTTTTTAAACATGTTTTCTACATATATTCAGATTAAAATACTAACAACTTTTTCCAAGTGATCTTGACAATGTTTTTGTAAATAGGCATCCAACATATACGAAGATCATATTTTCATATATTTGGGTGGAAAGTGGATGATCTTTTTCGAGTAGTAATTAGACCACTCCATAGTTTTTATCAGAATGTTTTAACATATCAGGAGGGTAATCTATCAGTATAACTGACTTCAAAATATATAAAATCATACCATGTATTTTGGGAAAGTTTTTTTTAAATGAAGTTAAACATCTATGAAGTGAATATTTTCATACATTTGTATGGAAAGGCGTCGAGATATTCGAGTAGTAGTTTGCCCACGCCAGTAGAACAGTTCGATTGAAGTGAAATTTAAGGATGATATTCTTGGTACTTGTACGATATATTTGTTTTACTAGATATTTATATTTGTCTTTTTACATGGTTTCAAACATGAACAATGTTAATATTTACTACTCGAGCTACTCGTTAAGTTCGAGTAGCTCATTTACTACTCGAGCTTGACCGTTGGCTCTGGTATGGGGTACAACATTAGTACATTCTTATTAGTGATTAACAAAGTGAGTGGAAGTGATTAACAAAGAGAGTGTACATGTTTAATAAGGCTCGTGTAAAATGTTAACGTCAAAGCTTTATGTGCAATTATTGAGTACTGTGGATTTCGCTGCTAAAATGACGAATGTATAGTGAATATGAAAAATGTTCGTACCTTTTATATGTATGACATTTGTGCTACCAATTCTTTTTTGATCGTTTTCTTTGTCACAGTCTACCTATTTCCACTTCCCACTTGAAATTTGGCCAAAAATTTTCAAAAATAATTCACTTTTTGGGGAAGATGATATTATCCAAAAATTTACTTTCTATGGGGATAATATTGTCAAAAAGATTCACTTTTTAGAGGGGATGATATTGTATTCTTTTTTACATTTAAAGAAAATATTTTAGTTAAAACATTTGCGATTCGATTTAATTAATTCAATTTCCGGTGGGCTTGTATCCGAATCGACAGGATCATAAATGAATAGGTTGGGATACAAATGTTTAGCTCAAATATAAAAAAAGAAAAGTGCAAACACACAAAATTTATATATTCAATGGTCCCAGCGGTGTTTTACCTTTTAGCTTCACTGCTATGGCAATACTAAAATATAATATCTCTTGATCTTAAGATGATATTATACAGCAAATCGGTTTGAGTAGTTATTGTTGTTTTGCTATCGTTTTTAGAACTAAACTGTTTTGTGGAACAACTATCAGATTAGAAAGAGTAACCATTTAAAATATTTATCCTACAGAATATGTATAAATGCCATAACAGGAAATGGTTAAATTTACTGAAAATATTCCAGCATATATTTTAAGTTACTTAGAAAATCGAGTTTTTTTTAACCTTAATGAACATACCGCAAGGCAAAGATTGTTTTAGGTCATAAATTAATTTTTAAGCTTTGACCTTGAAGGTACATCTAAGTTATTCGAGTTGGCTCAAATTTTCAGCATGTGAGTATTGGACTCTGTTGCCAAAAATGTTTCCCATGAACTTAATAGTCACCCTAATATAGAGAGATATATAATTCGTTATTCAGTAGTCAACATATAGTGTAGAGTATTCATATTTATTTATATTATTTAGTTTTCGGTTTAGAATTAAATTTTTCATTACATTGAAAACTCAGAAAATTATTTAGTACGTCTACAAAGTGTTGATGTTTTGAATGAAAATGCTTCTAGGTTAACATTTGTTTCCCTTATCGTAGCTATAAAAGACCACAGACAAAATGAAATTGTATTTAGCTATTTGGATGAAAAATGTTTCAAGACTTCAAAACATAGTCGCGCTACAACACCCTCGCAATAAACCTCCTCTATAAATTGAAATCTAAAGAGAGAAGATACAGCCACAAATATAGAGTGGAGAGGAAGGAGATATTAAAGTTCACTAACACCACACTTGACATTCAATGCAGTCTTTGCCGCTATGCATATATTTGAAATCAGTATAAAATATTCACTGAATGCCAACCGTTGAATGCACTTGTTCGTGTTCTGCTGACTGATGGTGCAATTAGTTCTTTTCCCATTAATTTCAAATTTGTCTTGCCATTACAACAACTAAAAAATAACTAAGGCTATATAGTATATTTATTTAGTTTTGTGCTGAATTAATTCTGAAAAGAAATTAAAATAGTTTTTTTATGTTTGTGTGAAAGAGATTGCATAGACTTATCAAAATTAAAAATCTTTATAGAACATATTAATATGATTTGTATGAAATGTTTATTTCTATTGTTGTTTAAAAAAAATATTTAGAATACTGGCTATGGCACCCTTTACCAAAAAGAAATAAAATAATCACAAGTCTGAACTATAAGAGTTGTAATTTGGTGAATCACGAGTAACTGCACTGATCAAATATTTCAAGTAACCGACACTAGCTGCATACATATCACACCTGTACCTCTAAAGTGAGTAGAGGCAAAAAACGGTTTTTTTAATGCTTACCATAAAATTTAAAAACAGATGTTTCATTGAAAGGAATTGCGAATAATACATATGTATCAACAGTAGTTGTTTTTGCGATTTTCAGTGATCATCAAAAAAAACAAGTTTTTTGGGTTCAACTCAAAATGAGTCTTTTTAGTGGATTCTAAAGAAGCTACTCTTATAACACAAAGAGGGTTACAACTGTATTTTTTTTTTTTTTTGCTAAAGACTAGAAAAACCGATGTAAGATTTTTACAGTGGATAGATATGACCACTGTGCATCGTTTTCTTGGAAAAAGTGAAAATTGAAAAATTTTGAGTTGACTCACTTTAGAGGTACAGGTGCGATATGTATGTTCCTTCCTTCAAATTTGTTAAGACTCATTTCATATGTTATATATTCAGTTACGGCGACTCGTATATACATATATCTCTTTCGTTGATGCTTACATTAGCACCCAATTAAAAATGCAAAGCAGTAGTGCGATTCTGTAAATTTTAACGATCCCACAATCGCAAAATGTATCGACAGCTATTGTTGTTTGCACTAACGATTAAGTGATTCACTAAGTACACCTCAACGACAGTCGACAAATCTATATTTCTATTTATTTAAATTTTAAACGAGTGGCATCTCTGTCAAAATAAGCGAAAAACACGAAGAATTGAAAAAAAAGTAAGAAAATTATAGTCGGTCTAGACCGACTATACGATACCCCATACCATGCGTTTAGAGACCCTATATCTTAGACCGAACTAACTGGATATAGAAAATAAGCATAAACCAAATTTGAGTGGGATTTTTATTAGTTTTTTTGGCTGCAGATATGAAAAAGTTCATATCGGATGCTATATCTATATGGGGACTAGGCCCAAAAATGGACCGATCCTGGCCATGTTTGGTAAAGTATCTTGTATTTTGCAAAAATATATACAAACAAAATTTGAGAAGAATCAGTGCAATAGTTTTGTTTTTTGATAGATTTAAGTGAAGATCGGGAAGCAGCTCTATATGGGGCCTATGACTAAGAGTCGTCCCATAAGGATCATTTTTGGACTACTCATTAATGGATGTAATAAACGCAAATAAACCCAATTTGACTAAGATGTATATATGACAATTTGGATCTTATGGCAATTTATGTCGATTTCATGGGGGTCATTTGTATGGGGGCTAGGTCTGAACATGGACCGTGTTGGGAGAGGAATCCGCCTCACTAGTGATTTCCACGGGATTTTAAATAAAACACACTAGCTTAATAAAATATTTGATTTATTTAACAAAGTGCATTTGTATTAAAATTCCTAAATAACAAAAATAAAAATTAGGAATTTATAAATGAAAATATATTAATAAGTGGACCTACTTTTTAGTATGAAAACCACTAGGAACTTTATAAAAATATATTAATTATATTTAAAGTTTATAAGTTGATAGCTTCCTTAGCACCGCATGTGAGCCAACTTGTAATGGTGAAATTAGAAAACAAAATGGAGTAGTCTTGAGGACGCTACTTGACATTTCGTATGTTAAATAATTATACAAGTTTGGTTAAATAATAGACATAGTTATATAAAAAAAAGCATAACTAAATAAATAAACATAGCTTTTGTCAGCAGATTTTGCCAGTGGCGGCAACATTTCCCCCACAGTGTGACAAGAAGGGTCTTCGCCAGAACACTCTATTTGGGAAGCCACTTCCAAAACTGCTAACTTTGCTACATGCCTATCCAGTATTCCATATTGAGTCAGTACTTTTGCACTTCGGACTTGTCCATCTTTTGCCAATCTTGTTTTGAGTACTTTTCCTCGAGGCCAAACATTACGAGGAAGAGAAGGGTCAACAACTATCACTAAGTTCCACTGACATAAAGGTTTTTGTTTTTCGAACCACTTAGACCTGCACGTTAACGTGGGCAGATACTCTGCCAGCCACTTTTCCCAAAAAATGTTCGCATACTGTTGCGAAATTAGCCAATTTTGTTTTAAAAGCACACCACTATCATTACAATTAGACATTGGTTTAAGTCCACTAGAGCTGCCAACTAGAAAGATATTAGGGGTCACTGCTTCATTTGTTTCATCATCGACAGGAACATAGGCAAGGGGCCTAGAATTGACAATATTTTCAACTTCGATCAAAATACTCAAGAGCACCTCATCACTTGATATTTTTGATGGCATAATTCTATATAAAATGGTTTTTACTGAACGTACAAGTCGCTCCCACGTGCCTCCCGTATGAGGGGCTGATAGCGGATTCCATTTTGTTGTAGTGCTGGTAAATTTTTTAACAAACTCATTTTGATCTACGTCTGCAAGTGACTCACGAAGTTCTCTTTCCGCCCCAACAGAATTTTGTGCCGTTGTCGCTAAAAAATTCTCGTGGAATACCTCTTCGTTCCATAAAATTGCGAACAGCCGATATGCTTGAGCTGGTTGTAAGCGAATGTGCTACCTCGATATGGATGGCTCTCACTGTCAAGCATGTAAATAGGCAGCCATATCTTTTTTCTTTATGGCGATTCACGGTAACCATAATAAGCCAGTATAGGTAAATGGAGCTTTAAACGAAGCTAGACGAGCACTAGGCAATTTAGCCAATTGAGGAACTCGAGGAACTGCTTTGTATACTTTTCACCATTAACATTTTCGAATAACAGATTCAAATGTAACACGAAGTCTCGAAATCGAATACTTTTAACGAAGCTCGTTGATTACCGTTTCATGATTCATGTGGTAATATTTTGCGTGATAATGAAGTATAATCAAATTCGTTATATAACTGGATTTGGATAAAATTATAGGATGTTTTCGTTCTTCAGGAACATTTGCGTTATCGATTTTACCATCGACCCTTAAAACTCCATATTCATCCATGTGGGGTGATTTGGTATAAATTTCGCTCGATTTCGGTATTGCAATATAAGATTCAAAACACGAAATTTCTGTAAAATATTTTTCAATTTGAGCCTGTCGGTATAAATAATTTTCTGCTCTTATTAACTCCTCTTGGGTAAGTTCGCCATTTTTTGTTGCTTTTGTTTTGTTTTTTTATTATTTATAAAGCGGAAAAAATAAGCAGCAGCTCGTAACAGGCGACTCCATTGTGAAAATCGTTTTTCATCGAACAATTTTTCCGAGAATGTGATTTTGAATGTATGATGAATCATTTCTTCAGTAGCTGCTTCTGCATGGACATATGCACGAGGCCAATTATCTTCCTGCTGCTATAGAAATTCTGGACCCTTAAACCACCTACTCGAATCAGAAATTTGAGGGATTCTAGCCCATTTAGTACCTTCATCTGCTACATTTTGATTGGTAGAAGTCCATCGCCAGTCCTTCATAGAACTAAATTCTAAAATTTCTGTTATACGAAATGCTACAAATTGACTAATTTCGGTGATCAGAATTGATCCAACTTAAAATCGTTTAAGAATCGGACCAGAAAATTTTATTTGAAATTTTAATTTTATGATTTTCGCAAATACATTTTGCAAAACGAGCTCCTATTAACGCAGCCATAAGTTCAAGTCTGGGAAATGAAGTAATTTTTATTGGGGCCACCCTGGTTTTAGAACCAATAAGGGAGCAAATAATTGTTCCGCATTTCGCCAACCGAAAATAGATCACGGCAGCATAGCCATCTTTGCCGGCATCCACAAAGGTATGAAGCTGAACATCAACACCATCATTGACTAAACCTTGTAAATAACATCGAGGAATTTGTATTTGTGGAATATTCGGCAATACATTGACCCACTGGGTCCATTTAGTTATCAGGTCTTCAGATATTTCTTCGTCCCAATCAAATTTGGATCTCCATACTTCTTGTAGCAATATTTTATCGTACATAATAATGTTGCCGATAAGACCGAGGGGTCATAAATCGACATTACTAAACAGAGCACTTCGCGTTTCGTTGGTGTTTTCCTGTAAGAAAATATATCGGTTTCTATAAGCCATTGCGAAATTTTAAATGTAATTATATCTTCCTGATGTTTCCAAAATACTCCAAGAACTTTTTCTACTTGTTTTTCTTCATTGAGATTTAAATATTTTTTATCATTAGCGCACTTATTAGAAATGGAATTCAAAACCTCCTTACTATTGGAAATCCAATTTCGCATATTTAACGCACCTTGCCGATGAATATATTTTACATCAGAAATCAAATTTATGGCCTCTTGGGAAGTGTCGACTGAATCCAACAGGTCGTCAACATAATGATTTTCTATTATTGTTTTTACGGCCACAGGGTAATCCTTTTCAAATTTTGTCTCATTAAAATTTTTGATATATTGTGAAATGCTGGGAGCACATGTAGCCTCAAAAATCATCACATCCATTACGTAGACTTCAGGTTCTTTATTTTGATTGCAGTAGCGCCATAAAAAACGTTGCTCATCACGGTCCTCAGGCCTTATAAAAATTTGTCAATGTCACCACAAATAGCAGTAGATTTTTGCCGAAATGAAAATAAGACAGCTGGTAATGATGCGAACATATCAGGCCCCTTTAATAAAAACGAGTTCAGGGAGACCTCACTGGATTTTGCTGCAGCATCCCAAACGACACGTGATTAACCGGGTTTGTTTTTGTTAAAAATAGCAAATATTGGGAGGTACCAAACTTTACCACTTAAAGTGATTTCTTCACGCGTTAATTTCCGAATGTATCCCTTGGAGGCATATTTCTCAGTAGTAGTTTTGAAAACATTTAAAAACTCGAAATTTTGCTTTAAGTTGCGCTCAAGACAAAGTAGGCGTTTCATTGCCATGTCATAGCTATCAGGCAAATTTATAATATCAAATTTCCACAGTAAAGGAACTTCAAAGTGACCATCTTCTCTTTGTTTTGTAAAATCTTTCAAGAGACTAAGGGCTCGCTCGTCATCTTTACTTAATAGTGGATCTTTGCAACAAATCCCTACACTATCCAGGGAATAAAAACTTTTCCCTAAATTCTCTAAACCTTGCTCTCTCTTACTACAGTAGCTATGGAATAGTGCGCGAATTCTCGATTTTTATACGGCGGAACCTCTTATTTTGTGAGGTTCGGTAAAAAAATGCTGGAGCCAAAAAATGGTGGTGGTGGGGTCAGGTTTAACCGTCCCGCATTGGGGTCAAAGTTCAGGAAAATTTGGAAAAAATGTACAACAGTCCTCCTAACTACCAAGGGGTTGTCGTTAGGGGGTTGGGATGTATGGCAGACCTTCATGAATTTCTTTTGCCAACATTTTCTCCGAACATACTTACCCCCTTTCTCCACTCCTTCGGGGGGCTCCCGTATAAATTTTTAATTACCCCCTTATTACTCCGTATAATGTTCCCGAAGCCCTAACTTCACCAGGGTCACCCCTAGGGGGTTAGAATGTATAACGGATCTCCAGGAAAATCTTTTCCGAACATTTTCTTCGAACATACTTACCCCCTATTTTCTCTCCTTAGGGGGGCTCCCATACAAACTGCACCAAAACCCTCCCTCAATATGAGAAAAACCGCCCTACCTATCAAGGAGTTGTCCCTAGGGGATTATGATGTATGGCGGACCTTCATGATTTTTTTTCCCCAATATTTTCTCCAAACATACTTACCCCCTACCTCCCCTACTTATACCGGCTCCCGGTGTCAAATTAATGCAGGATTACAACAATGTTTTATGTCGATACGAAAATGAGAAACAATTCTTGCTTCAGGTCGTCGATGCCAATCGCAAGAAATATCCGTCGCACGATAAAAATAAATTGATTTGATTCATCCCAATATTTGGTGCATTTTGTATGGGAGCCGGTATAAGGAGGGGAGGTAGGGGGTAAGTATGTTTGGAGCAAATATTGGGGAAAAAAATCATGAAGGTCCGCCATACATCATAATCCCCTAGGGACAACTCCTTGATAGGTAGGGCGGTTTTTCTCATATTGAGGGAGGGTTTTGGTGCAGTTTGTATGGGAGCCCCCCTAAGGAGAGAAAATAGGGGGTAAGTATGTTCGAAGAAAATGTTCGGAAAAGGTTTTCCTGGAGATCCGTCATACATTCTAACCCCCTAGGGGTGACCCTGGTGAAGTTAGGTCTTCGGGAACATTATACGGAGTAATAAGGGGGTAATTAAAAATTTGTACGGGAGCCCCCCGAAGGAGTGGAGAAAGGGGGTAAGTATGTTCGGAGAAAATGTTGGCAAAAGAAATTCATGCCATACATCCCAACCCCCTAACGACAACCCCTTGGTAGTTAGGAGGACTGTTGTACATTTTTTCCAAATTTTCCTGAACTTTGACCACAATGCGGGACGGTTAAACCTGACCCCACCACCACCATTTTTTGGCTCCAGCATTTTTTTTACTGAACCTCACAAAATAAGAGGTTCCGCGATGTAAAAAAGTCGATACTAAGAATTTCCATATAACACTATTCCATAGCTATTACTACAGTCACAAATATGGTAATTAAAATGCTTACTTGGTTCATTGTTTTCAACTAAAGTTCCATAATTCAGCCATCCAATTTGTGTGCATACGGCAACAGGCTCATGGGGAGCACCTTGTCTTATTTTAAATGATATCCCCAAAATTAAAATGATTGAGGCCAATTAATATTTTTGGTGCAGCCTCATTACAACTTTTTATTGGCAAATTCCTTAAGTGGGGGAATGTTGTTGATAGGCTTTCATAATTTAGTGATTGTGTTGGTAAATTAATTTCACTCACTGTTCGCATTTTCAACGGTATACGTTTATTTTTTATACCTGCAATATAAATAGTTAGTTATTTTCACACCTTTCAATCAGTCCACTTCAGACACAAAGGGTTGGCGGTCCCCGACATTTCCAAGTCCTCCATCAAAGTTTGATCCATTAAACTTATGGATGATCCCTCGTCAATGAATGCGTAGGTGTTTACGATTTTATTTTTTCCGAAAATGTAATCGGTATTATTTTAAATAACACTTGTTTTAACATGCCACTGTGTGTATTGATGATTTCAATTTTCTCAACATGTGTGTCTTTGTTTTTGTTATTATTAATAATACTAGTGTTGTTATTATTTTTGAGAATAACGATGTAATGAAGGGTGTTGATAATATTGTCATCCTTCTATCCCGCACTGTATTTTTTTTCTTGCACGGGTTTTACATAGTTTGTTTTTACGTATAATTTGCCATTTGTCTCCACGATTAAGAGAAGTGTATTTTTGACAATTTGCAATCGTCTTGCAGTTGTTGTTACATACAAAACATTTACGATCTTCGTTGTGTGTATGTATATAACCTTTTTTAACATTGATATCTGGTATGCTGTGAGCTTTTTCTCTTTTGTTATTAGAAAATTAGAAAATTCATACATATTTGGTTTTTTGTTTTGGCTTATCAGCGTGTCTTTTGTGTACCCCATTGTAATTGATATGATGGTGGTAATTTTTGCAACAGTTCTTGAAGAAGTGAAGAGTTATTTATTTCATCTAATAAATTAGATGCTTCAATTGTGGCAATTAAACTTTTAACGTTTATTGCAAATGTGGTAAAGGAAGGTAAGTTGTTTTCATTAATTGTAGGTGTGGATTTTGTACGATTTTTAATAGAATTCACAATTTTTTCAGGTTAACCATACAGCATCTGTAATATTTACATTACCCAGGACACATTTGATGGATGAATCAATATATGCTGGACACTTTTTAATGCGTCTCCCGTTAGAGATTTCTGCAGCCGGATGAGATTTTCGGCAGCGGTAAATCCGCATATGTTGTTAGACCAGTCATAAGTGGACGAAAATAGAGGCCATTCTTCTGGTTGGCCGGAGAAAGTTGGCAGTTCTTTTGGCAACGATTTTCGGGCTTGGAGTTGATTTTGATTTAATGGCCGTGTCTGCAAATAATTTTGGGTCACAAATTTCGATGGAAATCGATTTGATTTCGAAGTTACTATTTCGATCAATATTGTTTTTGCTTCTTCAGTTTTTGTTCGTTTTCATTAAAATCGATTTAAGTTCAAAATTCGTTTTTGGGCGATAAATGTGGCAACGCAACGTAAACATAAAACAGATGATTGTTGTAAACAAACAAAAAAATAATAAAAATTGTGAAAATATTTTGTAATTTTATTTAAAAAAATTAAAATGCCCGGCATATCAATAGTTACGGTTATTGAATCAGAGCAAAATCATAATTATGTTGAAAAACTGCGTCAACGACATTTGAGGAATACATCAGAGCCTATGTCATATCCAAATGCTGTGTAAGTAACTCTCAATAATTTTGTTTGCATACTAAATTTCATATAGGTACATATCGTCGTTCGTAAATTATTGTGTTCTATATGCTTTTTGTTAAAGTTTAGTTGCTAAAGTTTAGTTACTAATTAAAAAAAACTGAACCGATAAAATTGTTGCAACCTTCCTACCAAGGAAAGTACTATAGTTTGTGTTTTTTTCTGTTTAAAACAAAATCCTCTTTGAAAACGCCTCTAAGCGTAAGAACTATTAGAACTTAAACATGGATTAATCAAAAAAAAAAATCATATAGAACACAATAACTTACGAACGACGATATGTATGTATCTTCATAAATTTTTTAACTTCATTCAATATTTTCGACTTAACAAGCATGCGTTTTTGATGGTTTTGGAAAAAGTTTCACCATAATTCAATTGGCAACCTCACTACGGTTTTTACGTACTGGTTCATTTCAAGGCGTAATAGGTAAGAATTGATTTTCAACTAAAATAAACCTGCATTAGGGAAGTGATACCATTTCACTTTTATTACAGCTAAGGATGTAGATATCTGTCTGGGAAGGAGTACTGTCTCAACTATATTGTGGAGAGTAATCAATGCAGTTGAAGACATTATTTGTCCACAATGGATAAAGTTGCGAATGTCTGCTGCAGAAAAGATGAGATCCAAGACACATTTTTTTGAAAAATATCAAATACCCGGCATAGTAGGATGTATTGATGGTACCCACATCAAACTGAATAAGCCCTCTGGAGATGAATCTCTATTTTATAACCGAAAAGGAATGATCAATGCAATGATTGTAAGTAACATTTATATACATATGTATTACTTTTTTACTCTTACTGATTACATGTTACAGATATGTGATTACAAAATGAAAGTGAATGCTGTAGATGACTTGAGACCTGGATCTTGCCATGATTCATTCATTTGGAATCTTAGTTCCGCAAGAACCTATTTTGTAAACGGGCACTTAAACGGGCACTTGATCAAAATTCATGGTTGCTGGGAGATTCAGGCTATGCTTTGGAACCATTTTTATTAACTCCATATAAAAATGTTACAGCTGGAACAATGCAGCATAAGTTTAATAAAAAAACATGCATCAGTTCGTAACATAATAGAACGCACAATTGGTGTATTAAAAAGCCGGTTTAGATGCATGCAAGGTACATTACTTTATTCCCCAGAAAAAGTAATTAAGATCATAAATCTTTGCTGTGCTCTACATAACATCTGTAGAGAATACCAGATCGATTTTGAAGAAGACGTAGCCATAAACTCTGAAAATGATGAAGAAATTGACGAAGATCTGGAGGAGAATTTTGGACATAATGAAAACACTGCAGCAAAACGTATCAGAGATAGCATTGCGATTCAAATAAATTAATCTGACAAAATATTATAAAATTCATTTATTAACATTTAAAATTAAATATATATAAAAAAAAGGAACAGTATATTACCTCTATGAGATCAAAAAATAACTTAAAAAAAAAACAAAATACAAGAAACTTTTTTGTACTCTTTGAGATCAGAGTTTTAGGAATTCAATTAAAAAGTTTCACATTCCTGATTTGGCTTAATATTGCCTCTTAGATTTTTCTTGTTCTAACGCAAGTTTTAAGCTTTTGATTTCAATTAACTTCAGTTTTAACTCGTTTTTTCGCATAATTTTTATGAACTTCGATGTCGTGCAACTCTCTGTTTTCATAGTGCTTTTCCAAAATATCACAAAGCCTGTTTAGCTTTTGGTTTTGAAATTTCATTTCATCGCGCTGCTCGTGTAATCTTGTTCAGCTTTATGTCTATTTGCTGATCTCTCATAAGATCAACAATGGTTTTTAGATGCTGGTTTTCCTCAGCTAAAAGCTTGCTAAGATCAGGTTTGGATGAATTATATCTGGATCTTTGTAAAGGTGTTCTGTAGGGTGTAGATCTTTTTGGAGAAATTGGTGGTGGTGTATTTATTTTTGGATTGGGCGATGAAGTGGTATGTTAAGATTTGAGTCAGTCAGTGGAGTACATGGCCTATATTTTTTTTGAACAGGTGGTGCTGTTCGAGACAGACCTCTCTTTGATGTTGATGAGGTTGTATTTTTATTTGTATTGCCAGCATCAAATTCTTCATTATCAGAATCATTAAGGTATAAATTTACATCAAATTCAGAACAACTTTCTGGCCTGGATCTTTTTTGAACAGGTTGTGCAGTTTGAGATAGTCCTCTCTTTGATGTTGATGAAGTCGTAAGTGGATTCTGATTACCTTTAGAATTTTTTGATGTGGAAGGGTTAACATCAAGATCTTCATTTTCTTTCTCGGAATTTGAATTGAATTCAGCAAAACTTTTGCCTTTTAAGCCTCCAAAGGTTGTGTAAAAGCCGCAAATTCGTTGTATGGACTCCTCAATATCAGTCAAGATGTAATGGTTGTAATTTCCACCACCAGTTTTTTGCGTTCTGTTTTGTTGTGCTGCAACTTTTTCTTAACACAACACTTCCAATCTGACCAGGACTTTTTCCAACCATCAATGTCTTTAGATGGTGGCCCAGCGCCGTTTAATTGTGATATCAAGTCTGCCCAGTAAGAGTCCACAACAACCCGGTCTCCCTTAACAAACCCCCTGGCTTTATGTTGATCGCATTCCATGAACTCAATAAATATTCTTTCTTGGTCTGCATTCCGATGTTTTCCCCCTTAACAAGAAATAAGTTAAAATAAATGTTAAAATAAAAATAAATAAATACTTACGTGTCTTCTAATTTATTCTCAATTTTTTTGGTTTGTTTTGGTTTTTTCTGTCAGAGTTGATTTTTGTAAGAAAAACAATTATTTTGTACGATAAAAAAAGGTGGCAATACAACGTTAAATCGAAATCGTTAAATCGTTTTCGATTTTGTCATTTGATCATGACTTTCTCTTAATTTGGTAATAAAATAAGTTTTAAAGTTATAAATGTATTTATTATGCTAAAATATAAAATAAAACTAAATTCTTTATTTGTAATAAGTTGTGTTTATTAGTTTTTTGGTGCAAAAGATACTGAAAATATCAATTCCACTTAGGAAATTGAAAGTGGTTTTATTCCACAAAAAATGATCGATTTTAATTTTCTAAAGAAGCCAAATACGAATTCAATTCCACTTTCGTTACGATTTTGGTTCTGTGACATGCCTGATTATATGTACAATTTTGTGTAGAGATTAAATCTGAATAATTTGGCGGATTTAAACTGAAGTTTGTTGTGCCGATTGGATGACAGGAGCAATACGGTTTTGATATGCATTTAAATTAAAAGTGATCGGTGGATTAATAGATGTCGTAGTGACGGTTGTAGCCACGTATTGGGGAAATAAAGCAAAATTATTTTGGAGTTACTGTCTTCGCTGATAGCCATTGTGGGCTGGGATGCCCGGAGTAAATATGGGTAATGCAGGCGCAGAAAGTGATGTTGCGGCAGCTGTAGTTCTTACCGGCTGATTAAATAAGAATTTCTTGTACTTACGACATTTGTGTGATTTTGAGTGTTTAAATAAACATTTTCACTGAGCAAGCGCGATGCTTGTTGTTCGGTTGTTTTATTTGAATTTCTGTTTTCAGATGGTGCTTTAGGACCGGATGGGAATTGCTCTGAAGAGTTAATCTGATTTGGAAGTTCGTTTAACCAATCGCCGACGGAACTTGAACGATGTGACGATGCATCACTATGGCATTCTTCTTCTTCTTGATATTCTAAGAGCCTATCACCCCTGTTCTTGAAACCACTATCACAAAAAAAAACTCGTAAATGAAAAAATTCTTAAATTTACTAGTTTTTTGTTGTTCTATGATTTCAATAAGAATATTTTTTTTGTTTTAATTCACAGGTTTTGTGAAATCAAAACAAATGCCCTTTTTTCTACTACACAGTTCTTAAGAGATAAAAAAACAATTGATATTTAAATTCTAACTGGTTCAGCCCAATTCTAAATATTCCCAGGGAAATGAGTTCCCGGGAAATTCATTTTTCCCGAGAATAAATCCTCCTATTCTAAACAGGCGGGGAGAAGAACAATATGGGAGGAGAATTTCGGTTACTTGAAAACAGCTGTTTTGCTTCAGTTGTTTTGTTTTGTTTACAAATTTAAAAATTTTTGTGGAATTAATAGTAAAACTTTTTTTAAAACCTTTAATAAATTAAAATAAATACAAAAAATATTCAGTGTAGCGTTTCTGATGGTAGCTGAAGCAGAAGAGCAGCAGCAACCCATTTGAATTGCCTGCTGAGTTTAATTTCCAAATTGAGCCATACCCGGCTTAGCTCCTCCTTGCTTCCTTTGAACATCCCGCATGCAACATCAGGGTTGGCTTGCATTGTGTTCAAAAGAACATGAATTTGTTTTTTTTTTGTTGCTTTTGACCTGGAAGCAACAGTAATGCCATAATAATATTATTATACAAAATTTTACATGATATATATTACTATTTTTGATAAAAATATTAAATACTTACATTTTTCGCAGCACTCCCTCTCAATTTTTTGGCGGAATTATTCCCAAATTATTCTCACTTTTATTGACATTCAGAATAGCTACTTTTTTCCCGGGGAAGAGATTCCCATTTTCGAAGTTCTTTTAGAATAAGGGTAAAGGGAAAAGAGAAAAAATTCCAGGGGAGATTTTATTAAGAATAGGGGAATAGGGAAAAAATTCCCAGGGAATTGTTATTGAGAATTGGGCTGAACACGTTTTTTATTGAACCTTGTCATTATTTAAAAAAATTATACATTGATTTTATGAAAAAAAGCTATTTCAAAAAACGTCTACATTTTGCGTTGATTAAAAAAAAAACTCAGTGTTAATGAAACACACTTTTGGAGATGATGTTGTTCTATAACTATAATAAAAACTTTTTATTTGCACAATCTATTTTCCATTATAGTTTTTTCAATTATAACATAGATTCTTTATGTACTAATTATTACGAATAAAAGAATTTAAAATAATCAGCCCTGTTCTTGAAACATTATTTGAATAAGAGTGAATTTAAAATCACATGAAATTGAAATTTTGGGTTTCTTGAAACCACTTTTTTTATTTATTTAATGGAAACATATGTTTGAGTTAAGAACCATATGTTTGAGTTAAGAACCATATGTTTGAGTTAAGAACCATATGTTTGAGTTAAGAACATATGTTATCTAGAAACCGACGTGCCATATGGTTCTTTATTCAGTTTCACAAAAAACTTTTAAGTATTTTGAGCATGTTTTTTCTTAAGTTTATAGAAAAAGTATAAAGAAAAATATTTTCTTTTAAAATAACAACTTATTTGTTCATTTAATTGTTTTTGTTCTTCAATTTCATTCAATTAAAAATGACTTTTCAATTTTTAAAAAGTTAGGCATCACCAAAAAAAATTTCGATATTCAAATAAATTGGATTTGACTGCCATCACTACTGTTTCGAACATATGCAAAAAAATAAAAATATGTGATTTGATGAAAAAAATTTTTTTAATTCCTTTATTTGCAATAATTAGTGCATAAAGAATCTATGTTATAATTGAAAAAATTATAATGGAAAATAGATTGTGTAAATAAAAAGTTTTTATTATAGTTATAGAACAGCACCATCGCAAAAAGTGTGTTTTATTAACATCGACCACTTATTACGAGTTTTTTTTTTAAATCAGCGCAAAATGTAGACGTTTTTTAAAATCGTTTTTTCATAAAATTAATGTCTAATTTTTTAAAATAATGACAAGGTTCAATAAAAAACATGTTAGAGTTTAAATATCAATTAGTTTTTTGTGTAACTGAATAAAGAACCATGGCACCTCGGTTTCTAGATAACATATGATTCTGAAGCTAAACCATATGTTTCGTGTCAAAATGGCAATAAAAAATATGATTTCGAAAAATACTTCGAAAATATAAAATTTGTGTTTTCAAGAAACCCAAAATTTTAATTTCATATTATTTCAAATTCATTCTTATTCAAATAACAACGTTTCCAGAACAGGGCTGTATATTTTTTTGCTAAATATTCGCGGTTTAGGGCGTCATGACTTGCTAAAGGGCTCGTTCTTCTTTCAAGCATTGCAGCTCCAACCGAAGATGACGCGATTGCGGATTGTTTAAACAATTCGAGGGGTGCATTGAGGTACTTTTAACAGATTCAGTATCTACCTGGTTTAAAATGCAAGTTTGGAATTTGTAGGTTAGGTCTGATATTTCTTCTGAAGTGGTATTTGTGCAAGTTTTGTGATAACTTTTTTGGCATTTCGTGCAAGTTATCATGTTTTTGTCAGGGGGATTGGAACAAAGTGGACAGTTTGGACTGTTTTGTTGACCCTAAAATTCCATTTGTACTTACTGTGATTGGCAAAACAGGACGCTGTTAGCTGCTTCTGTTTTTAATCCCTGTAGAAACGTTGACGTTATAGGAAACGTTTAAGCCACAAAAAGAATTTTAATTTGTTGGGAGAGGAATCCGCCACGATAGTGATTTCCACGGGATTTTGAATAAAATACACTAGTTTAATAAAATATTTGATTTATTTAACAAAGTGTATTTGTATTAAAATTCCTAAGTAATAAAAATAAAAATTAGGAATTTATAAATGAAAATATATAAATAAGTGGACCTACTTTTTGGTATGAAAACCACTAGGAACTTTATAAAAATATATTAATTATATTTAAAGTTTATAAGTTGATAGCTTCCTTAGCACCGCGTGTGAGCCAACTTGTAATGGTGAAATTAGAAAACAAAATGGAGTAGTCTTGAGGACGCTACTTGACATTTCGTATGTTAAATAATTATACAAGTTTGGTTAAATAATAGACATAGTTATATAAAATAAACATAACTAAATAAATAAACAGCTAATGTCAGCAGATTTTGCCAGTGGCGGCAACAGACTGATTCTCACCAATTGCAATAGCGTTCATCCTATGGCCGATAGAAGCTTACATACCAAATTTCATCAAAATATATTCATATTTGCGACCTGCAGTTTGATTACAAGGTTTAAGGACACACAGACGGACGGACGGACGGGCGGACATCGTTATATCGACTCAGAAAGTGATTCTGAGTCGATCGGTATAATAAAAGATGGGTCTAGATCAAATATTTTTGGTAGTTACAAACAGCAGCACAAAGTCATTACATCCAAACCACATAGTGGTATAGGGTATAAACAAATTACTTCGTGTTTGACAGGATGATTTTATGTTTATGTTTAATTTCTTTATTTTTATACCTACCCCATACCACTCTGTGGTTTGGGTATAATGACTTTGTGCTGCTGTTTGTAACTACCAAAAATATTTGACCTAGACCCATCTTTTATTATACCGATCGACTCAGAACCACTTTCTGAGTCGATTTAGCGATGTTCGTCCGTCCGTCTGTGTGTCCATGTAGGCCTTTTAATCAAAGTAAAGGTCGCAAATACCAATATATTTTGATAAGATTTGGTATATAAGCTTTTATCAGTAGCAGGATGAACGCTGTTGAAACTGGTGAAATTCGGTCCATGTTCAGACCTAGTCCCCATACAAATGACCCCTATGAAATCGACATAAATTGCCATAAGATTCAAATTATCATACAGATCTCAGTCAAATTGGGTTTGTATGCGTTTATTATATCCATAACCAGTAGTCCAAAAATAATCCCAATTGGACAATTCTTAGTCATAGGCCCCATATAGAGCTGCTTCCCGATCTTCACTTAAATCTATCAAAAAAACAAAAATATTGCGCAGATTTTGGTTTGTATATATTTTTTCAAAATATAAATAACTTTACCAAATATGGTCACGATCGGTCCATTTTTCGACCTGGTCACCATATAAATATAGCGCCCGATATGAACTTTTTCATATCTGCAGCCAAAAAAATTTATAGCAATGCCACTCAAATTTAGTTTATGCTTATTTACTATATCCAATTAGTTGGACCGGAGAGATAGGGTCTCTTAACCATGGTATAGGATGTCTTATAGTCGGTCTTTTAGTCATATGTATTAATATTCATACAAGGCCTACATTGTATTACATTTGTTTTATTATTGTTTATTGTAAATATAGTTTTGTAACATTTATGTACGTTTATGTTATGCAAAATATAACATATGATTTAAAACAAAAGAAAACAAGCGTCCTCATTGACAGCGCCATACTATCGCAAGTATTAAATATATTAGAAAAACTTCTCCAGTAGCTAAAAAGAAAAATACCACGAATTAAAAAAACACAAAGATGAAAATTCAAAATTCGTTTATCTTCAAACAAATCTAGTTGGCTACGATTTTATTTTAAACAAATCGCACCTGTACCTCTAAAGTGAGTCAACTCAAAATTTTTCAATTTTCACTTTTTGCAAGTAAACGATGCACAGTGGTCATATCTATCCACTGTAAAAATCTTATATCGATTTTTCTAGTTTTTCGAAAAAAAAATACAGTTGTAACCCTCTTTGTGTTATAAGAGTAGTTCCTTTAGAATCCACTAAAAAGACATATTTTGAGTTGCACCCAAAAAAATTTTTATTTTTGATGATTACTGAAAAAATCGCAAAAACAATTACTGTTGTATACTTATTATTCGCAATTCTTTACAATGAAACAACTGTTTTTAAATTTTATAGTAAATATAAAAAAAAAACGTTTTTGCCTCTACTGCAAATTTGTAAATTTTTAGTTGACTCACTTTAGAGGTACAGGTGCGAAATATACAGTTGCTTTTACTTCAAATTATTTTCTTCTGTCTTTTTGTGGACAAATAGTGAATTTTCGCATACATAAAGTACGGTATTATTAATAGTTTAATTTTTAATGTCTACCATTAATATTAGTGCGGATATTACATATCTATAATATTTATAGGCAAGGCGATTTCTTGTGACCGATGTAAGTTTGACAGTTTTACCCCGATTTTGACAAAAAATTTATCATTTGAAAGGTACTTCTTTTTAGCTGTTTTTCAGATTTACAAATTTTCATCGCCTGCAATAGTTGTTACTAACACATACATAAAATTATACAATGCTATGTGTGTGTTTACTAAATTTGTTAATGTGTTTGTGTTAATATATTGAGTTTGTTTTCTTCATTTAAAATGAGTTGAATTGTGAAGCATACCTTTAGGTCTTTATTAAATGAAAATATAAAATTTCCTAGAATTTGCACTCGAATTTCGAGCGCAGGAATCTGCTGGTTAATTTTATTTGTTTGCAAATTCTAGGAAATTTTATTTTTTCATTAAATAAAGATCCTAAAAGTATGCTAATCACTTATAGCCATAGAGAATTTATGTAATCCAACGAAATTTGATTCCAAGCATCCTTAATGGCCTGAATTAGTGACTGCTTGCCATCAAATTGTCTACCTCCTTAATAGACCTTACGAGATAACCAACCCCAGACATTTTCGATAATGTTTAGATCTGGCGAATAGGGTGGCCAGTCAAGAATATTAACATTTTGGCTTGCAACGAACTCCTTTGCTAATCTGGCGTTGTGTATAGGGGCATTATCCTGTTGCAATATCCAAGATATGGGACCAAATAGTTCATTGAACTTCGGAAAAGCCGATTCCAATAACGTTTTATAGCTTGTACCAGTCATTTTTGCACTTTGAAATTCAAGATCGATGGTGCCATAGTACGAAATTGCACCCCACACCATAACGCCGCCCTCTCAGCTGTGATGTCGGTTCAAAAATCGCTTTTCTTTGCGCAGATCATGGAAATAATAGTTGTAGCCAACAGGCTCATCCAAATTAAACTTTTTCTCATCCGTAAATACAACGGTTCTCCAGTCATTTACATGACCTCTTTGCTGCACATCCCATACCAGCAAATTGAAGCCACTTTTCCTTACGAGGAGCATTAGGTGGCGGCTTTTTTTGTAATTTCAGGTATTTAAGATACTCACAGCTCTTAATTACTCTGCGTACTGATGACTTGCTTGCAATCCAGCTTGAGCTCTTATTTTTGACAAGGATAAGGCAGAATTAGAAGCAATTCTAATGATTTTTCTTTTCTTATACGTAGATAAAGACAATGAAACCCTTCCTTTAAAATTTGTTTCCATACCCCTCGGGGTCGTTGATGTAAGTATCGACAACTGTTGGGCTTCGCCCAATTTTTTTTAGCTATTGCGCGGTTAGAATACCCTTCAGAACGATAAACATCGATTTTAGTTTTTTCCGATGGATTTAAAATTTTTGGCTTAGCCATTTTGACTCGTAAAATGATTAAGATGTAATAAATTGTAATAAACAAACGCTCCCTACAAAAAATCATCGCTTACTTTAATAATAATAAAAAAATAATGAAGTGCATTTATTCAAATGAACCAAAAAATAGACATTTTGGACTTTTTTTTATAAATTGCTCAAAAAAAGTTCGTTAGTTGAGAAACCACTATTGTCATGATTTTTTTTATATCCCAAGATGTCTAACTTCCATTTCCATTTTAAAATTCTGCAATCGGTTAAAAATTTGAAAAGATACAGGCTGCTGAATATGGATTTTTTAGTGCCTTTAAATAACTGAACCGGTTTCAGTTGATTTTTCAATATATTTATATATTTATTTTTTTTTTTTTTTTTTGAAAATGTTTTTGTAACAATTTTTTATCTCGATTAGAAATGTCGAAAAGATGTTATGAAAGAGGCGCACAGAAAAGAGTAAAATAGATCCGGAAAACAGCACAATTAAGTAGCTTTGATGGATCATTAGATACATTTTTTAAACGAGTCGAAAATTAATCAATTTCGAACACTAATTTAATTGAAATATGTAATTCAAATAGTATGTATATGTTAACTTGAAAACAATAATGTAGAAGAACATGTCAATGAGCCACAACTTAAAAATATTAATATCCATAACGAGAATGTAGATGAACCAATGGCGTAAATATTGACGATATCTTATCTGATAATATTTCAGAAATTAGTAAAAATCCACAAAAATGGAGATATATTAGACCCTGCAACTTGGCCTGTTCAAATCGACAACAAACAATGGACTTTTTGGTCAAGCAGTCACCAAAAAGTATTAAAGATATCCATTATAAAAGAAATCCTCAATGAAGATTTTCCAGTGCCATTTTTTTTTATCGACAAATGAAAAATGGTGTAAAAGTATTAAGAAAATGGCTCTTATATTTTAACTCAACAGGGAACATTTGCCGCCTAAACTAAATTAAATAAAATCCCGTGTCGATGATTTAATACAGTTTTTTATTATTCATAAATTTAATTTAATTAACAAATTTTAAGTATTTTCAAATAATTGAATATGTAGGGCAAACTTCAAAAGAATACAAAATTTAAGCAACTTTAAGGTGGAAACACAACTGGGACTAACGACGAATTTCTCACACGACGAATTTCGCAACGAAAAAAACGAAAAACTAAACAACTAATTTATTCATTGATAAATGAAACCCAAAACAAAATAAAAAACAATAATATTGAAAATAAAAACTCTAACGACACACAAGATAAACATTTTTACAGTGTACGGTATGTTCCTGGCTTGACAGACTCAAAGAATATAAGAAACACAATAGAAAACAAAAACATCAACTACGCATACAAACCAAACACAACACTTAGTAAAATTTTCTCAAACACTAAAGCACCCATCGACAAACAACAACAAAATAACATAGTGTACGAAATCAGATGTAAAGGGGATACCGACCACAGCTGTGATTTAATTTATATTGGTACAACCAAACGCACACTAGAGAAGAGAATGGGAGAACACAAAAACGACATTGCCAAACAAAAACTCGCAACAGCTTTGGCGCAACACGTATTGGAGGCAGGTCACACAGCTGACTTTGAAAAAGTAAAAATATTAGATAGAGAACCCATTGAAAAGAAAAGGTACACCATAGAAAGTTTCCGAATCCAACAGAAAAAGGAATATACGATGAATTTAAAAGAGGGTACTGACAAAATTAATGCTAGTTACAGGGTTGCAATACAATAACTTTACTGCGATATTATTTTAAGCTGAGTACTTGTTATTAATATATGTTCAATGTAATTTTTGTTTTTTTATGTTGGATGTAAATTAAATTCATTTTTAAATGTGATAAATAATACTCATGTTACTGTAAGTTATTGTTATATATATAGTGTATTTTAAAATGGTTTTAACTTGATGTTTTTTATAATTAAATAGAATTTCCTTGAAAAAGTCAACAAAGATTTGACGAAACGTCGGAAAGAAATGTAATTCAAATGCAGTTTTATTTACATTAAAAATCTTAGGCCGTATTAGCTTATTTTGAAATAAAAGAAACAAAAGGATATTAGCCAAATAACACAATAAGAAAAAGAATATATATAGCCTTGTAATCAAACTACAGGTCGCAAATATGAATATATTTTGATGAAATTTGGTATCTAAGCTTTATCGGTCATAGGATGAACGCTATTGAAATTGCTGAAATTCGGTCCATGTTCAGACCTAGTCCCCATACAAATGATCCCTATGAAATCGACATAAATTGCCATAAGATCCAAATTATCATATAGATCTCAGTCAAATTGGGTTTGTATATGTTTATTATATCCATTAATCAGTAGTCCAAATAAAATCCGTATAGGACAATTCTTAGTCATAGGCCCCATATAGAGCTGCTTCCCGATCTTCACTTAAATCTATCAAAAAAAAATATAAGTGACTTTATTAAATATGATCAGGATCGGTCCATTTTTGGACCTAGTCCCTTTATAGATATAGCATCCGATATGAACTTTTTCATATCTGCGGCCAAAAAAATTAATAAAAATCCCACTCAAATTTGGTTTTTGCTTATTTTCTATATCCAGTTAGTTGGACCGAAGAGATAGGGTCTCTAAACCATGGTATAGGGTATCGTATAGTCGGGTTTGACCGACTATAATTTTCTTACTTGTTTTATTGTGAATTATAAAATTTAGCAAATTTCTCAAATAATTAATAAGTTACTTAACACCGCCTTTGCTGACGTTTGATTTCACCGATAAAAATAAGCTTAACTTCAAATGGCAGGAACATCTTGAATCAGCGTATAAATTGGCAATTCTAGAATTTAACATTAAACGCAGAACAGGAATAGACCATCTCAATAAAGATGTGTTTAATAAAGAAAAACCAAGGTGGCGAATAATTTTGAAATATATCATAAAATCGGTATTGTTTTTAAGTGAACTAAATTTAGCTTTTAGAGACAGCAACGAAAAGCTCTTTGTACCAAATAATGGTAAATTTTTGGGAGTAATTGAAATGCTTTCTGATTTTGTTTCAGAAATGAAAATGCATTTAAAATCAATAACTGAAACGAAAAAAGGGTTACATCATATTTTCCCCCGAATACTCAAAACGAAATTATCTTACAACTAGCTTCTATTCAAGTAAAAAATCCAAGTAAAATATTTAAAAATTAATCTGAAGGCGCCCAGCGATACTCGATGGGAATATCGCTTTATAAGTAAAGAAGCCGTGAAATACCGGATTAAAGAAGAAGAACGTCCCCAAGATCAAATTGAACCCATTGAATGCTGTGATGATATTGATATTTGTGAGCTCATTCCTGAAATTGATGATGAGTGTAACCGTCTAATGCCTGGTTTTCACTATGTCATTTAAACTGACAATAAACAATTGCATCAACTGACATCCCGTAATTTGCTATTAATTATGTTTGCATTACATCTTATAAACTAACAAAAAATCCGGCTGTCAAACAAAAACAAATTGCCAACATGTTGGCAATTTCATTTTAGATGTCAACTGTTGCCAGGTGTTGCAAATGAAAAGAAATTACAACGCGTTTCCATATAACTGACAATAATTAACAACAATTGATATTGAAAATGACATAGTGAAAACCAGGCATAATTCTAACTGCTGAAGATAAATTTAAACAATCTTATTTTAATAAATTAATCGATATTTTAAAAGATTCATTCCAAGAACAACTTGAGTCGTATAATTCTTTAAATTAAATTTTTGTTTTTCTTTTCGATAATAAAAAACTAAAAACTTACAAATGAATTCAATACTAATTGTACAAATCTGGTCAAACACTTAGAAGGCGATATTAAAGGGGTGGAATTTAAAAATGATCTTTCTATTTTAAGATATATTTTAGAAGATAATTATAATTATTGTGGAGAATTTGGAATTCATTTTAGAAAGGAATTTGGAAGAATTATATCCAAATTAATGTAACGTATATCGAGTTATTTTAACAACGCCATAAACGGCTCATTGTGAACGATCGTTTTCAAAACTAAAATTAGTTGAAAATTATCTACGGTCAGCAATATCACAGGAAAGACTTTCTAGATTTGCAATACTGTCGGATGAAAATGCAACAGCCAGAACAATTGATTACAATGATATAATTGTTGAATTTGCCTGCAAAAGGGCTAAAAAATTGCATTATAATTGCTTTAAATTCTGTTTTTTTAATTAAAATCAATAAAAATGAATTCAATAAAATTTAAAAAAAAGACAGTGTCTGCACAGGGCCCCAAAAAGTAATAGCACAGAGCACTGTGGCTGATATGTTGATTTCATTGGCCAAAAGTCCAATTTTGTAGCTAGTACCAAAGAGTATGAAATTATATAGAGTGCGCATCAAGAACAAAAAATATTTTCAACGTAGGTCGCTGCTGTTGGTGGCCTACACTTCGTTAATGTACTACCATTCTTCGCTGACAATCGTGTCTTTGTTTTACTATATGAGTAGAGTGAGCAAAGAGAAGCAAAATACCAAAAGCATGTGTAAAGTAAAAGCAAAATTACAACAACAAAGACAATTATGTTTTGTTGCTTGCATTGTTCCGAAATAAAAAATGCCCATAGAAAAAAATTCCCATAGTAACAATAATTTATATGATACTTCATATAAAATTTAAGAATGATTTAAATTAGTTTGTTTAAATAAATGTAGTATTATATTATTTATTTACATAAATAAAAATTATTTTTATTTCCGAATTTGTATTATAAAAAAAATAGTTATATGTATTTATCTAATTTTTTAAAATTTTTAATTTTCTTCTTTGAGTTCCTCCTTTACTTATGGCCCAACTGCAATGCTTCCTCAAAAGAACTGTGATCATGAAGTCCATAAATTTTTCTCTGTGTTCGCTACAGCTGCTTTGGAACCATTCCGGAGTTGCCTCTTTACAAATTTCCATTATAAATTTTTTTATATGAATTTTGTGATGTTGAGCTTCGAAAATTCTATGAAAAATTATTATATGTTTTTTGCATATATTTAGATATGCATCTGATGGTGCAAGTAGATTGCCAAAATCTGTTAGAGCCTGGTAATTTTTATGAAAGAGAAAAAGTTCACTGGGTGCGCTTATGACTTCATCTTCCTTTCGAATATATTTCGTACAATTATCGCAATCAACCTTTGGTAGGATTTTGAGAGCGACGTATCCAGCAAAATATCTAATTGACACAACTTCTAAATTTATATTCGAACTGTTCTCAAATACGTCCTCCAAAAACATGTCCGAAAGAATGTGACGGTGATCTTTTTTTGCTCTGCACTGTAACAAAAGAATTTCTGTTACAAGCAGAATAAGAAAAAAGAAAAAAAATAATAACCTTGATCTTGAAATTATTTTCAAGTTCAAGTATGTACATATAAACAACAACTTATATGGTAATAGGTTGATGGCATTTTTTTTATGGCGTATGTTTTCTCTTCATTGTGTTGAAGTAAATCATGAACACATTCATATGCAATCATGCTGGTCAAACCACGTATTTTCTTGTATTGATCTCACTTGCTCTCATAGTCATATATGAGTGTGAGTGTTAGTCTGGGTTCAGACAAGGCAATTTTTGTTGCGGCAATTTTTTGCCATTCTCTTTTAAAGTTGCCTTAATGTTCACACAGAGAAATTTGTTGCCGCAACTTTTTGTTTTCTTTTGCTTTCAAATTCTTACATTTTTGACAGTTTCTTTTATTTAGTTTGTGTAAAAAGAATTTATTATTGGTTCAATGTGAAAAATCATTTTTGTTTGAAAAAATGGAAGTCAAAGAAAAATGAAATAATAAAAAAAAATAATAAAATAATTGAAATAATAATAATAATTTTTCACAGCGAAGAAAAGAATAAAAAGAAATGTCAAATAATAACTTCGTGTTTATAATTACGAATTGCAGAACAAAACGAGTTGCCGAGTACAAGCAACTCCGTACCAATTACCACTCTTCTTTCCCCTCTCTCCTACAAACTCAAGAATTGCGCAACAAAAGTTGCCTAGTGTGAACTCGGACTTATAAATACTAGAGAATATTATGAATGCATATGAATGTTCTCATTGAATTGGTGGTGATTTTGTTTGTTTAATAAACAGGTTTTTATCTAGAGATAATGAATGAACGAAGAAGAAGGTTGAATATAATAAAGTTAAATTTGAATCAAGGAGTTGAAATGTGAACGTTAAAGTTAAAGGTTGAGGAAAAACCTCTAAAAAATTTAAGTTAAAATTAAGTTTAAAAAAAAAAAAAAAAAATTAAGTTTAAGAATTAAAGAAAGAAAGTTTAAAGAAATGTAAAATTAAATTTAGTGACATTAATGGAGTTGAATTTTGTTTATTGTGAAGAACGGTTGAGGAAAAACCCTCTTAAAAATTAAAAATGTAGTTTATGAAATTAAAATTAAATTAAAGTAAAATTAAGAAAAGTAAAGTTTAAGTGAAGTTAAAATAAAGTTAAAACAAAAGTAAAATTAAAGTTAAGTTAAATAAATTTAAAAAAAAAAACAAAAAATAGACAAAAATAAGACAAAGAACGCATGCAAAAACAATAAGGAAAATATAATGAAAAATATATATACATTATCTAATTATAATCTAATACAAAAAAATATGTTTAAAAATAAACTTATTAGAAAATTAATTAAATAAATTTGATTTGAAAAATAAAATTAAAGAATTATAAAACAAAATATTTATTTCGTTGTGTGTGTTTAAATATAATATAAAATATAAAGCTGACAAACAATTCTAACCTCAAAAGGAAAAGTTTTGTTAAACTCTTAAACTATAGAAACACAAACGAAAATGGTTTCCTGTTATAATACGTTGTCATATTCACAAAACATAGTGCCGCCAATTTGGCATATTCAGCGGGTCAGCCATGACCATGGACTGCCAACTATCATACACCTCCTAACCATCAATATCTGGGAGATATGGATTCTCCACATGCTGCCGCACATCATCCAATGTATTACAATCATTATGCCATGTTTCATGCAGCAGCTTCATCGGTAAATTAAAAATTTTCCTATATATAAATTAAAAATTTTCCTATATATAAATTAAAAATTTTCCTGTATATATATAAATTAAAAATTTTGCTATATATAAATTAAAAATTTTTGCTAAATATAAATTAAAAATTTTTGCTAAACATAACTTAAAATTTTTCCTATAAATAAATTAAAATTTTATAACATTATATATATGTAAGTAAAATACAGTGGAACATAAAAATTTGTCACCACTACCTAAAATTAAAATAAAATCTCTTGGAAATGAGAATTTTTTTTTTCAACTTACCTTTAAGTAAAATTACTTTAAATTTCAACTATACACTTTTATAATGAAATTCAAAATTTTATAAATATACAAATTAAAATCCCGCAAAGATGTGATTTTTTATTTAACCAAAATTTCCTTTAGAGGTTAAACAAAAATTTTTCCAAAATGTAAATAAATTTTCTAAAATTTAAATACAATATTTTTATGATATAAAATTGGACTAAAATGTTAATAAAAAAAAAAATTTGCCTAGATATGAAATTGTCTAAAATTTAAATTTTCCTAAATTAAAAAAAAATTTTTCTTAAAATTGAATTTTTCTAATTTTAAAATTTTTCTAAAATTAAAAATCTTTAAAAAAAAAAAAAAAAAATTAAGTTTTTTTTCAAAATGTTTCCTAAAATTAAAAATTTTCCTAAATTTAAAATTTCCCTAAATTTACAATTTTCCTAAAACAGAATTTTGCTAAAATTTAAAAATTCTTCTAAAATTAAAATTGAGCTATATTTAAAAATTTTCCTAAAATTAAAATTTCCCTAAAATTAAAATTTTGCTAAGAAATAAAATTTTGCTAAACTGAAAATTTTTCTAGAAAGTAAAATTTTGCTAAAATATATTTAAAAAAATAAATAAAATAAATTTTGCTATATGTATAATTTAAATTTTGAAACCTTAAACGAAGGTCCAATAAAGATTATTATATAACCCAATGTAGAAAACCAAACCAAAATCTTTTCATTGCAGTGGGTTACCTCCAAGTAAGATGGAGTCGAGGTAACATGGTTGGGAGGGCGAAAGGGGCAGAACACCTAGTCCACAATCCCAAGGTAAGTATGGCCGTCCATCCTTTTAGCGTCCGTTTTAGTGACCGTGTTTTTTTTTAAATCGCACGTGAAAATCTGTAGTGCGGTTTCCCTGGGCCTGAGCAAGACGCCACCCATCCGGCGAGCTAGGCCCCTACGCCAGCACGTGCGACCAGCAAAGGCTCAGGGAAACGGAAGCGGATCTTCCACCCCAACCGTACCATTACAAGAATTTCCGAGTCGAAATGTGTGTCGATATTGTGTTTCATTGGGAATGATCTTCTTCATTTGATGGGAGTTCACTGCCAACAAATTCTAAATTAGCAAATAAATCATCACTAATTTCCTCAAAAGTTTCTTCACTATTTTCACAGTTGCTAGATGAGCTTGATTGAATAATTCTTGTGACCATAAGTTTCGCTAGCAAATTGTTAATCTCAGAAACTGAAGGAGTGATATTGTTTCCTCCTTTTTGACGTAAAACGGCGAATGTGTTTTCAAGCTTATTTTGATTGAAAGCCTTTGTCATTAAAAAAAAAATACGAGAGTTTTCTACTTTCAAAAACTCTTGGGCCATTAAAATTGTTGAGTTAAGAGAAAGTTCCATTCCTTCTAAAAAGAATACTCTTTTCTTCTTGTCGCAAAAATTTACAATGTCCAAATAATTTCGTAACGTTTTTATGCATTTATATGCAACATTATCAATCTGAATTGCAGATTTGTACATATTTTTCGAATACAGGGAGCAACTGTTCATACAATCGAAGATTTGGTCTATTTTGAGTACAAAATTAGCTGTTGAAAGTGCTATTTCTTTTGAAGAGTTTTTAAACCCAACTGTATCTACAACAGTTCTAATAGCTGCTTGTACTGTGCGGCTAAAGACTTTCGTGGCAAATTTCACCCTCATCTTTTCAAAAGAATTGGGGAAAATGTGTTGCCGTGTTAACTTTAGACACATTTTAGTTCTAGAATTCTGTTCATTTTCCCAGAGTTCTTTAATAACTCTGAAACTCACAATGCCATCAGGAGTATTCAGATCACTTTCTAGCCAACCATTCCTCAAAGATTTTACAAGATGGGGAAAGTCATAAACACAATAAATATTTTTCCCTTGAAAATGAAAGTAAGGTTTTTCGACTGTGGCACCAAGCAAGGAAAAACATTTTCGGTTGGTAGAGCCCTGATCGCACACTAAAACACGCACTTTCACTCCCAAATTAGCCAACATTTTTAAATTCTCCTTTACTATTTCAGCCAATTTTTCACCACATAATTCTTTTTCAGATACAAAGTAGTTTACTAAAATAGACCAATTGGTAAAGATTGATTTCAAAATAAACAAACAAACGTAACCACCAATTTTTGGACCTCTTTCCCCATCATGCTCAAATCCATCTATGATATCTAAATGTGTATTGTATTTCAATTCTTTTCGAATGCACATCTCATCCATCAGCAATACCATATGATTTGCATCTTCCGTTTTCAGCTCAGAACACTTTATTTTAAGAGAATCATGGGCAGTATTAATTAGACCTGGCTGTAAGTTTTTAATTGGAGCCCAGCGATTAATGATGCAATGATGGGGTAAATTAAAATTTAATTTGTTTCTCAAGAAATCGTAAGATGAAGGTGAAATGTAATATATATTCATGGCTAAATTTTTAGCACTTTCTGAATACATTTGTGGTCGGTGGCTCAGTAGCAGATTGCAAAAAGTTTTTGCTTCTGCACCTACATGAGGTAGAGCCTCTATATTAGAATGTAAATCTTTTTTTTTTTTTTTTTAGAAATACAAGTTCTCTTTGTTTTTTTTAAATTTTTATACATTTTTAAAAGTTTGTCATATTTTTTGAGGAGAAGTCCATATTTTTTATTTGAAATAGTTAGGGATTTCAAATGCTTTTCGCAATTATTACAAATGCCCTCAACTTCGCATGTTCTTTTAGGTGAAGGAGGAAAATCGTACTCTTCTTCATCTTCTTCATCTTCTAAAAAAGGGAAGGAATTGCTTCCGCTCTGAGTCTCTTTCTGCCCAAATATTCAATTGGAAAGTGCTTTGAACAAATAAAGAGCTTTTTAGTTTCCTCTTCAATTTTACATTTTTCCCGCCAAATTTTTCCAAAAATGGAATCAAACGGAGGAAATTTAAAAAGTTTTAAATGAGGGAATTTACGCCGAGACCTTTTGCATACACAACAGGCCTCACCCGACTTTAATAAATTATACCTCTTTTTTTCTACAATTTCACTCATTTAATGAAAGAATAAATGTCAAATATCCAAAGGTAGCCAAACGTACGTAAATATCAAAGAATAGTCAAAAAACGGTGCAGAAGTTGTAATAAAATTTTTCAAAATATATGTGAAATTATCAAAATTT
Source organism: Cordilura impudica (assembly GCA_963682025.1). Classification (NCBI taxonomy): domain Eukaryota; kingdom Metazoa; phylum Arthropoda; class Insecta; order Diptera; family Scathophagidae; genus Cordilura; species Cordilura impudica. Next base: position 178,658,805 of record OY821519.1, read on the forward strand.
ACAAGCGCCTATAACCATTAACAACGAATAACGAAATGCAAATGAAATAATTGTCAGAATTGTCAGCCAAAAAAAAACCATCGAATAACAACAAATGCATGTTTTTTCAATAAAACGAAAAAAAAATAGGCTAAGTGTGAAGAGAACAAAACTAAGCGTGCCATTGCTTTTGTTTTTATATTTGTCGTTCGTGTTTTTCCCCCTCATACTTTTCGTTTTCTTCCAACAAGCTGCAAAAATAAATTGAATATTTTTTGTTCTTGATGCGCACTCTATATAATTTCATACTCTTTGCTAGTACATATATCCAAATGAATGTAACCAAAAAACTAGGTTAAACTATTGCTAATTGTGGGCGTGGCATGATGTCAAAGTCAACTGTTTTTTAATTTCAGAAAAAGATGTATAAAGATAGAATTTTTATTTAAATTATTTTAAACACGACTTGTTTATTTTGTTTAAGTTTTAATCAATAATGATAAATTTTATTTTTTGTCATTTGCTTATATTAATTTTACATTTCATAATTTCTATACATATGTATGTTAAACTAAGAAATAATTCATAACACAGCAGAAATATGTAACAAACAAATATGCAACAACAGTTTATTTGTGTGGTATAGCGTGATTGTTTATTGCACAAACATGCGCTGTATCGGCTATTGTTAACACATGACCAGTTCATTTCACAACGTATGGGCAATGAACTTCATTGTAGTTTACCGTGTCAGCGAATGTTTGTACTTGAACATATTTTGGCCGATGACATTATTGTAACTTGATTCTTACACCCAAGTACATTATAGTGAGTAAATAAAGTCATCGTCCACCTTATGGTCATCGTCACACCTCCCTTTTTAATTTGAATGATGTTGTCATTCATAAAATTAGTTATATTTCTGAATTTTCTGTATCAAGAATTAATAAGCGTGATTATGTTCGTAAAGTGAACGATGATTTCAGTTAGTCACTAAACAATTGTATTTTAGTTTACGACTCAAGTCATCGACCAAAATATGTTTAAGTACAAACATTCGCTGATACGGCTATTGTTGATAAAGTCAATGCCCGTATTTGTTTACGGAAATGTTTGCGTTTAACCAATTGCCGATACAGCAAATGTATTGTGCATTAAATAAATCACGCCAGGTAGGTCAGGTATATTTTGTCTACATAGGTACTTTTTAATTAAATGTTAATATAATATAAGAAAAGAAAATACAAAAATAAAGGCAATTATTGATTGTGACGTTATAGAAAACACATATAAATTGTCCGTCTGTCTGTGGAAATCACGATCACGCCGTCAATATCTAAGCTAGACCGTTCTTGTATAAAATCGTTTATTAACATCCCAAAGGAGTTGCTATTTAAAATCGTCAAAATCGGTCAGAGGGTTCACAAGCTATGAATGAAACTTTGAAAAAACTCTTGAAAAAATAAAATTTTTCAGTGTGTTTGTTGGGTTTCTTAAGATATGTTGTATATGTTGTAATTCTTCGTATTGTTGAAGTCATTACAGTTGTGTGTATATTAATACTGCACGTGTCACATTGGCCTAAGCAAGTTTTACCACATATTTTTTTTGTCATTAAAATAAATATTAAAAATTAATAAAAATGAAAAGTGGAAAATGGAGAATGAAAATTGAAAATATAAAATTGAAAAATGGAAAATGAAAAATGGAAAATGAAAATGGAAAATGGAAATTTAAAATTGAAAAATGGAAAATGAAAAATGAAAATGGAAAATGGAAATTGAAAAATGGAAAATGAAAATCGAAAATTGAAAAACTAAAGATGAAAAATGGAAAACGAAATATAAAAAATGGAAAATGAAAAATGGAAATGAAAAATTGAAAATCGGAAATGAAAAATGTAAAATGGAAAATGAAAAATGAAAAGTGGAAAATGAAAATGGAAAATGAAAAATTAAAAATGGAAAATGAAAAATTAAAAATGGATAATGAGAAATGGAAAATGGAACATGAAAAATGAAAAATGAAAATTGAAAAATGGAAAAAGGAAAACGAAAAATGAAAAGTGGAAAATGGAAAATGAAAAATGCAAAATGGAAAATGAAAACTAAAAATTAAAAATGGAAAATTGAAAATGGAATATGGAAAATGAAAACTGGAAAATTAAAAATTAAAATTGAAAAAAGGGAAATGAAAAATGGAAAACGGAAAACGAAAAATTAAAAATGGAAAATGGAAAACTAAAAATGAAAAATGAAAATTGAAAAATGGAAAATGTAAAATGATAAATGAAAAATGGAAAGTGAAAAATGGAAAATGAAAAATTAAAAATTAAAAAAGAAAGACGAAAATTGAAAAGTGAAAAATAGAAAATGATAAATTAAAAATGAAAATTGAAAATGAAATAGGTGGAGGGTATCAAAGATTCGGCCCAGCCGAATTTAACTCTTAATTGATTATAATTATCTTTCATTTATATGGCGATCCTGCCAGGAGCACGTCATGGGAACAGGACCCTATGGCGTGCTCCCGTATAATAAAGCATAAAATTGGAATCAAGAGATTTAATATAAACATTTAAAAAACAAAATACAAAATATATAAATTCTCTATAAATGTGTAATATTTACAAAACGACTTTTAAAGAAAAACCAAAATTGTGTGCAATCTTAAACTTTACGAAAAAATATTAAAGATGATGAAAAAAAGTAAAAGTAATTATTTACAAATTGTACAAGAATCGTCTTAAAACAAAATCTACAAATTATAAAATAATTTAAATAGAACTATATAAACACAAAAAAATAAATCCTTGAAAAGAAGAAAAGTGAAGAGAAGTAATAATCATGTTTTTAAAACAATATAGACTGAAGTTAAACAAAAAATTTTTGAATGTTGATTCACAATGATACAAAATATTTCGTAAAAATTATAATATATCATTTAAAACGTGAACAGAGGAAACAGGTGGGGCTAAAACACCTGCAACAGCAGTAACAAAATAAGCAACAACAGCCAAAACAAACTCATTGGCGATAAAGGCTGCAACATTGTCAACAAAATGAAGTGTTTTATCCAGAAAAACAATAGAAGTAAAAACAGCATCAACAAAATGTAGTGTTTCATCCAGCAAAAACGATAGCAGCAACAAAATGAAGTTTTTTGTCCTACAACCACAACAGCGGCTACAACTATGCCCGCAACAATATCAACATCCTTATAAATAAGTATTTATAATTTTAATTTTAAGTTTTCATAATTTGTAAACAGGAAGATCGCGGCCACCAGTGCTGCAATCAACCTGAAAAGTTCTTTTTTCTTTCTAATTAAACAAGGGAGATCGCAGCCACGAGTGCTGCAATCGACCAACAATTAAAATATTCTAAACTTTTATAAAAAAGGGAATGAAAAAAAGGAGAAGAAAGTTTTTCTTTTTCCCAACATAAAAATTTATACATTATACTTAGAATCATAATTAAATTCCGTTTATTAAATACTAGAGGACCCCTGCTGCTCCGCAGCATTATATTATATTATATTAATTTTTATAATATAATACCAAAATTTGCCAAGAGAAGTTAACGTACAGTAATGCCAAAATATGCCAAGATAAGTTAACGTACAGTAAAAGTAAAGTTGATTCTCCACGCATAACTTTCCTCAAACCCAACGAATTTAAGCAGTTAATACCTCAAAAGAAGGAGCTTGATCCACTGAGTGTTCATAGACCTATGTCAACAGCCTACGTTAATTAGAACTCTAGTTATAGATGTTTGAGAGAAGAAAAATATTGAAAAAAAATCTTGAATGCAAAGTTTATTCATAAATTCTTTTAATATATAAGATTAATAATTTTAAATATTCATAATACTTATACAGATAAGGAGATACTTTTAAATTTTGAAATTTTGACAACAGAAATATATATATAAAAAAATGGAGTAATGATAATAAGAAGAATGAACAGAATTTTAAATAGGAGCATTTGACATTTTTTTTTTAGGAAAATATTTTATTACATTGAAATGTATACAAAAAAAAAAAAAAAAAATTAATATGAATAATACAATTATTACAATTTTTGAAGAAATTAAATTAGAATTTATGGTCATGATCTATTTAATCACTTGGTCAATTTTAAGCTAAAGGACGATAGTTAATTTGAATAGAGTGAAAACCAAAAAGGGAGATACCTATTTATTTTTTGGATTTTGGGAATTTTTCAAACATTCATTCCTTTCAATGATAAATCACCCCTGGCTCAAAAACTAGATTTGACTATCAACAACATCGCACAGTGGGTGAAACGCTTAATCTAGCGGATTTAAATTAATATCTCGGCTGTTTCTTATCCGATCGGCACCAAACTTTCAGAAATAATTTTTTATATATCGTCTAATATGCGTGTCAAGTATCGGATAAATTGGTCCACTATAATCCAAAATTTCTATGTTTTCATACGATTTAAATTAATATTTAAATGAATATTTTTCATTTTTAATTTTTTTTTTGTATTTTTATTTTAAAAGTTTTTTTTTTAAAATTTAGTAAATAATAATATAAACTGTTAATAGAAATTATTCAGAATCTGAGCTATCAGTGTATGAACATGGATCCTGCAGTTCAGAGATTTTTAACTTATTTGTCTAATGCAATATTTTTTTTGGAAGACCTAGAAGTAGATTTAGACAATGATGACATAAAGGGATCTGAGGAAAACAAGAGTGCATGCATCAGGTCCTCCATTGTATGCTGTCGAGAAGTTTTACGTGTGTGATGCAAGCGGAAATTTCGGACGTCTTTATTTCTAGCCTCAAGTGCTTCTTCCGACATCATGCCAATTGGTAGCACAACATTATTTATAATTTCTGCTCCATGAATTAAAATTTTGTGAATAGTACTAGGCATGTAAAACCACGGATATTCATTAACATATATTTGAGCTGTTGCAAATGCATATTGCCGAAAAGCATCTGGATTAACATCGTATCCACAAGCCATAGCATGCAAAATTACGCTTAATCTTATAATAATATCTTCACTAACACCTGTTATTTGGGCAGCCAAATTGGGTTGTTGAAAGAACCTTCTAGCTGTGTTGCCATTATTTGTATTGCCACAACCAGCCATTGGTATATCCACAAGTAACGCCATTTTCTTTCTTAGCTCGTTTTGTAGGTATACTTTCCTTTTTTCAACTATAGCTTTATCGGAACTACGAATCTGCCTCTTTTTAATGGGAAGCCTGTATGAAATATGAATGACACACTCAAAACAACGAATCCACGCGTGAAGAGTGGATAAACCGTACTGGAAAAAATTTTCATTTACTGTTAGCTTTTGGATCACATTCAGATCGTTCATCATTTTCGGTGTAGCTTTACAAATTCCGCACGTTTGTTATGATGTTTCCACAATAGTACTAAACACTTTTCCATCTATCATGTCATATAGAACTGATGGTGAACTTGGAATGTGCTTGCACTTGTTGGTCTAATATTTGATATTTGAGTTTCAACACTGTCAACCTCGATATTGACCACATTGGATGTTTCCTTCTGACAACTAATTTTGATTGGTCTGCAGAAGCGAGTTGAAGAAGGTTGCGAATTTTTCCAAATAATGTTGGATCCGAATTGCACTTGCAATGGTACAATCCAAACCGTAAACATATGATCATCGATCATATTCTTTTCAGGATCACTATATCGTTGCCGGTAGGTAGAATGCCCAGAATTTGTGAAATAAATCAGGGTGCGCTGCAATTATCATAGCAACAGTGTGGTCCACCAAGCTCTGAAGGGGCACTTCAGCAGGCGAATCTGTCACCAATAATCCACTAGGATAGCACCTTTGCTTAGCTAGTCTCAAAACATCATAGCTTGGGTAAATGTTGGCACTTCGATCTTTTGCACCAGCCTGCATTAATTTGTATGAATGTTTCGTATAACCTCCATCAATATAGAGAGCCAAGGCCTCTTCTGGAGTATATTTAACAGGTAGTAGTCTCTCAGATTCAATACTTTTTTTAATTTTTGCAGCCATGACATCATTTGAATCCAATATTGAAATTACCTTCGATGCAGTTCTTTTTCCAGTCCTGTAAAGACTAGATCGAGTTGCCGCAATTAGCTCGCTGCACGAAGATTCATTTATTAATGACGAAACTTTATGGACTTGACTTTTTACACTACAAGCTGAAAACTCCTTTACCGGTCGTCCAACTTGTGCAGAAGTTGTTGGAGCAATTAACTCAAGGTCTCCTTCTAACCATTCCTTGTTTCTTTTTTCAAAATATGGTAATCTTTTATTGCAATCTTTCAATTTTTCCACTAACTTGAAAATAAAAATTCTTAATTTTCTACCCATTTCACGGCACTGTTCTTCGTTATGATTATTTTTTATTAATTATATTATTGAATATGTGGTTTTCTACTGCCAAAAATTTTTTTGACGGAACAGCTTCGTTATACCATATTAAAAAAAGTTCTCTTTTTGAGACTGACATCGTACCTACAAAATGCAAGAAACAGTACAAACAAAATAAATAAGACTTTCGGCGGACACTTTTGGACAACAAAATATCTCCTCTTCAGAAGTTCACTAAATGACATTCAATGGAGGATTCACCGAAGGCTATTTTCTACTGAGCCACAAACAATTTTTTTTAATAAATACATATACCACAAAATAATTTTTTTTTTTTTGTTTTTTTGGTTACAAGAAAACAAAAGTCGATAAACTCAGTGGGATATTGGTTATCGAAAATACAAAAAAAAAAAATCGTAATTACACATTTAAAATTTTAATTAAACGACGCTAGATTGACCGTTTCACCCACTGCACCCAAAAAAAACCGACTTTGAATTAAAGAAAAGGTGTTTTTAAAAAACTGTAGTTAAAAAGGTTTTATATCAAAGACAAAATCTTCATATCAACAACTTATTCTTCAAAATTTTAACGATTGTGCTTTTAAAATCAAAAGTACAAAACTGTTCTTTTCAAAATAAAGGCAAATTCCTTGTTTTAAAGATTTTAATATTTGATATAACGATATTTGTTATGATTTACTGTTTCATGCAAAGCGTACTTAATCACAACAACTTATCTTTGTTAAAAAGACGAAAAACTGTTGTTATTTTATGTTTCGCTTATTTAAAAACAACAACTGGCCTTTATTATACCCTCCACTCCAGTGTGCAGAGGGTATATATAAGTTTGTCATTCCGTTTGTAATAATTAGAAAAAAAAATTTGGACCCCATAAAATATATATATTTGTGATCCTTATAACAACCGGAGTTGATATAGCGATGTCCGTCTGTCCGTCTGTCCGTCTGTCCGTCTGTGGAAATCACGATGACGGCATCAATCGGGCAGCTAGGGTGCTCGTTGGCATAAAAAATGATTCATTAACATCCTGAAAAGTTTGCTATTTAAAATCGTCCAAATCGGTCGATTAGGGCCCGAGATTTGAATGAAGAACTAAAAAAAGTCTTGAAAAAATATAATTTTCTATGTTGTTCTTGTCACGATCACGCCCTCAATAGGATAGCTAGGGTGATAATTTTTAGTGAGAATGATTCACCGAATTCATGGGAAGATTTCTACTTCAAAAATCATTAAAATCGGTGGAACAGGTCCAGGTAAATCTATGAAAAATTAAAAAAAAAATGAAAAACATGATGTTTCCATATTGTTCCTGTTGTTATTCTAAATGTTGCATTGTTGTCATAGCTGGACTTGTTGTTTTTGCGGTCTTTGTGGTAATAATATAATAAAAACAAACCCTTTGTACATTTTTTTTTGTGAACTCTGGTAGAAAATTTTAAAAGTTTCCATTGTTTTGGCATCACTAAAAAAATTTGTTAGATCATTTCTGTCATTGCCACGAGCCTGCATGCAAAATTTCAGATCGATTGGCTCACGGGAAAGGGGCTAAAAATCGATCCAAAATTTTGTCGACAAGCAGACACTACCAGTTAATATAAAGGCAGTAAATAAAGGGAGTAAAAGTTCACCAATAATTTAAAAAACAAATTTTTATGTGTTAATTTATTTAAAGAAAAAAATAATTAAATGAAATAGTAATAATAAAAAAAAATAATATACAATACAAAAAAAAAGAATATATAAATAAAATAAAATAAAGATAAATGCATTCATAGCATTATAATACATATAAAAGGTCAATGTTTTCTAACCGTAACCGTAACGAGTCAGTTGTTTTTTTTTACATGAAAATCATTTAAAACAGTTACCGAACGTAACCGGAACGTCCCAATACTTTTCATGTGAAAAAAAGGCTGACACGTTACGTAACAGTTACATGTCGCTAACTTGTTCTTTACACAGGCTACTGCTTTTGCAGCCAACTTCAAGTCTATTTATATAGTTTCGTAAGCATAACTGATAAAATTGTTTCTATTATTTTTTGCTGTAAGTAATAAATTATAAATATACTGAATTTGCAAACTAAAATGGATACATATATTGGAGGTGCTTTAATACAAAAGAGTTAACGAAACAAAATCAAAAAAAAAACAACTCTACAACATCAACAATGGCAGTCATATGTTCTTCAAATAGAAAAAAAAAACTGCAAGTGTGTTTTGTTGCCTACAAAACAAAAATAGTGTTGACAATATAACAAAATATGTAAAAGAAGTTAGTGCTATGAAATATTTTATTTTGTTTAAAAAAAAAATCGCAAAATGAAAGGCTATAATTCCATTAATAATCAAAAGGCGTTAAACTAATTTATTTATTTTTACGTTGTACTAATGCATTTTAAATAAGTAAAAGTAATTGTTTATTTAAATAAAAATGCATTTGTATTATATGTTGCTGTCGTATTCAGAAAAATCAAGTAGCTGACTATACGACTACAAATGCTGCTGCCAGCAGTCGTCTATGTGTTTCATTCATGATGTTGCATTTTTTTGCGAGCAATACTTACATATATTCTAAATAAAGAAATAATAGTTCTTTTCATACTGCGAAATCTATACAAATATATGTACAAATACTATATGTCAAATTTCAAATTTGCAATAATTGATACATTTTTGAAAGAAAATTGTATAATATGAAATGTCTTTAATTTATTTCATAGAAAACAATTTTTTGAGGTGCGTGGATTTTCTATATTTACTGTTTTACTATTTTCGTAATGAGGTTAAATGAGTTAAAAAGAATTTAAAATATTTGAAAATATTAGGTGAGGATCCTCAAGATGTAATATACGATCGGTCTAAAACTTTTCACTTAGAGCCACAGTTAAATTCGAAACAACAAAAACCCATATATTTTGTGCATAAAGTTTAACATTAAATGTGCTTTTCTAAAATGTCTATATATTTTTTCTCATTCATTTCTGACCATCTTCAATGTAAATTTACCAAAGTTTTTTTTATTGCAATATGTATATAAAACTTAAAAATTTAATATTTTTTATTGTGTATTAACTTATTATTCTGCGATTTTCATTACATCACAAAATGTTACAAATTGGCACTACTGTTTCAAAAACAGAAAACTTCTAAATCAGTTGAAAACAGTTGATCTGTAAAACTGTGTGTGAAATTGTGTCAAATAAAATTACAAATATTAATAAATATAATAATACATATATATATATATATATATTATTAATTTTGTTAAGAATTAGCACAAAATTGATTTTCCATTTTGCATTTCATTTATAAAGAATTCTGCCATATTTTGTTAAAGGGAAAATCCATTTTTGTTATATTAAAAAAAACAGACTTGCATTTAATTTTTCCGTGACTGCCTCAATAATTGCGTAGATGCCACCACAATATTTTTTCTAATTAAATATTAACCAATATCTAACTAGAATTATGATTTATTCCGACTAAAAAGTTCCAATTAAAAGTTATTCATCCCAATTATGAATATTCTCAAGGAATTTCTTTCTCACGGAAAATACATTTCTCGAGAAAAAAATTCCTCCAATTATAAATTCCGCGTGAACAAAAAATGATTAACTGGCATCATCGAATTTCGAAGCCACTTGCTTTGCTTAAGGTGCTATTACATGATGTGTTTTTTACATATGTACTGTCAAATTTTCCCACAACAAAAGTTGTACACATCGTGTGATACATATGAAACATTGTTTATGTACAATACATGAGGAAAGGCACATGTACATTTTTCAATTAGAGCAGGTTCTATTTTTGTATGACAATCATATGAGAATACAACACTGATTGTGGCGAAAGAAAAACAGAGTAAATTATGAAGATTAATATTGAAAGAAAAATAAATTGTTTAATATTAATTAACAATTAAAAAATATATAACTTTTTTTTAACAATAAATTTTTGTAAATTCACAAATTAAATCAGCTGTTGTTTACATTTAGAGCTTATGTCATACGTAAATACATATGCACGTGTGATAGCAAAAATTATGAATCGTATGTAAAAGACAATTTTGACAGACATGAGGAATTTCATATGGATAAAAAAAAGTGACAGTACATATGTAAAAAACACATCGTGTAATAGCACCTTTATTGACAATTTATTTTCTATTTTTTGTGTGTGTGCAAACGACCCTACAATAAATGTCCCAATAAACATTTTTGTTTGCTATCAACTTGAGGTGCATTTGAGATCAAATACATTTCTCAAATCTCCAACGTTAATTCTCAAATGCCCTCAATAGTTCGAATATAGTCTTCTCAACTTAAAAGGCACATTTTTTATATGGCGATTTTCATAGTTATCAAATTGAGAAATTTGTGATTCTCAACTTGATAGCAAAGAAATATTTCCAATCGGTATCAAATGGAAGGTACGGAATTGGCATATTAAAAAATATTATACTAATTTTAGAAATGAAAACAATGTACTTTTTTTAATGTTTCAATTTAATTTCATTATATATTTAACATTACTATGTACATATTTAACATTAAATGTACATATTATGTACATTTTTTAAAATCTAGAATTAAAAATAAATGAATTAATTAGTTGTACATTTTTTGAAAAATTCGACAAAAAGCAAAAATAATTAAAAATATATCAATGATTTATTTGTACTTTTTTGGCATTTTTTAATTTAATTTATTATTTATGACATATTTAAATAATATCTCAGACTTAACACAAATCGTATTCAAGTTGAAAAAATGTTTGTCTCAAGTGGAGAAAAGTGTTGGATATCCAATTGAGAGTAAAAATGTTTCTCAAAGATTGGAAAAAATGTTAAATCTCAACTTGATGTCAAGTTGAAAGCAAACAAGGAGAAAAATTGTTCAACCCAAGTTGAGAATTACATTTGACATCAATTTAAGAACTTAACTTTTCTCCAACATTGGAGAAATAATATTTCAATGCATACTGGGGAATGACCGAAACTAACACATAAACAGTTTTTTCCTATTTGAAAAACATATGACTGTCCTTGTTGCTGTTGTAGAGTTGTTATACCCTCCACTCCAGTGTGCAGAGGGTATATATAAGTTTGTCATTCCGTTTGTAATAATTAGAAAAAAAATTTTGGACCCCATAAAATTTATATATTTGTGATCCTTATAACAACCGGAGTTGATATAGCGATGTCCGTCTGTCCGTCTGTGGAAATCACGATGACGGCATCAATCCGGCAGCTAGGGTACTCGTTGACATAAGAATGATTCACTAACATCCTGAGAAGTTTGCTATTTAAAATCGTCCAAATCGGTCGATTAGGGCCCGAGATTTGAATGAAGAACTAAAAAAGTCTTGAAAAAAAAATAATTTTCTATGTTGTTCTTGTCACGATCACGCCCTCAATAGTGCAGCTACAGTGATCATTTTTAGTGAGAATGATTCACCAAATTCATGGAAAGATTTCTACTTCAAAAATCATTAAAATCGGTGGAACAGGTCCAGGGAAATCTCTGAAAAAGTAAAAAAAAAAATGAAAAACATGATATTTCTATATTGTTCTTGTTGTTATTCTAAATGTTGCATTGTTTTCATAGCTGGACTTGTTGTTTTTGTGGTCGTTATGGTAATAATATAACAAAAACAAACCCTTTGTACATTTTTTTATCAACTCTGGTAGAAAAATTTTAAAGTTTCCATTGTTTTGGCATCACTAAAAAAATATGTTAGATCATTTCTGTCATTGCCACAAGCCTGCCTGCAAAATTTCAGATCGATTGGGTCACGGGAAAGTGGTTAAAATCGATCCAAAATTTTTTCGACAAGCAGACACTACGAGTTAATATAAAGGGAGTAAAAATTCACCAACATCTAAAGCAAATAATGCTAAATACCTAGTTGTTAATAAAAAAAAACAATTGGGCAATTCACAATGGGTAATGTATCGTTTTTTCTCCTGTATCGTGTATCACTTTACAATAGTGTAAAACTGTTGTTGATAATTTTCACTGAAAAATCTGATACACGATCCAACTTCATTTGCTATGTTTAGTAAATGTTGTATATTGTATCATAACATATCAGTTCCAAGTGAATGCCAGTTTTTATGAAAAAGAAAAAACAAATACATAGAATATTATCAGCATAAATAATTATAAAATAAAATATGGCAAATAATGCAAATAACGCAAATACATCGATAAGTTTATTTATATAAAAATTAATGTTTATATTTTTAGTATGTATTTTCTCTTTCAGTACCAACCAAAACATTTAACATTTTTTTTTTCATTATAAATTAAAATGCAAGAGGTACGTAACTAAAACTCCAGGGTATATCTCACGACCAAAAAGCAAACACTGACAAGTGTTTTCTCTTATACAAAATAGCAGAAGCGACGAAGCGATCTTTCCTCGTTGGATCGAAAATTACTAAAGAAAGCGTTTTACAATATGAAAATACAACTGAGTGTTCACAACAAATGATTGTATTGTGTATTTCAATACAACATACAATGTACAACACCTGTTGTGAATTGCCCAAATGTAAATTTAGCAAAAAATTTATGTATTAATTTATTTAAAGAGAAAAACACAAAAATAACGTTTGATGTTGTATTTTTTGTGTGTAATATTTAAATATACATACATACACATATTAAATAATACAAATAATGTACATATATTATATATATGTATGTATGTATATTCATAGTAACTGCATGTTAGAAATAAATCGGTTATTTTATTTACATAAAATTCTGCAGTATTTTGTTGTGGGGAAAATACATTTCTTTTGTATTAACAGAGTGTCACTTCATTTTGCTCAGCGTGACTATGCCACAGTAGATGCCGGCATAATTTTTGTTTGTTCTAATTAGCTTTGCAATAGTTTTTTCTATTTTAACATGAATGTTAATATTTTCAACTAGATATCATACAGAACAATGTTAAGAGTATACACGGGTTGGTCTTTTATTTCATACGTTTTTTCATTATTCTTTTACAAATATGAACATAAGTTTTGCATATTACCCACCAATCTCACATCACACTGCAAGTTCGAAAAACTCAATACACTCACATTTTTTTTTACTAATACACACACATTTTCCGCAGTGGTCACACTAATGGCACCAAATTTTTCGTGCGAATAGTGGCAGACACTAACGATGATTAATGTTACCCTGTTATAAATTTAATGCAAATTTACTGGATTCTGTAAAATTGTAATTAAAGTTTTAACTTGTTAAATCTATTATAATGATTTATTTTTTGAAATGCGCATACAAAAACGCAAGTTTGTTAATTATAGAGCATAAATATTATTAACTATTATTAAAATAATACTAATAATAATAAATGTAAACATTTTCCCTCAAACATGTGCCTGTATAATAAACTTGGTAACTCTACTTAAAATAAAATAAGAGAGAGAAGTATACAAATTTTTTCAAGTTTACGCTTCGACAACATTTTAAAAATGAGATTGCAGTCAGATGTTTGAGCATAAAATTTAATGGCGATGGATTCGACTAATTCGAACAATTTTTCGTTGATAATACGTACACAACGATTTTACAATTTCAGTGTGATGTGAGATTGGGGGGTTAACTTTTTGTTGTCTTTACAAAATAGAGTTACTGAGTTCGTCAATGAGTTTTTTGCTTACAAAACAGTTCTACATAGTTATATAGAATTATTATTCTGCTTTACCTATAAAATATCTGATTGCGATTACATCTAATTTTTAAAAATTGTTTATAATTAATAAAGCATTATTATTCACATAAATACAAAATTTCACTTTTTAAACTGAAAATAAAATTTCCAATTATAAATTAGAAAATATTAATTGAGTTTCAGAAAATCATATCAAAACGTCGGAAATAATAATTTTAAATTTAGAAATATCTTTACATATAAAAATGTTTACATTTAAAAAAAATATTGCCATTCAGGAGATATTAATAACTTTTCAGTACCGCGATTCAGTAACTTCTTTTAACGATAGTCGAATTGTAAAAAAAAAAGAAAATTGCAAAATTATCAGTAAAATTTTGAAACGATATTCGCTATTGTTAAAGTCAGCTGTTGTTGTTATCTAAACGACAACCATTTTTGTGTTGTTTATCCAATCGATAAAAACTTAAATTTTTAGGTTGAAATGTCGTCATACATAAATAAAAATCATGAAATAGTGAAGATATTTTGCTTTAATTAAAAAACTTTTTTATATAAATAAAAAAATTAAATAGCATATTCAATTCATTATTTCATTTTCAAATAAATAAACAGAAATATTAGTAAAAAAAATAAAGATATTAAACATAAACATAAAATCATCCTGTCAAACACGAAGTAATTTGTTTTTTTCTATTCTTTGTGTTCTTCGCTTATTTTGACAGAGATGCCACTCCTTTACAATTTAAATAAATAGAAAAACAGATTTGTCGATATTAATTTAAATTCAATGAATTTAAGAAAACCTCAAATGATATTTAAGAATTGCTAACATAAAAATTGTTACATAAGTAAACGTAATTTTATGAGAATGTTATTTTTTATATATAAATTTTCAAAATTTTTTTTGGACGAAAATTTGAAGTTTTTCAGAAAATAAAGATAACATTAAATTATTTTATTTAAAATGTTTGGGACTTTTCGTTTTTTGCGTTTTTCATCCCTAATTTGATTATTTATTATTATAAATTTATTCTCTATGTTTTCAAAATATGGCAATATTTTAAAAAAAAGTTGAGAGAGCTTTTTTTTGGTTATTATTTTGTTACTCCATCCAACCTATATGGCCACAATGAAGAAATATTTGGCCAGTTAAAAGAAACTATACAGCCATCTCCAATTAGCACGATTTAATGCATATAGCCACTCTACACAACCATTACCTTTGCAATGGAGGTTAGGGCGAGCTATTTAATTAGCAAAAACTAAATTAAACGAGAAGTTATGTCATATAACCGGAAACGCATGCATATAGGTATATAACCAAAATGCATGCCGATCAGCAACCACGATGACCAAAAAGCAAACACCGAAATAAATCCGAAATAATAGAAAAGAAGAAAACCAACCCAAAGAATTTGCTGAAATAATTTGGTATTAAGTTTAACAAACCGAGGTGGAGGGTATCAAAGATTCGGCACAGCCGAATTTAACACTCTTACTTGTTTTTAAGACAAAAGTTGTCGACCAATGCATTAGCGTGTTTATTTTGAGTGTGTGCATGGCTGTGAGAGAGAAACGAAATATATGTCCATGGTTGTCAAACTCAGTGCTTTTAGCACTGTTTTTAGTGCTTTTTAAAATTTTCGACTCGAATATTTTTCGAGTTAGTGCTTAGTGCTTTTTTTGGTGCTTCTTTTTTTAACATCAGTGACACCAAATCTTTATTTTCAAAAAAAAAATTTGTTTTATCAGACAAACACCAATTTTTTTATTAAAAAACACCAATTTTTGATTTAAAAAAAACACCAATTCCTTTACAGTGTAAATATCATATGGTCTTTTCTTTTCTGGAAAAAAATATGTTACACTTTATAATGCTATATTTTTATAATTCTTGCCTCACCCCTTTAAGATGTTGCATTTTTGTGGTCAGAATAGAACATAAAATTACAACATTGAAACACTTTTTTATTGAACATCTGAATTTGTTCACATTTTTATTCTCGGATACCAAAAAATATAAAATTAATATAAAAGGACGTTGATATTTTCCATATTAATAATTTATTTTAAACGAAACAATTAAGAATACTATTTTCCTTATTTTTTGTTTGTTTTTTTTTTCGCAAATACACATAAACAACAACAACGCCAATTGGAGTGCGAAAAATTCAACTTTTTAATTGTGCGACATTTATTATTTAAATTTAAAATTTAGTGCATTTTTAAAAAAAATAACGCGTTTTCATCGGTTTTGGTGCTTTTTGATATTTGAAAGTTGAAATGTAAATGTCTTGTAAAGAGTGAACAATCGCACATGATTTCAAGAGAGTAAGCAAAGTGTTCTTATGTATACTATCCCAATAGGAAAACGGAATGAATAGGAAGCATTATTGAACATGTTATTAAGAATGGTTTCTAAAATTTACTCTATTTAATGCATAATATTAATAACTTTCCTGCTGGGATACAAAGATCGCAAAATGTGATACTGTGGTAAATATGCAAGAAGTAAAGTTGAAGCAACTCAAAAAATACCGTTACGTTACCTACCCGTGCTGTCGTTGTAGTCAATAATTTCATTTTATGTGTGATTTTTGTGAGGTACAGTCGCGAAGTAATAAGTGGAAATTAATTAATTATCAATGAATATATTCTATAAAGGTTGTGTTTTTACAGAATTTCTGAAACTATTTGGATGTGAATATATGTACAATTATTATTAATATTTGATAATGGCCAGTGAAGAGGTACCAGTTCAAATGGATATTGAGTTACCAACATTACTCCGCGAATGGGGAATGTTAAAGAAAACAATTGAATTGATTTCAGAATGCGGTATTTGTAAGGTGGAATCACTTAAAAAGATGCATTCCTGTGACATCTCCACAATATTTCACGAACGATGTGACCTTCAACAGAAAATTGAATTCAGATATCGTCTGCAGAAATGGAAACTACAAAATAATGTTAGTATGGTGGCGATTATAAAGCCTATAGTACACGATATGTAAAAAGCCACATATATATGTGGCTCTGACGTCACGAGAAGGTGTCGCATATAAATTACATATTTCGTATGTGATGCAGTGGTTGCTTTTGTGAGTGTTACAAAAGAGTTAGTACACGGCATGTGGCCATTGTGACAAGATGCTGACGTCAGAGTCACATATATATGTGGCTTTTTACATATCGTGTACTATAGGCTTAAGAAATTAAAATATTTTCTTCCAATATAAACAATTATTTAAATTTTGATTATTTAAATTTAGTACGAACTATTGACGTGTAGCGAAAGTGACAAAACCATTACCAACAGTTCAAAGACATTTGAAAAGGTATGTAATTGGATTGATGATGTCGATGCTATCTATGATTTGAAAGAAATTCTTTGTGGAACAGTACCCGGCAAATCTGTATTGCAATTTTATGAACGAAATGGTGTTTTGACTGAGCAACAGCAAACAGATGTTACCCGTTCAATTGTAGATTTTTTCCACATGAAGCAAATAAAAATGGATCCAAAGCTCATGCAATTTTCCGCAAAATCAATTGTTGAGCTATTTCCAACAGAAGTTCCAGCGACATATTATATTCCACGATTTAATAATAAAAAACCCAGCGGTAAAATTTATGACAGGTATTTCAGTAATACATACAACAAATATAATACCATTCTATATACTTACGTATTTACAACAGATATTTCAACACTTCTTATAAAAGAAAGCCGTACGAAATGGTCAAAAAGATGAGAATGGAAAAATCTGCAGAAAAAAATGATGTGCCTGGTGAAAACTATGATGACTTGATAGCAAAGAAGAATTGGATGATTAACAATCAGCCATCCAACTTATTGGAATTGTGGACTGAAACTTGCCAACTGAGATTGCAAGAGCCCAGACAAAATATTAAAGAAATTTTTATTGAGTGGCCAAGGTACAAAGATCCCAACGGCATTGAGCTAATAAATATCGATTTTGAATGGCTTTTCCCTAATAAAGGGAGTAATTTATTTTCAAAAATATCGCATTTTGAGGCAGAAGTGAGGGACGTAATTTTCCCGGAATATATCAAAGATAAATTAAACGTAAACATTTTTGAAAAAATGGCAAAAACCGATTTGCAACCAGGTAATATAGTAGAATAATAATAATTTGGTTTTATTTTAATACAGTTTTGTTTTTCACAGATGCAAGACACTATACTTTTTTTAATCTGTTGCATGCAGTGATTTTGCCGCCACGGCTCAGCAAGCATCATAAACCAACAATTTCCGATGCACAACATGATATGATCATTCACATTGCCAACATTAACGATCTACAACAAAAACTTGATGAAATAACTTCTGCAGCTTTTAAAGAAAAATCATCGATACAAGCAAAAGTAATAGCTGTAGGTGATACTCCCGAAAACTTGACGGAGTTTTATATATATTTAGATGGTTTTAAATATAAAGTTCCAACATTGCTTGCAGCCATAGACTCTACTGTTAAGTGTAGCTATGTTTTTAATTTAGAGTATTCCCCAAAAAGCAAATATGTATGGATATTTTTGCAAGATTATGTATATGAACTTCCTACTAAGGACAAAATTCCTAAAATTCAAAATATTATTGACAAACTCAAAAAACATGAGTGATAACAGAATCGAGCCTCTTATATCCATACATATTTGCTTTATTTGCCAAAAATCACAAAAATGTTCTGAAACTTTATTGAACCATTTGAAAAACGATCATAAAACTCCAAACATTTTTCAATATCAATGTAAGCTTAAGAATTGTCAAAAATATTTTCAAAACTTTTATAAATTTAAGAATCACATACTGAAGCACGATAGTGTTATTGAAAATTTATCTTTAACAACTACATCAGATGAACAAATTTCTAAAAAACCGAGAAAAGATATCCCAGAAGTTAGTTCACATCAAGTAACAGGCATTGGTACTGAAAACATGGAACATAATTTATCAGTTATTTCAAACTTTAATGCATCAGACATTAGTACTGAAAACATTCAACATAATTCATCAGATATTTCAAACTTTAATGCATATAACTTGAATCACATGAAAAGTGCAATCGAAAGAAATGTAACCAAATTTACATTGAATTTTCACTCAAAACCTTATATTGTCCGAAAACACATTCCAGAATTATTGAAAAATGTGAAGCAATTAGTTATAGCGCCACTTTTAGCTGCTTACAAACAATTCTCTCCTTTTTTACATTTAGAGAAACAAGCAGAATTTAAGAATCTCAATGAATACGTTAATGATATCATTAGCAATATAGACAGTGAATATAAATTTTTAAAATTTTTAGAGCATCAAAATCTTTTTAAACAGCCCGAACTGTTTTCCATATGTTCTCAATTAGACGAGGTTTTTGTTCGTGGACATCCAACTTTGAAGGAAAATAAAATTGAATGTTGCTTATGTGACATCAAATTTCAATTGAAACAATATTTCCAGTCTCCAGGCGTTTTGAAAGATACTTTGCAAAACATTGCAAAACTGAGTTCTTTGAAAAACAGAAGCCATTTTATAAATACAGAGCTGTGGCAATCAAAAGTCAGGAAATATCCGAATAAAGTTTTATTTCCAATTTTTTTGTACTTTGACGCATTCCAAATCAATGATGCACTTGGTTCTCATACAAAGAGTATTGAAGGAATATATTACACAATATCAGTTGTACCTCATCATCACTTAGCCCATTTGAACAATATATTTCTGGCCGGGTTCATTAACTCAGAAGACCTTAAAAATTTTGGTAATCAGTTGACATTACAGCGTCTTATTACGATTTTAAAAGATCTTTCTGAAAATGGTATAGAAATAAATTACAACAACGAAAATATTAAAATTTTTTTTGTTCTAGGTCAAATACTTGGAGACAATCTGGGGCTTAATGAAATTTTGGGATATACCAAGAGCTTTAACAGTAATGGTTTTTGTAGAATTTGTACCAGAACCAAGTTGCAATGTCAAAATGATTTCATAGAAAGATTAGAAAATGTACGGGACAAAAGAATTTATTCTGAAGAATGTTTAAATATTGAAAACAGTTCAGCTGTTAAAGAAATTTCAATTTGGAATAATTTATTTGAATTTCATGTTACTGACAACAAAGCTTGTGACATAATGCATGACATTTTCCTTGGTGTAGGAAAATACAATATTTCAAAAATTTTAAATTATTTTATAAATGTGAAAAAAGTTTTCACTTTGGAAGCATTTAATTATCGAAAACAAATGTTCGATTACGGTCCAGTATTGGTGGGAAATATAAGTCAACCTATAAATCAGGGTCAATTACGAACTGGAAATATCAAATTAAATGCTTCTGAAATGAAAACTTTTTTAAGTATAATATTATTATTGATCGGGGATTTAATTGACCATCAAGATACTGTATATCAGTTTTTAATTATATTCATTCGCATAGTGGACATAATTTTAAGAGAAGAATTTGATGACTTCATGCTTGCAACACTCAGTGACTTAATTTCTAAGCATCATGAATTTTACATTAATATATTTAAGGACACATTAAAGCCTAAACACCATTTTATGGTGCACTATCCAACTGTCATTAAACTCTTGGGACCCCTTAAGTACTTGTGGAGCTTTCGGTTCGAAAGCAAACATCAAATGTCAAAACAATATTGCCATATTATTGCATCGAGAAAAAATGTTCCCATATCTTTGGCGATAAAACATAGCATACATTTTTCTAATACTTTAATAACAAATTCTTTTTTCAAAAGTGATGCCAAAAATTTCAAAAATATTTCAAAAACAGATTTGTCACAGTTAGATTTTTATAAAAATTTAACAACAAATTTTAAAAGAGTGTTTAAAGTAAAAAGCCTAATTTATAGAGGTATTTTGTTTGAAGAAGATTGTTATGTAAAAATGCAAAAAAAGGTATTTAAAATTTTATTGATTTTTTATGATAACAAAGAAAAAATATTTTTAGTTCTACAAGAAATTAAGGCATTATTTTTAGAAAAATATCAAGCATACAAAATTGAAAATCCATATAATTCATATGAAATTCAAAATATTAATAACTTTTTGAATACTTCTAGAGAAATAACTCTAAATAACTTTCATAAAGTTTTAAGATTTTAAGTTTTGGTAACAAATATTTGTAACAATTATAATTATATCAATAAATAAAAGTAATTTTTATTGCTATTTTGTGTATTATTTAAAAATAATTTAAAGGTGGAAATTCTTGATTTTAAATAGATTCTTTTAAAAAACTGTAAACATTGGCTAACAGTATTTCAAAAGAAAAATTGTTGATTTTAAGTATGCGCTTTTGAAAAACTGTGAGACTTATATAACAATTTTTCAAAAAAGAAATTCGTTGTTTCAAAGTACACATTTCACAATCTTTTAAAGAATAAAATCTTTGTTTGAAAGAATAAGTTGTTGAATCTTGGCTGTTGTCTTAAAAGCGTCACTTTTGTTTTTAAATACTCAGTTTATGACAATTCAACAGCTTTAGATATGTAACAACAAAGACTTTTTGCCCTTGGGCACAATTTGACTAGTAAAAGTTGTTGTCATTACCAATATTATCCTTGATTTTACCTACTCTTTTTTTGGGTGTGTGCATCGGTCCGAAATAGGGAAGAAATAAGGGACGATAAGTCGCCCAGAGCACAGTGAAATGGCTTCGGACATTTTACATATATGAAATAATTAATGAAAATTACCTGAAAGCGAAAGGGAAAATTGACTTAGGACAATTATTCCCTAGGTTGGTTAGACCAACCGGCATCCGAAAAAGGCATTAATGGTTTGCAACCAATTATAGAGAAATATATTGAATTATATGAGAATAAAGTGAAATAAATAAAAACTAGAAAATTGCTCACACCTTAGAAGTGAATTGATTAGAGTAATATCTGAGAAGAAAAAAAAACTGACGACCACAAGTGATAATAGGAGAGTATCATTTATATTGTGCTATAGCCCGATGAGGACGCTCATTAACGGACATGAGTACAGAATATAGGGACACTATTCTAAATTATTTATGCAGATATAGGAGAATTAGGGATATAACGTCCTTTTATAGTAATACAGCTGTATAGCTGTGACAAGGGAAAATTAATGAAATTTAAAACAATTCAATATTTAAAAATTTAAGTTTTAATTTTTATAAAACTTAACTAATTAAAAAAAAAATTAAAAAGAAATTAAATTTAAATCTCCAAATAATTAATAAAATCAAATATATATATGTATTATTTAATAAATTATTGTAAAATTAATTTAACCAAAATTTATACGAAAACTTAAATATCCAAATAATAACGTAAACTATAAATTTTAAATAAAATTAGATTAACCTTTGAAAACAATAATGGTGAATAATGATGTAACTAATAACATAAAATCATAAACTTACATACATGTATTAGCTAGTAACTTATTAAACAGAATGACATGATCATTCTAATTAAAAAGGGAGGTGGCATAGCCATCCCATTAATATACATTAATATACATATATTATAATCACTTATGTGTAGTTAATATAATCTCAAATATATGTTAATTAAATAACCTCTATCTTATTATTTTACTACCTAAATTTAAGTTCCAATTGCACTTCTCAAATATTACTCTAGTCAATTCACCTCTAAGGTGTGAGCACTTTTTATTTTTATTTATTTCTATTTATTATCATATAATTCTATATTAATTTCTCTATAATTGGTTGCAAACCATTAATGCTTTTTCTGATGCCGGTTGGTGTAACCAACCTGGGGAATAATTGTCCTAAGTCAATTTTCCCTTTAGCATCCAGGCCATTCTACTCTATTCTATTCCATTTCTATTAATTTCAATTTTATTCTCTTTATAATCCCTGATGCCGGTTAGTAGATCTAACCTGGGGAACAATTGTGCTAAGTCAATTTTCCTTTAGCGTCCAGGCCCTTTCTTTTAATTTTATTCTATTTTCTTCAATTTTATTATCATTTTATATATATGGGGCGTTTCATGTCAAAGATCTTCCACTCTGGATGAAATTTGCACCAGGGTTAGTCCTATTGGATAGTACCTTAGACACAATTTTTCAAGAAGATCGGTCCAGAACTCTCTGAGTTAGAGGGGGTCAAAATTTGATATTTTGTCCAAACAGGTGTTTTTTCTCATCCATATAACTTTCTACCTTGTGTTCTTAGCAAAATTTGTTCCAAAGAGTTTAGATAGCTATTTCTTCAGTCTTTCGGAAAAAGATACTTTTTGACTTTTTTTTTTTGCAAAATCTAAAATTTTTTGACTTTGTTTTTCAAAAAGAACATTTTTTGTATGATGCGAGTGGGATATCCATCAAAAAAATATTTTGTAACTCAAGACAAAGGTTTTTCAATTTTTAGCATATGATCTAATTTGAATTTTTTCCTATTAGTGTTTAATTGTTTCTAAAACTTTAAAAATAAAGCATATACTGAGAAACTAGACAAATTAACCTTTCGGACGGTATGTAACATACCAAACTAAAATTTCATACCCTCAATACTATATGTTTGCGTATGTAGCAAAAAAGAAATAAAACACAATTTAATTTTAGGTTTGATACGTAGAGAAAATAAGATCTATATTTTATTTGTATATACAAATGTATACAAGATGTATTACCTTTTTTTAAAAATATGCACAGCGGATGGTGTTTATGTGTACGAATTGTACGAAGGTACCAAAACGATTGATTTATAAGTTAAAAAATAAAAGAGAGAAGGTGACGAGCAATATCTAAGTGCCGTTAACGGTTTTACTAGTTAAAATCTATGTAAACACTCCTTTCAACGATGTATAAAAAAAGGAGTTTCATAGATTTTAACCCAGAATTAACCCAAAAATGGCTAATTGACTCAAAGGCGGAAAAGTACAAAGAAAATATTAAATTGTACTTAAACATTGCCGGCCACCTTGCAACATCAAGGTGTGTTGCAACAATAATACTTTAACAAATAACTTAAATATCTTAAAATAAGGCATAGTTCAGTTTAAAAATGTGAGCTTGAATTCAATTTATTAATTTTTTTTTTTTTTTTTTTAAACACTTAAATTGGCCAGTAGGGACCTCGACGTAACAATTTTCCATAGGCCAGTAGGGACCCCAATGGAAAATTGATTATAAATAAGTATGAGCCAGTAGGGACTCTACAATTTGAGCCAGTAAGGACTCTACATATGAGCCAGTAAGGACTCTACAATGGAGATGGGCCAGATATGACCCATCCAAAAATGGTGTATTGCGCCATAGCATCCTCATAATCGAGCAGAGCATCGTCAAAAAGGTTAGGGAGAGATTCCATATTTCTATGAAACAATAAAAAATTTAAAGAAAATATCGAAGAAAAAGTAAATTATTCGGTCAAAATGACCAGTTTGGTTATTGGTCGTTTTACAACCCCATTAGCAGTACGAATATCCGCGACCCTTACGCGACCGTCACTTCCCGGATAAACTTTTATGACCCGGCCTAAACGCCACGATGTTGGAGGTAGATTTTCATGCTTGATAACGACTAAGTCGTTTTCCTGTAGATCGCGTTCCGGATATTTCCATTTATAGCGCTTATTTAACGTCATTAAATATTCTTCTTTCCATCGGCGACAAAAAAGTTGAGACAACGCTTTCATTTTTCGAAATCGATTAACAAGACTTATCGGAGATTCATTAATTTCAGGCTCCGGGGGAGCAAGTATTGGTCCACCTATTAAAAAATGACCAGGAATCAGAGCTACTGGTTCCCGAGGGTTATCCGCCATAGAACAAAGAGGACGTGAATTTAGACAAGCTTCGATTCTTGCGAGAACTGAAGAAAGTTCTTCAAAAGTATATTTAAAAGATTGCGCTTCCTTACGAAAATGGTGTTTAAAACTCTTGATCCCGGCTTCCCAAAGGCCACCCATATGAGGTGCCCCGGCCGGTATAAACCGCCAAGTTAAACCCTGAATACCATAAATAGAACCCACTGCAATCTGACTTTCCTTAAGAAATATCTTAAAATCCTTCTCTAATTCACGCGATGCACCTACGAAATTTGTGCCATTATCCGAAAATAAAGTGTAGGGGCAACCTCGTTGAGAAATAAATCTGTGAAAGGCAGATAAAAAAGTAGGCGTCGATAAATCAGACGTTGCCTCTAAATGAATTGCTTTCGTAGAAAAGCAAACAAAAATACAAACGTAGCCCTTCGTTATCCTACAAGCTCTGCCCGTGAAACTTTTGATGTCAAAGGGACCAGCAAAATCAACGCCCGTTGTCATAAATGGTCTAGTAAGAGTAGTTCTTTCAGGGGGCAGAGCCGCCATAATTTGACGACAAGATACTTTACGGTCAATAATACACCGTTTACAACGACCAATGACTCCACGAATTTTCGACTTCAAGCGTGGAACCCAATATTCAATGCGCAGTATTCGCAACATCAACTGATTTCCACCGTGAATGGAAATCATATGAACAAATTCTATTAACAATTGAGTAAATCGGCTCGAATAAGGTAAAATAATAGGATATTTCTCCGTATTTGAAAGGGATGGTGATTTAACCAAGCGACCATTCAATCTTATCACACCGTCTTTGTCGAGAAAGGGATTCAAAGAAATAAGGCAACTCTTTGAACTTAACGGTTTTTTGTCTAACAGGCACTTATATTCATCTGCATAGTGATGTTTCTGAGCCACAATGGCTAAATGCAATTTTGTTCTTCTGATTTCATAACCAGCAACGATTTTATCCACATTCATATAACGATTTGACCTATGAGCTGGATGACTATTGTAAAAGAACCTCAAAATATATGAGATTATCCGAAGAGCTCGATCAAGACGAGAGTAATTATTCAAAATATCCACATATATATCTTCCCCCTTAACGTCCGTAAAGAAGGAAGCATGAGTTTTGACAACCCGACCCTCAATGTCAGTGTCAAGATAACTTAGATCCGTTATATTCCAGTGCACTTTATCTTGACCCAGCCATCTTGGACCATGCCACCAAAGCTCACTATTTTCCAGCTCAGTGGGAGAGGTACCACGACTACCTAAATCTGCAGGATTATCCTCAGAACGAACATGATACCAATTATGGTTTCCTACATTTTCTTGAATGCGGCATACTCTGTTCGCTACAAATGTGGTCCAGGAACACGGCGTTTTCCTTAACCAAGAAAGGACTATCGTCGAATCAGTCCAACAGTAAATTTGATCAATTTTAATATCAATTTCACCTATTACCGTCTTCAAAAGTTCAGAGGCTAACACCGCCCCGCACAGTTCTAAACGAGGTAGAGAAATTGATTTGATGGGGGCTACTTTGGTTTTCGATGAAAGTAGGTGAGTATGAATTTCGCCGTTAGAGGCCTGAATTCGAATATAAATCACCCCCGCGTATGCCTTTTCCGAGGCATCAGAAAAAACATGAAGCTCAACAGAATTTCCCGGCGAATAATTAACCCATCTTGGAATACGAATAGTATTTACCTCATGATAAGAAGTTACAAATCTTTTCCATTCAACTTCCGTCGGAATTGGAAGCATATCATCCCAATTTATATTATCAAGCCAAATTTTTTGCATGATAATTTTAGCAACCACAATTACAGGACCTAACCAACCTACAGGATCAAACAATTTCGCGATAGTCGATAAGACTTCCCTCTTAGTATACCCAGATTTTAATGAAATAGGAGTCACACTGAAATAAAACGAGTCCAACTGAGCGTTCCACTGAATTCCTAAAGTCTTTGAAGTACTCGATTCTATAAAGGTCAATAATTTAGCGTCAACTAAATGGTCCAAAGGTATGTCTTTCAAAATACTCCGCTCGTTTGAAGTCCATTTTCTTAGCTGAAACTTAGCAGAGGCCAAAGCAGCGACGAGTTGATCACGAGCCATTAATGCAGTCGAAATGTCATGAGTCCCTGTCAAAACGTCGTCAACGTACATGCACTTTCGTAGAATATGTGCTGCGAGAGGAAACTCAGCCTCAGAATCGTCCGCGAGTTGTAATAACGTCCTAATGGCAAGGTATGGAGCGCAGTTAACGCCAAAAGTCACTGTCTGTAATTCATAGTCCCTTACAGTCTCCGTCGGAGAATCCCTAAACAAAATTCGTTGAAAAGGGGTATGAGAAGGATCAACCCGAATCTGTCTATACATTTGAGTGATATCACAATTGAAGACGAATTTAAACAGACGCCACCTAAGAATAAGTAGAACTAAGTCTGCTTGTAAGGTAGGTCCTACGTAAAGGCAATCGTTTAAACTAATTCCATTAGAAGTTCTATTTGAAGCGTTGAAAACAACTCTCAATTTAGTTGTCTTACGTTCTAGTTTTACCACCGGATGATGAGGTAAATAACAAAAAGAGGTAGGAGATGAAAAATTTGGTAATACCGGTCTCATATGTCCTATGTCCAAATACTCCCTAACGACGTCATCGTACATCTCCTTAATTTCAGGTCTACGCAGTAAAGATGATTCGGTCCTAAGATATTGTCCCATAACACCAGGTCTTGAAGTCCCTAAAGAAAATTTTTCAGGAAATTCAGGCTTAAATGGGAGAGTCACTACATATCGACCATCAGATTCGCGACGAGTAGTCGCTTTATAATTTTCCTCACAAAATTTGTCAAATGGAGACAGAATTTTTCTTTTAGGAGTTTCCTCAAGTTCCCAGAATCTCAAAAGATTTTTGTTAAGGCAATCTTCCTCTGAAAATTCGACATTCGTAGAATATACCTGAACTTGAGGTTGTACAACTGGACCAGTAATAATCCAGCCAAAAATAGTGTTCTGAGCTAGTAAAGAGCCCAAAATATTGCGACGGATTTCTCCCAACAGAATTCTTGGATATAAATCCGCGCCAAGCAAAAGATCAACAGGTCGACTGTCATCAAAATTAATATCGGCCAAACGAAGGTTTGGCAAATTTTCCTTTAAATACGAGTGGACTGTAAATGATGGTAAATTACCCGAAATATTTGGCAAAACAAGTGCCAATGTTTCCAATACAAGGGATGAATCGAGGGTGGAGCCAATTTTTAATGAACAAAGTTTTCTAGACATTGCCGTAACTGCCTGATTAACTCCTGAAATTTGAGCATTCGTCGAAAGCGTCGAAATTTTCAGGCGATTTTGCAAACGTTCAGAAATGAACGATGCTTCAGAAGCAGGGTCAATAAGGGCACGGGCTGGGTACGTAGTACCCTGATGAATAAGATTCACCATAGCCGTCCCTAAAAGTACAGTCCTACTTTGTGCTGTATGAAATACTTGACGATTTGTAGGAGCTGTGGCATGATTGGCATTCGAAGATGATGCGATTGCAGGTACGGAGTTTGAAACTCGTGAAACAGAAACCGAACTAACACCCGAATTCGACCGATTAGTATCCCTAGAAACTTCAGAAGATGGTAATTCACGGTGTAACATAGTATGATGTCTCTTGTTACAAATGGAGCAATTATACGAACTGCTACAATTTTTAGCTTCATGTGTCCTTGCGAGACAATTGACACAAGAGTGAAACTTTTTTACCGTAGAAAATCGATCCGCAA
Organism: Cordilura impudica; assembly: GCA_963682025.1. Lineage (NCBI taxonomy): Eukaryota > Metazoa > Arthropoda > Insecta > Diptera > Scathophagidae > Cordilura > Cordilura impudica. The sequence goes on from OY821519.1 coordinate 178,687,479, forward strand.
CAGATAAACTTTTGAATCGATGACAAGAACGTAAAAAGTGAACTTGATTCTTACAAAGAACACAAGAAGCACTTGAAGTTGAAGCAGCATTGGTATGATGCGCTTTGATTTTAGGTTCAGAAAGCCGTTTAGCAGATTCTGAACCCCTAAGATCACGTAAACAATCTAAAGTTTGAACTCTTTCTGTCAGAAAGAGGTCCAAATCCTTCCAGAGTGACAAAGCTGATTTGTCCTTTATACTCTGTTCCCACAGACTAACAGTTTGCGAAGGTAACCGTTGAATACAAAGAAATACAATAATAGGATCCCAGCTGTGCGTCGAAATATTATAAATTGACATAGCCGTAAGGCAACCGTTTATTCCGCGTTGTAAAGTTTTTAATCCCGACGAGGTTTCCTTATCAAGAAAGGGAAGGCTAAATAGCGATTTTAACTGGTTATTAACCAGCATACGCGGATTATCATATGCGTCCCTCAAGTTGCGCCACGCAACATCAAAACCTTGATTAGTGAGAGGGCATTTTGAAACAATTTCCCGAGCTTCGCCAATAGTTTTCCGAACTAGATGGCATAGCCGCTCAATATTGCTAAGTCGAGAGTTATTGATATAAACCGCTGTAAAAAGATCCCTAAAAGTGGGCCAAGAAATGTAATCGCCCTCAAAAACGTCGGTATCGCATGGCGGAAGCGTTAAATTATGACAAAAGTTGTCAGCTGAATGGAGGTTTACGCTAGAAGACTGAGACTGCTCTTTCGGTGTCGCGTTGGATTTAAAATGATGTAATCGTTCATTAATCCTAGATAAACAATTAACGTACGCGTTAAAAGTGGCTTCATATTTCGATTCAGCCGCGTCAAAATCCGCTGGTTCCGCGTCATCCGAATTTTCTAAATATGATAAACAAGTACGATATGTCGATTTTACTTGTTCCCAAAGCAAGTCCAATTCTTTTCCACGAATTTCAAGATTAAATACCGAATGTAATTCCTCACGAATATCGTTGAATTTCGCCTCAAATTTAATTAGCGTATCCGAATCGCGAATAAAAATATCAAGTGCAGTTCCCGGCATTTTGGTTCGAATTTATTTTAAAATAAGTTAATTTAATTTAAATCTATATATATAAAATTGAATGTGTGTTTGTTTATTTGTTTGTTTGTGTGTACCTTATAGGAGACCAAACCTCTGGACCGATCTTCCTGAAATTTTTACAGCATTTAACTGGGACTCTGGCATGATTAATAGGGTACTTTTTTTTGACCACGCCCACTTTTACGCCCACTTTTTTAAAGTTATGTAATTGCTCCCATATAGTTTTTAACAGATTTACTTCAAATTGTATACACATTATACTCCAGGCGAGGTAGAAATAAACATTTCTTACGCCACGCCCCCTTTCACGCCCCTTTTCACGCCAAATTTTGTTTGAAAGTTTTAAACTTTTTTTTCTCTGTACAAATTTGTTCCTTCCAACGGATTTTTTTATTTGGTAGTATATTGCTCTTAATACTGTTAACGTCGCCATATAACTATGAACCACGCCCATTTCACCGCCCTCTTTTTTTTACTTATACCACTAACAATGTTTGCTATACAAAATAATTTTTTTGTAATATGTATTTATCTAAAGTTTTATACACTTTTTATCTACAGGTAAGGTAGCCATACATTTTTTTATTACCAAGTCCCCCTTTTTCGCCCCATTTTACCTTAAATCATAATTAATCTGCTTTCAATCTATCTATATATATAAAAATGAATGTGTGTTTGTTTGTGCTTTATAGGAGGCCAAACCAAAGAACCGATCTTCCTGAAATTTTCAGAGCGTGTTGCTGTGACTCTGGAAGGAATAATATGCTATATAAATTTTTGATTGGACAAAGGGGCGGTGCCACGCCCATATAACCCAAAATTTGAAAAAGTCATATCACGGGAATTTTTTTACCTACAGCAGTCATATTTGGTACATATGGTATTAGCATGAATAGAAATACATACAAGAAGAAAAGTGGGCGGGACCACGCCCCTTTTTAGAAAAATAAAAAATCGTAATATCTTCTAAACTACTGGGAGGATCGTCATGAAATTTTCACAAAAGGATATTTTTGCGAAATAATAAGACCTTAGCTATATAAAGTTGTTAGTGAGCAAAGGGGCGTGGCGTATATATAAAAACGTTGATGCATTTGATTGTAACGAATGATCTCCGGAACCATAAGAGCTGTCGAGGTAGGATTTCCAGCATAGGTTCGGTTCGAGCTCTTCTGTGTTTTTTTTTTAGTTTTAACCCTCTAGCTGGCGTTGGGGTCAAGTTAAAAACAAAAATTTTTACTTTCAGCGCGATTTGACTGCAATTCAGAATGAACGTATGTTTCGTCATAAGAAATTTTTGTATGTATAAATGGACCCGATAGGTGGCGCTGGGTAAAGTTATTTCGAATATTCTTATTTATGGTGTGATTTTAATGAAACTAAGAATGTACATATATGTATGTTAGAAACATTTTTTTATTGGACCCGGTAGATGGCGCTGTCGTTCGAAAAATAATGAGTTGTCAAATTTATATAAATTTTAATAAATAAACTCACAAACGTTTTTATATATAAATATTCTAACGAAAAAGAAGGAAAAAGCCGCTACATTATTGCATGGTGGCCGCACAGCTCATTCAGCACTCAAATCACCGTTAAACGTACAAAAAAATGAGAATGCCGTCTGTAATATCAAAAAACATTCCGGTATGGCAAAAGTTCTGCAAAAATGCAGTATTTTTATTTGGGATGAATGTACCATGGCTCACAAACATTGTGATTTGATTTGATAAAAGATTTGAAAGGCAATGAAAGATTTTTTGGTGAAGCTCTCATTTTATTATCTGGAGATCTTCGTCACACATTTTATATAGGTATATACAGATTCTAACTAAAATAAAAATTCATTGAGGGCAAAACAACGTTTGCCGGGTCCAGCTAGTAACAATATAAAAATTCGTTAAAAAAATCCGAAAAAATAATAATATATTATAAACTAATAATATAAAACTATATTAAAAAAAATTTTATTATCTTAATATGTGGTATTATTTTAACAAATTAGAAGCAAAACCAAAATTTGCAAAAAAAAAAACATTAATAAAAAACACACTGGATATGTCGCGACTAAAACGGACAGTAGGGTGACTAACAATGTTATAGAAAAAACAAACCAACACAATGCGTGTGCGTATATATTAGTGTGAAGAGAAATGAACACACTCTTGAGCATAAACACAAAAAAAAACCAACGCGTGAACGTATAGAGAAATAAAAACTATTCAGCTTAAGCAGTTTAAACACGAAAAAAAAACGTTCGCGTGAGCGTATATGTATAACACAAAGGAAAAAAAACCGATTTAGTTATGTTTAAATGTAAATCTGTTTAAATTATTATTATTTGCACTAAGCACTTTTTTTAAAAATCCCGACGGCTTTTTCTCTTTCCTTCGAATAAAACAAACACGATATGATTATTTATATTATTACTTGCACTAAACACTTTTTAAAAATCCCGACGGCTTTTTCTTTTTATTTTCGATTAAAACAAACACGATATAATTAATATCACCATCCACGTAAAGAATATACACGTAATGTAACGTAACGCGTAGGGTTGTAAAACGAAAAGTACGAAAAAAAATAGTATTTTAATAATGGACTTTTTTATTTTTAAATTAATTTTTATTATACACTTTTTAAATTTTTTGATTTGCTCACACATAAAAAAAAAACTGAACTATACGCACCTTTAGTTTAAATTTGATGTAAATTGTAGTTGCAGCGAAGGGTTGTTTTTGCAGGTTCTTGCTGGTGTTGACAAGATGAAGGCTTTGGGAATGTTGAAATGAATAATTTTTAAAAATTTTCCAAATTTTTCCTCAGGATCCGGTTCGCAGGACCAAATGTTTGCGTATGTAGCAAAAAAGAAATAAAACACAATTTAATTTTAGGTTTGATACGTAGAGAAAATAAGATCTATATTTTATTTGTATATACAAATGTATACAAGATGTATTACCTTTTTTTAAAAATATGCACAGCGGATGGTGTTTATGTGTACGAATTGTACGAAGGTACCAAAACGATTGATTTATAAGTTAAAAAATAAAAGAGAGAAGGTGACGAGCAATATCTAAGTACCGTTAACGGTTTTACTAGTTAAAATCTATGTAAACACTCCTTTCAACGATGTATAAAAAAAGGAGTTTCATAGATTTTAACCCAGAATTAACCCAAAAATGGCTAATTGACTCAAAGGCGGAAAAGTACAAAGAAAATATTAAATTGTACTTAAACACTATAATACCCACAATATGTTAACCTCAGGAAAAAAAATCACTTTTTTGCTACAGAAATGTTGAAAAATAATTTTTTTTATTTATTTTACAAATTTATTAATTTATTGTAGCTGATGAAGTATTTAAGTTTTGTCACTTTTTAAAAATCCAGCCTTTCTTGGCGTTACTAGGTTCAGCTGTTGATTGCGCTGCTGGTTTCTTTTTTGTTTTGGCTTTGGAAAGAAATTGAGTAGAGGCTGAAAACTTTTTCACCTTGAGTCTTCCAATGACAAGCGGTATAAAAGCATGGTATTGAGTGGGGCCATCGAATGTTACCGCAGCATCGAATCTGCTCTTCAGTGTTTTCAATGTTTCCTCATGATCCTCTTTGCTACTAAAAACTATTTTAGTTTATTTACAGTAATTCTTTGCCCAATGACCTAAAGCAGTCGTATCTAACATGCGCTCTTAATAAGAGTACTGGAGGCTATACTTCGCTACATTTCTTTTATGCTTTGCTCCAATACCATCACATGCTCCTTTAGCATGAGCAGTAGGATGAATATGCCACTCAGCTGGCATTCCAAAATCGGTTTTATGAGCCATAAGATTTGCGAAGCTACTTTTGTAGCAAAATCGGATAATCAATTAAATCCTAATGAAAAATCAAATAATCTTACTGATTCAACTATTCTATTACCTTCAGCTACGACAACTCGAAAACATAAGAAAAAAACAATATTTGTGGCTCGTTTATCATCTGATACTTCTATTGAAGACGTTTCCAATTATATGATATCCAAACTCGGCCAAGACCATCAATTAAATGTTTTTAAAATCAATTATGCTGATGAAAGAAGCAAAGTGTCTTTTAAAGTTATAGTTCCTTCTGAATTATTTGATACCGTTGTTGATCCACACTTTTGGCCACCAAATGTTATTACTCGTGAGTATATATACAAGGATAAGCCGAAAAATGATATTGCCTATTTACCCAAATCAAGTGTTCCTGTTCCAAAAAACTAATTAATTCTGCTGTCGATCCTATCACTACTACTTATCAAAATGTTAGAGACCTTAACACTAAGATACAATTCCTTTTTGCTGACAGTTTTGGTTTTGATAATCATATAATTATTCTGACTGAAACCTGGCTCCATAATGGTATCCACAATTCTGAAATTTTATGTCCTAAATATCAGCTTTTTATACGTGACAGAAATGATGGAAATCGTAAAGGTGGTGGAGTTTTAATTGCCGTGATGAACACTTTTTCAGCTGAAGAAATATTCTTAAATGATCTTCCTAACATTGAAATTATCTGTGTGTTGTTAAAATTACATAATAGTAAAATGTTTTATATCATTTGTTCTTATATTCCTCTAAAGTCATCCATCGAAATCTATGATGAACATAAAAAATCTATATACTTAATTTAAAAAAAAAATTAAAACCAACCGATTCGGTCATGTTAATTGGTGACTTCAATATTCCATCAATATCTTGGCAGTCTGAACCCGATTGTAAGCATTTAGTGCCAGTATCAGCTGAATCAAATGTCGATTTTATAAATGGACTATCTTCAAATTGTCTTTTTCAAATAAATAACGTCGTTAATGCCTTTGGTAAGTCATTGGATTTAGTTGTTGTGAACGAACCGACCGACTATTACATATCAAAAACATTTCCTATCTCAAAATCAGAAGATCGTTATCATCCAACTCTACAAATTAATTTTGACATTCCGAATACAGTCTTCAGTAAAAGTCGCATTCATGATAAAATATTTTGTTTTTCAAGAACAAATTATGATGTTCTTTCCTCTGCTTTATCAAAAATTAACTGGTATGTTGTTTTCGCTCGTCACAATGATGACTTAGACATGACGCTAACATCATTCTATCAGTTGCTAGAAGAGTGTTTTTTAAAATCGATACCTAAATTGTATCCACCGAAATCTACTGGCCCTCCGTGGAGTACGAAATTTCTCTCAGGTCTTAAAAACAGGAAAAACAAAATGTTCAAGAGATATAAAGAACGTGGATCATCTGTAAATTACATGAACTATTCTATTGCTAGATCGGAATACAATTTGGCAAATCGTTCTGCTTACAATAATTATGTGATTAAAATTAAAAAAAATTTAAAAAACGATCCTAAATCATTTTATAAATTTGTAAACTCTAAAAAGAGAACACTTGATTTTCAAACAAAAATTAAACTAAATAATATAGAAACCCCTGACGATATTTCAATATGCCACATGTTTGCTGACTTTTTTGCTTCAACATACTCCTCAACAGTTTTGACAATACTTCTGAGTATCCATACTTGAGTCCCGATGCATCTTTTGTAAATATTCCATTTATTCAAGAAGAAGCTGTTAAATAATTTGATGAAACTAAATTTTTCATATGCTCCTGGTCCTGATGGTGTTCCAAATGGTGTTTTTAAGCGATGTGCTAACATGCTGAATATTCCCCTAACGTTTCTATATAATAAATCACTTAAATTGGCATATTTCCCAAATTATTGGAAAAAATCCTTTATAATTCCATTATTTAAAGCTGGTAGTAAATCCGTGATTTCAAATTACAGAGGGATTGCAAAATTAAGCTCTATTCCAAAACTATTTGAAAAACTCATAACTGATGCTTTGTCTCACCAAGTATCTACAAGGTGGGCCAAAAGAAGTCATCCGATGTTGTTTGGCTCTCATTTTTGCAAATGGCGGCCAATGTCAAATCTGTTTTGACATTTGTGAACTAGACAGATGTAGAATACAATCGAACAAGCCATGGAGCGATACACTCCCCAAGAACGCGGAATAATTGTGTCTATTTTTTGCGTAACAATTCGTCTGTAGTGTTTGCGCAGCGCGAATTCCGTCGCCGATTCCCTGGTCGTCCGACACCGACTGCGCAGACACTGCGCCGTTTGGCCACCAACCTTGAAGAGTATGGGACCACACGAGACGCTGCCAAGAGTGGCCGGCCCCGGAGCGCCCGTTCTGCCGTGAATATCGCCGCTGTTGCCGAGGATGTCGAGCTGTCGCCAGAAACATCAACCAGACGCCGTGCCTCGTAATTAGCCCTCAGCCGGTAGTCCCTAAGGCGAATTTTGGTCAAAGCCCTACGCATGTTCCCATATAAAGTCCAGTCTGTGCAACAGCTCCAGCCTGTCGACCGCCAAACGCGTGTAACCTACGTCCAAGCCATCCTCTATCTCGAGGACGAAGTGGACGATTTTTCGACCAAAATCATATTGAGCGATGAGGCTCATTTTCACATCAGCGGGTACGTGAACAAGCAAAACTATCGCTTCTGGGGCATCGAAAATCCACGAGTGATGCACGAGGAGCCCTTACAATCGCTCAAAGTGACTGGATGCGGCGCTGTTCACGCTGGAGGAGTCATCGGGGCATTTTTTTCGAGGACGCCGCTGCACAGTGGCGCCATTTGAGTTTTTTCGTTGCAAAAATCATATCTTTTGAACCGAATAACATAATTGAACAGTTTAAACAGCATATGATAGATAACTGTTTAGCCTATGAAATGAGCGTTTGGAAAGGGTGATACGCTTTGTAGGGGCCTACTTATGGGTTATCAAAGTTAAAATTTGTAGAAAAATCAATTTTATGGTAATTAAAAAAAATTATTTTTACATTTTTAGATTGTTTTTATTTTTTTTTCTTTAGGGTTTTATGTTTTAAATTATTACCCAACGAATTAAAAAAATATTACTTCTTTTTTAAATTTATTTTTTCAATTTTCTGTAAAATATTCATCACAATTCGTAAGAGAAGGTATATCTAAAAGACTAATCATTGCTAAACTATAATTATTTTCTAACTCTATTCGTGACTTCACATGCCGCAGGGAAGAAATAAGAAGATGCTGCCAACATGTTGAAGAGGTCCTCATTTTGCCTTACCCTTGATGCTTTGAATGTGTTCTGCAATCTATATTTTTTATAAAATTTGTTAAGAGACTACTGTGCTTCTTCAGAAAGCTCTCCAATTGGCAAAAACTGGTACTCAATTATATCTTTGCCATGCGCCAATATTTTATGGACGGTCGGGGTCAACTTCTTCTGTGGATACATTTCTGCTAAAAGAGATGCAGTTTTCGATGCATATTCTCCATATTTTGTAGAATTGACATTTTCTTTGCAGTTTAAAACGTTCAAGATCGTTACCAATCTTTTCACGATTTGATTGTCAATTCCAGTGATTCTAGTTACTGCCTCATCATTTACAAAAAATCTCCTAGAAGTGTTTCCATCGTTTGAGTTACCGTATCCGTGCTTGGGACAGTCTACTTTTAGTCCAACTTGTTTAAAAAAAGCATCCTGTATTTGCTTCTTTCTGACCTTTTCCATATCCTTTATTGATGTATTTTCATCGAAGTTTTTCTCCTCTTGTGGTAGGGTATACGCCAGTTTTAGCAAGAACTCCATACACCTTATCCTTGCGTGCAATGGTGACATTCCATATTCGTAATTCTCCTCGTTTGTAGAATCGTTTAAATTACCAAAGTTCTTCTGACTCTTTTTGCAAATCGGGCATGACAATGTTGAGGTTGTTCCTGTCAGTTCGTTTCCAATTTTTTCGTCAACCATGGTCAGGTGGAACTCGTATTTGCATTCAATATATTTTCCTTCTCCAATTTGCAGCTTTGTAGGCTTAATCTTGCTTATTTGTTCTTCAATGTCCTTCACCTTGGTCCTTATGAGTTCTGCCGATTCCCTTGCAAACTGAAACATTATTGGTCGGCAATAATGCACTGATGACGGACGTGGATTTTTCCAGTGTAGGGAAACATCAGATTTTAGCCGCAAAGGAACAACAGATGCCATAAACATATTTCCGTCCGATATTGTAGCGTCATCGGAAGATATCCTTTGCTTATAAACGCTTTGTCCGGATGATCCATCGCAGCCCCATTTGCTGATCAATATCAGTTTCTCAGGAAGAATTTTCACCTCATTTTCAGGAAGACTCTCCAACAACCGTTTTGCTGTATGGCCCATGAAATCCTGCAGATTGGCTTTCACAGAGACTTCCGTAAACTCCGTATGCAGTGGTCGTGAATTTATTTTGGTTTGCGTAATATGCTTGTATTGTATCCTGGTAAAACGTCTGCCCCGTGTCGCATCAAGGATGCCCGTAGTATCTCATATTTTTCTTTGGAAAGTTGTAAGTCCATAAACAAGGCCAGGGCTTCTTCGGAAACATACTTTTTAATGTGTGCGTTTGTGGGCGTGGGAATGCTTTCCTTAATCCTTTTTAGTCGCAGTGGGCTTGCATCAGCAACAGATTTTGTAATCTGCGACCTAACTCTTTCACTATCCTTTGTATATTTATTAGACAGCGCGTCCGATAAATGCTTCGTGGTCAAGTCATTGGTGGCATCGTCAAGTTTCCTCTTGTGAAAATTGAACACTCCTCAATACTTTTTTTGGCCTTCCTTTTGCTCCTCTGGATGATGTGGTGGGTTTATCTACTGCCAATATATCCAGGATGGTGTCTTAATTAAGCCAGTCCTCGTATTTGGAGTTGAAGTTCAGAATGGTTCGATTAGATTTCACCCATTTTGCCTTAATATTTGCATATATCAGATAAAAATTATTTTTTATAATTTCGTTTCTCTCAATATTTCCGTATAAGCTATCAAGTTCTTCTAAAGCAGCTTCCGTGAAAAACTTTGGTGAAACGCCATGTTTTCAGCAATTAAATTGTTTAACGCCATGGTTTCAGTACTTGTTGCGCCAACTTTCAGTCGTAGACTAATCCAGGCATTATGCTTATTTTGCAATTTATAGGCTTATGCTACATGCCTAAAAATTTACCTGTTCCCTGCATACATATGGATTTAGGCTGAATTATACAATTTTGATATTATGCTCGTGTCTAAATAAGATTTGTGCCTACCTGGAGGGATTATAAGTCAATATTGTTCTTGACCATTTGTACTCCAAAGTAATTTTTAAGTGAGGTGCGTACCTGAGAATTTCAATGAGTAGTTTTTTGTGCATCCTGTGTCTGTAACAGAATATTGGGAGTAGACTTTGGCAGAGGCTCACAGGTAGACAACCGACTTAAAATGCAATTTTCAAACTATTAGATCAAACTACTGTCAGTCAAAACATGTAAGGGATGCACGCCATACAATATCTGCAACCATGTCTTTTTAAACTTTTTTACCTCTAGAAGCCAAACGGGCACATACGGGCAGATAAAACCTTTTGAATTATGTAAAGAAATAATCAAAGAACATGTTTTGCAAATATGGCAAATATAGAAAAATATGGATTTTTTTATTTTCCGTCAAAGTTGAAAAATAGTGAAAAAACGGATAGTTTTTAAATAGTGATTTACCAGGAGAAACACAAAGCAAACAATTAATTTTTTTTATCATTATTTATTTAATAAATACATCAATCAATACAAACAAAAAATAAGGCGATTGGTTACCTATTTTTCGTGATATTACACCTGAAATCGCAACAGATTGACTAAAAAGTGTGTGTTTTTTTGAAAACCGAAAGTCGGTCAACTTTGAAGGGTTATACCTTCTAAACTAAAAATGTCATATTATTAAGAGTAGCATATTTGAAATCGTTGAAAAGTTTTCTATAACATGGGTTTATTCAAAACTTCGTCGGCGCACATGAAAATTTTGATTTTTGCAACCTCGTTTGCTCTACGGGCGCCACTGTGCGCTGGTCAAACGACAACAGTGGACGGTGCGCGCTATAGGGCCATGTTAACCGAGGTTTTTCTGCCGCAATTGAACGAATTAGGACTGGAGGACATGTGGTTCCAATAGGACGGAGCAACGGCACACACTGCGCTAGCTACAACCGCTATTCTGAAGGCGGCGTTCCCGGGTCGCCTCATCTCTCGTTTTGGCGATTTACACTGGCCTGCAAGATCGCCCGATTTAACCGTTCCAGACTATTTTTTGTGGGGTTTTTTGAAGTCTCGAGTTTACGTCAACAAGCCCGAAACCCTGGAAGCCCTCAAGGACAACATTCGACACGAGTGCGAGAATCTGTCGCCCGAAGTTCTCGCCGAAGTGATGAAAAATGCCATAAAACGAGCCCGTATAGCAATCAATTGTGACGGCGCCCATTTGGCCGATATCATCTTCTCGACTTAACCAATAAAATTCTAAAGGTTCAAATAAACATAATCAAAAAACAGAATCAAAGTTTTTCATTTAGAAAAAAAATGAGAGCCAAACAACATCGGATGACTTCTTTTGGCCCACCTTGTACAATCCTAGCTCCTGAACAACATGGTTTCCGTAAATCCCGCTCAACTGTTACCAATCTTCTTGAACTTACAACGATTGTTAATGAAGCTTTTTTAAGCAAAATGCAAACTGATGCTATTTATACGGATTTTAGTAAAGCATTTGACAGGGTTAACCATGATCTTCTATTGTTTAAGCTTGATCGTATGGGTTTTAGTAATACGCTATTGAAATGGATATATTCCTATTTAACTGGCCGAAAACAGTGTATAAAATTTCGTAATCTTCTACTTTATTCATCCAACAATAATGAGAAACAATCACGTTTACAGCTGGATATTAATAATTTCACAGCATGGTGTAATAAAAACTTAATGGACCTTAATGTAAAAAAATTTAAATATATGGTGTTTTCAAGATCTTTTCCTATTAATGGCCTGTTTTTGATGAACAACGATCGATTGGAAATGATGGAAACATTTAATGATCTCGGGGTTTTATTGGACAAGCGCCTGGATTTTCGTAGATATATATCACTCACAATTAACAAGGCATTTGGTGTGCTTGGTTTTATCAAGCTTTGGGCGAAAGAGTTTTCTGATCGTTACACAATAAAGGAACTTTTTACTACAGTAGTAAGACCAATTTTGGAATATGGTTCTATAGCTTGGAATCCTTTTTACACCGTTCATTCAAATTCAATTGAGTCTATTCAAAAACAATTTCTAATATTTTGCCTTCGTGGACTTGGATGGGATCCAATTATACAATAACCTTCTTATAGAAGCCGTCTCGCTCTTATTAAGCTTCCTACGCTTAAAAGCCGAAGAAGTATGCTTAATATAACTTTTTTTGTTCAACTTGATAAATGGAAATATATATTCCGAATTTCTCCTTAGCAGAATCAATATTAATACCTCACAGCGCTGTTCACGTATTTTAAGTTCCTAATTGTAAAGTATTATCGTACAAATTATGCCAACTCTGATACTTTTCGTCGGCTGTGTATAGAATTTAATCAATTGCATAACATTATTGATTTTCAGAAAAATTTAGATTTGATTAAAAGGGATATAATACTTTATCTAAATAATGTGAGATAAATATTTAGCTTGCCATTTTCAATTCTAAATTGTGTTTAAACATAATATAATATAATACTTTATCTAAATAATCTATACTAATATAATAAAGAGGTAATGTGTGTTTGTTTGTTTCTTTGTTTGTAGGGGGTAATCTCCGTAACTAGCCATCTGATCTTCCTGAAATTTTCACAGAGTCTTACTGCGGATATGGGAAGTGCTATAGGCTATAATTTTTTTAATATTTTTAGTGGGCGTGGCACCTCCCACACAAAGTAAATTTTTAATATCATATACATATATTGAGTACCATGACAGGGGGAGCTTTGCAAATTTGTGTGAGGTCACCTATTGTTAATATTAGCAGCCGCGCCGGAAATGGGCCGGATCGGAGAAGTGGGCGTGGTACCTCCCATACAAGTAATAATTCAATATTATATATCTCGAGTACTATGATAGAGAGAGCTTTTAAAATTTGTCTGATGGCACCTGTGATGATGTTACACACATCTTCATTTATCTTTATTTATTTCATTTATTCATCTTTATTTGTTTATATTTTTTTTGTTTATTTTTGTTTACTATATGCACATGCACATATTTATTTGTAATTATTTGTTTACATTTATTTATTTTTTTTTTGCATATCTTTTCTTTTCATTCAACACATACCACAAAGTACACTAACCTTGGCTAAAGGGTTGAATTACAAAACAATAAATTATTGTGTAATTAAATATCACTGGAATGCAGAATGACAAATTTGTGAAAATTCAAATTGTGTCAATAACCCATGACAAATAGGAATGTCACTCAAATTTTGAGGGGAAAAATTTAAATTGATTATTGAACGTTTTCTGATTGGCTATTGAGTCCAACGTTCAAAAATCAATGAATTTGTAATATGCGAATGTAAAGAAAAGAGAAGACTATTATTTAAATTAAGTAAAAATATTAAATTATAATGATATAAAAGACCAGCATTTTAAAATAAATAAATCAATTATAATTCTGATTTGAAAGGGTTATAATTAAAACCAAACAGAGATTTTCTCTTTTTACTGGCATATTCTGCCAAAGGGTTCAAACATTGGCATAATCTGCCTACGTGCTATCTCTGTATAACATTAAAAAAGTGCATCTAGCGTGCACGCGGGAACTGCTTTGAGGAAAGCACTTGACAAAATTCCTCCTGAGATTGGTCCGGTTCTCACCCAATCTTAGTGTCCTTTTGTACACCCTCATACACTATATGGCGAACCTGCCAAGCTAACACTATATGGCGATCCTGCCCCCTCTTACACTATATGGCGATCCTGCCCCCATACATACACTATATTAAATTTAAATGCCACTATGTACGTAGATTGCTACAAGGCATACATTATATAACGGTCCAGCGTTTTTTATAATATTTGGTGATCCTAGCTGGCGTCCCACCTACACTATATGGCGATCCTGCCTTTTACACTATATGGCGATCCTGCAAATACCGATCCTGTAAACATCTACACCACTATATAGATGCCTGCAAAGATAAATTGTGCGAAAACCAATACTGTCTACATCATCAATCAATTAATCCAATAAAGAAAAGATCAAGGGGCGGCAAGAAAACCAAGGCAAACAAACAGCGAAAAGAGCTAAGAAGACTTATCGCAATCAGCCAAGGGGAGCAGAAACATAAATTTTATCAACAATTACGGTTATTAGACTAGGATGAGTTTCTGGAAAAAGCTAGGAACATCAATAATGCTCATGCTGGCAGGGTATGAAGCAGACAACGTAATAGACAACGGAAAACAAACAACACATAATCATCGAGAAATTAGTGACAATACGTACACCGACTCCAGCAATCGAAGAAGATGACCACACCTTACATATAATATTAGTAATAATTTGTATTTTTTTTGCAATTATTTTATACAAAGTGCAACAGCACTATAAGAAATATGCTATTAAAACGGCATCTAGGATTTGCGCCGCAAATGTTTAAAAATTAGATACTTTAGTTAAATAAAACAAATATTACTTTACCTTAAATGGACAAATTTAATATTATACAAGAACTTTTAAGAAATTTAAAAAAACAGCCAAATAGGAGATATACAGAAAAAACAATTAAAGCTAAATTACAAGTAGTCAAGGAAATTAGTCAGGAAATAATAAGTGAAACTAAATTAGAAGAAAGGGAAAACATTTTGAAAACATTAGTAAAACTAGAGAAGGAAATAACAAAACTATTAAGACAGAAAGAAACAGAAGAACCCCAACCAGAGGGAGAAGAAAAAACAGAAGCACATATAACAGAATTAGAACCAGAAATAGAAAACAATACGAACATGGCGTCTTTTAATCTAGAAACGGCATTCAAGGTAATCCCTGAATTCAAAGGTAATTTTCAAGAACTTAAACCATTTCTGACAATAATAAAATTAATATACGACACCTTGAATGATACATCTAAACCAGTCTTAATAAATTTCGTAATAAACGTAAAATGTAGCTCAACGGTTAGAACGGCAATTGGTTCCGACCCATTAACAGATTTTAATTCCCTAAAAACATTGCTCACAAATAGGTATAGGAATAATCGAACAGTGAGTAAAATACAAAATCTACTTTCTAGATTTCAACAACGAAATGACTCAATAAGAACCTATAGTGATAAAATTTTGAAACTAATTGACGAACTAAACGAAGTGCAAATACAAGAGTTAAAGTTAGAAAATGAAACAGAAATACACAACGTGAAAAAAATAAATGAACTATATTCTCTTAATATATTCAAACAAGGTTTGAATGAAAAATATATAAGTACAATATTTGCTGCACAACCAAAAACACTAAATGAAGCAGTAACTTTAGCATTAAATATAGAAGGTCAAGTAGAAAACCAAGTTATGTTTTTTAGTAGAAACAGGAACAATACCTACAACAATCCTAACAAAAGCAATCCAAATAGAAGGAACAATCAGGGAAGCAATAATTCCAATTATAACCAACGAAACAATAACACGGGTAGAGATTACCACAATTCAAATAGACATACTAACAATAATTATTCAGACAGCAGTAATAATAATTCAAATAGAAACAATTCCAACAGAAATTCGAATAGCAACTACCGTTACAATAATAATTCGAATAGAAATAATAACAATAATGGCAATTATAATTCAAATAACCAAAATCGACATAATAACCAAAATCGAAGGAACTATAACAATAGTTCACGAAACATACACGTGTTACAGGAAAACTCCCAGAGTCCGGAGGGGACTCAAGCGAACATTTAAATGCACCTTCCGGAAATAATAAACATAAAATATTTAATATTACGAATAACATTACAAATTATATAGAATTAAAATATAAATTAGATAACAAATATTTAACTTTCCTAGTGGACACTGGCGCTGACATATCTTTATGCAAAAAGAATGTTCTTAATATAAGTGAAACAATGAAAATAATTGTTGTACGTTGTCAGGCATTTCAAATGAATCCATTACCTCGTTAGGTACACTTGATATGCATTTTAGCATATTTAATAAAAGTATTTCACACGAATTCCAAATAATAGAAGACGATTTTCCAATTATAACAGATGGAATAATAGGTCGCGATATTTTAAATAAACTATTAGCTAAAATAGACTATGAAACTTTTACTATAACTTTTGTTATTGAGAATGAAGAATATACCATACCTATGAAATCAAAAGTCTTAGCGAAGTCATACATCAAATTAACGTAGATTTAACGGAAGACAGTTTGGTTCTAAACAAACAATTAGAAGAAGGAGTATTTCTAAGTAATTGCATCATTCCAAAGGAAGGAATTGCTCACGTAAAAATACTTAATACAACTGATAGAGATGTAAAACTTAGGAATATTGAACTTAACGTCGAACCAATTTCTAATTATATTTGTGTAACTGGAAATAAACGGAATTTTACTAGTACAGATAGAAAACGATTTGAGAAATTATTAGACACATTGAATATTGATAATATTGATAATTATGCTAAAAATTCTCTAAATGAAATAATTGAAGAATACTCTGACATTTTTCATTTGGAAGGATACAAACTATCAGCTAATAATTTTTATACTCAACATTTGACTGTATCAGATAAAACACCTGTATATATAAAAAATTATCGTTTGCCACAGACACAAATAGAGGAAATTAATCAACAGGTTAAAAAACTGTTTGATGACGATATAATAGAAAATTCTACTAGTGCCTACAACTCACCATTGCTTGTTGTTCCAAAGAAGAACGATGGAGATAAAGGGAAATGGCGACTTGTAGTTGATTTTAGACAACTCAACAAAAAATTAGTAAACGATAAATTTCCATTAACAAAATTAGAAGATGTACTAGACAAACTGGGTAGAGCGAAATATTTTTCAACTTTAGATATGACTAGCTCTTTTCATCAGATAATGTTGGATGAAAATTCTAGACATCACACTGCATTTTCAACATCAGATGGTCACTATCAATTTAAAAGATTACCTTTTGGATTAAAAATTTCATCGAATAGTTTCCAGCGAATGTTAACTATCGCACTCTCAGGTTTAGATAGCAAAGCTTTTCTTTACGTAGATGACATCATTATTTTTGGATGTAGTTTAAAACATCATAATGAAAACCTAATTAATGTTTTTGAAAGGTTAAGAAAATATAATCTTAAACTAAACGCAAGTAAATGTGTATTTTTAAAATCTGAAGTCGTTTATTTAGGTCACTTAATAACCAAAGACGGCATAAAAACCGATCCTGCAAAACATAAGGCAATTGAAAATTATCCCGTACCAAAAGATGCGGATGAAGTTCGACGATTCGTGGCATTTTGTAATTACTATAGAAGATTTATACCTCATTTTGCAGATTTAACTAAATGTTTGAATAATCTGTTAAAGAAAGGTCAAATATTTGTCTGGTCTGACGAATGCCAAAAATCATTTGAAACACTGAAATTGAAGTTAATTAACCCACCTGTTTTGCAATATCCAGATTTTTCAAAAACATTTGTGCTTACCACTGATGCATCAAACTATGCATTAGGAGCTGTACTTTCGCAAGATAACAATGGTAACGATTTACCAATATCATACGCAAGTAAATCTCTTCAAAAACACGACTTAAACAAATCCGTAATAGAAAAAGAACTACTAGCTATTCACTGGTCCATAAAATTTTTCAGACCATACCTGTACGGTAGAAAATTTACAGTAGTAACAGATCATAGACCACTCGTTTCGCTATTTTCACATAAAAACCCATCTTCTAAACTGACGAGAATTAGATTGGATTTATGTGATTACGATTTTGATATAGTTTACAAAAAGGGCTGCATGAACACTAATGCAGATGCCTTATCGAGAATTCAAATTAATTCTGATATATTAAAAACAATGATTCCCACATGTGATGAAGAGGCAGTTAGCAAGAAATTACTACCCATCACAAGAAGTATGCAAGCAAGGCAAAATTTAATTCCTGAAAATAGAGACAATACCAAAGATATTCATATATGGGAATGTACGTCCATTTCAGATGTCAACAATGTGCACAAAATGATGTTTTCTATGAAGTTAGAATTCGGTCAAATTAATAAAGTTCAAGATGATTTTATCATAGGTTTTAACGATAATCCTACATGTCTAGACATGATTATGGAGAAATTAATTACTTACATGAATAAAAATCGGATACGAGATCTCGCATTATCAGTAGATAATGAAATATTTGAACACGTGTCAATGAAAAGGTTTAAAGAAACCTACACGTCTATTTATAATAAAATGTTGAAAAGATTAAAGAATCTTTATTTGAATATTATTTTATATAAGCCTTTGCAGAGAATAGTAGATAAAGACATGCAATTAAATTTAATTAAAGAATATCATGATAGTCCAATTGGAGGACATCAAGGAATCAGAAAGACCATATTAAGATTAAAACAAAGATACATTTGGAAAAATATGAACAAGATGGTTAAGAGATACATTAATAATTGTGATTCATGCTTAAAGAATAAGCAGTATAGAAACATAAAAGAAAAAATGCGAATTACTGACACACCAGATAATACTTTTGAAATAATTTCTATCGATACGATAGGTCCACTTAGGTTATCCAATAATTATAGATATATTCTCACGCTACAATGCGATTTAAGCAAATATGTCATAGCATATCCTATGGAGACAAAGGAAGCTAGGAGCATAGCTCAGGTTTTAGTGGAACAATGCATACTTAAATATGGCACTTTTAAAATCTTGAAATCTGACAGAGGTACGGAATTTGCTAACCAATTACTGAAAGAAATATGCGACATGTTAAAAATAGAACAGAAATTTTCCACTCCCTACCACCACCAAACAATAGGTTCCTTAGAAAGAAATCACAGAGTCCTAAACGAATACTTATTGAACTTTACGGAAAATGAGGAATGGGATTGTTGGATTCAATATTACACATTTGCATATAACACAACTCCAAATGTAGATACAGGGTACACACCTTTTGAGTTAGTATTTGGTAAATTAGCGAGACTACCCACAGACAAAATTACAGATAACAAGCCAGTCTATAATCTAGAAAATTATGCAAACGAGTTCAAAGCTAGAATAGCATCGGCATTAGATAGAGCTAAAAAATTAATTAAAATAGCAAAAGAGAAAAGAAAAATACAATATGATAATTACACTAATGTTAGCAACTTTAAAAAAGGAGATTTAGTATTAGTAAAATATGAAAGTAGGAGAAAAAATACTTGTCCTACTCATGGTCCATATGAAATTATAAATACTGAAAATGAAAATTCAATTTTAGATGTAAAAGGAAATATGAAATCACATCATAATAATACTTTAAAACTATATAAACGTAAATGAAAATGTAAAATTGTATAGATTGTTAATTACTACATATAAGAGCACATAGTAAACTTACTTATTTATATTGTTAATAAATAGATATAGAAATTACTTATTACATTTTTTTTATATAATATTATATCACAAAAACAAAATTAGAATAACCACTAAGTTTAAGAGAAACAAAAATAACATTTTTATTTTAAGTAATGAAATTCATGAATTTTCTAAAACCCATAAATTTCATCTTAAGGGTAGGGGTGTGATGATGTTACACACATCTTCATTTATCTTTATTTATTTCATTTATTCATCTTTATTTGTTTATATTTTTTTTGTTTATTTTTGTTTACTATATGCACATGCACATATTTATTTGTAATTATTTGTTTACATTTATTTATTTTTTTTTGCATATCTTTTCTTTTCATTCAACACATACCACAAAGTACACTAACCTTGGCTAAAGGGTTGAATTACAAAACAATAAATTATTGTGTAATTAAATATCACTGGAATGCAGAATGACAAATTTGTGAAAATTCAAATTGTGTCAATAACCCATGACAAATAGGAATGTCACTCAAATTTTGAGGGGAAAAATTTAAATTGATTATTGAACGTTTTCTGATTGGCTATTGAGTCCAACGTTCAAAAATCAATGAATTTGTAATATGCGAATGTAAAGAAAAGAGAAGACTATTATTTAAATTAAGTAAAAATATTAAATTATAATGATATAAAAGACCAGCATTTTAAAATAAATAAATCAATTATAATTCTGATTTGAAAGGGTTATAATTAAAACCAAACAGAGATTTTCTCTTTTTACTGGCATATTCTGCCAAAGGGTTCAAACATTGGCATAATCTGCCTACGTGCTATCTCTGTATAACATTAAAAAAGTGCATCTAGCGTGCACGCGGGAACTGCTTTGAGGAAAGCACTTGACAAAATTCCTCCTGAGATTGGTCCGGTTCTCACCCAATCTTAGTGTCCTTTTGTACACCCTCATACACTATATGGCGAACCTGCCAAGCTAACACTATATGGCGATCCTGCCCCCTCTTACACTATATGGCGATCCTGCCCCCATACATACACTATATTAAATTTAAATGCCACTATGTACGTAGATTGCTACAAGGCATACATTATATAACGGTCCAGCGTTTTTTATAATATTTGGTGATCCTAGCTGGCGTCCCACCTACACTATATGGCGATCCTGACTTTTACACTATACACCTATTATTAATGTGAGCAGTCGGACAAAAATGGGCACTATCGGACCAATAGGCGTGGCACCTGCCATACAAATAAAAGCGAAGCACACCGGGTTACATCTAGTATGTAATAAATATTTAGCTTGCATTTTTTAATTTTAAATTGTTTTTAAACATGTTTGATCGAATTTATATATGTATGTTAACAAATGTTATGTATGTTACTTTTATAGTCTGTAAGGAAAAATTTCCATAGACTAATAAATAAATAAATAAATAAAAAAAAGCTCCGTCCGAAGCATAGTATAACTTCTCTACTGTAAATTTAGATTATAGATATTTTAGTATTATCTTGTGGTACTCATAAACTGCAACGGTATCATATTTTAAATCGTCGGATATTAATGCCATACTTTTGTGTTCCACTGTTTCATCTCTCATGTAGTAAATAACTACTTTGAACATAGTTGGTTGGTCGTGATTGGAGTGGAATGCTTGTATGGCATCCTGAAGAACATATTTATAGTTTTCTGCGAAATCATATGAAATAATGAATTCACCAGATTAATTATGTAAGAAATTATGTAAATAACACACGTCTAAATTTTAACGCTGTTTCTAAAAAACTGATTTGATGACAATAAATAGTTTTTTAAAATCATATAGGTAGTACATTTTAATGAATGACTGTTAAATCTTTTGTTACGGTAAAGAAGGGCTTTGTGTGGGTTAACCGCATGTTCCAAAATAAAAATAATAATGAAGTACATATTTTAACCAAATGTTACCAATGATAATAAAAATAAACTACCTTTTAATTTTTTAGCTTTTCAACATATTATTAAAATAAACTACCTGTTAACTTCTACCTCTCCACCCACTTTTTAAAGTCAAGTGTCATCAAATAATATATAAACAGGTA
This sequence comes from Cordilura impudica, assembly GCA_963682025.1. Lineage (NCBI taxonomy): Eukaryota > Metazoa > Arthropoda > Insecta > Diptera > Scathophagidae > Cordilura > Cordilura impudica. The sequence continues at coordinate 178,709,181 of OY821519.1, forward strand.
TTTCAGAGAACGGCCATAAAATATTTCCACCTGATACAAACACTTGTCTCTGGGGTACCTGATATTTTGACAATAAAAGTCAAATTCAATATTACGTGCGCTCAAAACTACCTTTAGGATTGACAAAAAAAGCCGCTATGAAAGGCAGATACAAGACTCAGAAAAAATGTTGGGAGTTTAACATATTGCGGGCAATACAGTATCGAAGGTATGAAATTTTAGTTAGGTATGTTACATACCGTCGGATAGGTTAATTTGTCTAGCTTCTCAGTATTCGTTTTATTTTAAAGGTTTTAGAAACACTAACACACTAATAGGAAAAAATTCAAATTAGTGCGTATTAGGGTGGCCCGTAATCAGTAAAAGTATTCAAACTCTCGGTCGCACCCCTAGAAATATGCGAGTAGCGAAAAAAGTGAAAAATACAAAGTGTTGGGCCAACCAAAAAACATTTAGAGGTGGCTCAACACGATTGAAAATTTCAAGTGTGTTTATATGGGGAAAATATGACTTTTTCTCAGATTTTACGAAAATTTTTTTCTGTAGTTTAACTTTTCCAACAAATTGTTATATAATTCGGGATCAGTATTAAATTCTCTTTCCAAAAAGCTATAAAACTTCAAAATCGAATAAAAACTCACCAAGCAAAGGCCCCAGACCACTTTTGTGCCAAAAAAAAAACTAGATCATGAAATTTGATGGCATTTTTTTCAACTTTAAGAAATTAATTAAAGCCAACATTTTGTTTTAGTCTATATACCTGTAGGTACTCAGATTTGAGGTATTGTTTTATTACCACCTTGTTAACCTATTAAGCATTGAGACCGAAAATGGAAAATTTTTTTGATAAAATTTTGAAAACTCCTTTTTCAAGTTTTGAAAAATTTTCTTAAACAAAATTTAAAAAAATTGATCTAGCTCTTTAATGTCTTATTAAATGCATGTTAGAGATTAACTATGTGAATTTTTAGGTAAATCCCTGTGCCAGAATTTTTTTTGGCAAAGATTTAATTTTTGCGGATTTCGAGAAAAATGGGATTTTTGTAAAATATTCTGTAAATGTACTATTTCTAAATACTTTGTATCAAAAATTGATCCCTTGTTTAAAATTGATCCCCTTAAATGGGTTTCGTAAAAATAATATGACCCCATTAACCCTTTTGGTAATGGGGTCACATATGACCCCAAGCTAATAAAAGACAATTTATTCAAAAAATTCAAATATTTTGTAAGTGCTATTAAATTTTTAGATGCGATGCTTAAAATATAATAAACAAATTTGTAGAACTTCCGTTCCTAAAATTTGGAATAAATCCGAGAACGTTAACCCATTATTTGCCAAGGCCAGCTTTGGATTTCAAGATATTTTTAAATGAAAATTACGGAAAATGAACTTTTTTATTAAACTCGATGAAACCACTGTTTCGAATTTTGAAAAAAATAATTCGGTTAATTTTTATTTATTTAACCCTTCAGTGCTGCTGGGATCAAAATAATCCATTGTGATATATCTTTGGTGCAATTATCTGCTCGCGAATATAAATTAAAACATTTTTTAACCAATTTTTTTTTTAATTATTTTATGTATAAAAACTATCTATATTATTTTAAATCAAATAAGAAGATCCACATATGACCCAAAGCTAATAAAAGACAATTTATTCAAAAGAACATAAAATATAAAATTAATTCTATTTATTTTGGTGTATATAAGGATGGCTTAGTGTGAGATTCAAATTGTTTTTTGTAATCACTTAGGACTTGCAATAAGTATTGCTTTTCCTTAATGTTATATTATTATATTAGTTTTATATTTCATATTCTTTTGAATAAAATGTCTTTTATTAGCTTTGGGTCATTTATGGGTCTTCTTATTTTATTTAGAAAAATATAGATAGTTTTTATACATAAAATAATTAAAAAAAATTTTTTTAAAAGTTGTTTTAATTTATATTCGATAGCAATATGCAGATAATTGCCCCAAAGATATATCACAATGGATTATTTTGATCCCAGGAGCACTGAAGGGTTAAATAAATAAAAATTAACCGAATTATTTTTCTTAGATTCTAAATAGTGGTTTCATCGAGTTTAATAGAAAATCTCGTTTTCGGTTATCTTTATTTAGAAATATCTTAAAAACAAATGCTGGCCTTGGCAAATAATGGATTAACGTTCTTGCATTTATCTCAAATTTTAGGGACGGAAGTTCTACACATTTAGTCATTATATTTTAAGCGTCGCATCTAAAAATTCAATATCACTTACAAAATATTCGAATTTTTTTAATAAATTGTCTTTTATTAGCTTGGGGTCATATGTGACCCCAATTACAAAAGGGTTAATGGGGTCATATTATTTTTTTCCGAAACCCTGGCTAATAAGATAAAATATAGCATTTAAAAGTAGAAAAATGATGAATTTTTGATACAAAGTATTTAGAAATAGTACATTTACAGAATATTTTACAAAAATTCCATTTTTCTCGAAACCCGCAAAATAATATCCTTGTCAAAAAAATTCTGGCATAGAGAGTTACCTAAAAATTCACGGGTCGCTAACATGCATTTAACAAGAGCCTAAGGAGCTAGGGTTTTGTTTAAGAAAGTTTTTCAAAACTTGAAAAAGGAATTTTCAAAATTTTATCAAAAAAAATTTCCATTTTCGGTCTCAATGCTTAATAGGTTAACAAGGTAGTAATTAACCAATACCTGAGTACTTACAGGTATAGAGACTAAAATAAAATGTTGGCTTTAATTAATTTCTTAAAGTTGAAAAAAATGCCATCAAATTTCATGATCTCGTTTTTTTTTGGCACAAAAGTTTTTATTCGATTTTGAAGCTAATCCCGAATTATATAACAATTTGTTGGAAAAGTTAAACTATAGAACGAAATTTTCGTAAAATCTGAAAAAAAAAGTCATATTTTCATCATATAAAACACACTTGAAATTTTCAATCGCGTTGGCCCACCTCTAAATGTTTTTTGATTGGCCCAAAACTTTGTTTTTCTCAGTTTTTTTCTATTCGTATATTTCTAGGGGTGTGTGACCGAGAGTTTCAACACTTTTTTTCTCCATATAATGATAGGCCACCCTAGTGCATGTGGTATAAATTGAAAAACCGTTGTCCTGAGTTACAAAACTTTTTTTTTTTTGATAGCTCCTGAAGGAAAAAACTAAGCTTTCCTTAGAGCAAAAAAAAAAATTCCTTTTTTGAAAAAAAAGTCAGAAAAATTTTTGATTTTGCAAAAAAAAAATTCAAAAAAAAAAAAATTTTATAGCCCCTTATTTCTCTCTTTTATCCCTATTTCGGACCGATGTTGTGGATAGTCTAATTGAGTTTGTAATCCAGGGGTGATTTATCAGTCAAAGAAGGAATTAATGTGTTGTTCGAAAAATTCCCAAAATCTGCTATATATAGCTATTTCTCCCTTTTTGGTTTTCACTCGATTTAATTTAATTATCGTCCTTTACCTTTAGATTGACCAAGTGGCAAAAAAAATTTAATTGTAACAATTCTATTACATACTCATATAAAAGCGAATAAAAACAATTTTACATTAGTTTAAGCAACACCTGAACCTAGTAACGCCAAGAAAAGATTGGCAAAAAGCAGCAAATAAAGTCGATAAGTAAGCTGGATGAAAGACTGGGTATTTAAAAATTTATAAAACTTAAATACTTCACCAGCTACAATAAATTAATTAAAAAAATAGTTATGTTATAAATGGATCTAATAAATTGTTTATATTTTTTTTTTTATTATTATTATTATTATATATTAATTTAATTATTACTAGAGGACCCCTTATATACATATTAATTTTTATAATATAATACCAAAATTTGCCAAGAGAAGTTAACGTACAGTAATGCCAATATATGCCAAGAGAAGTTAACGTACAGTAAAAGTAAAGTTGATTTTCCACGCATAACTTTCCTCAATTTTTATAATAAATTTTTATAATATAATACCAAAATTTGCCAAGAGAAGTCAACGTACAGTAAAAGCAAAGTTGATTCTCCACGCATAACTTTCCTCAAACCCAACGAATTTAAGCAGTTAATAGCTCAAAAGAAGGAGCTTGATCCACTGAGTTTTCTTAGGCATATGTCAACAGCCTACGTTAATTAGAACTCTAGTTATAGAGGTTTGAGAGAAGAAAAATACTGAAAAAAATCTTGAATGCAAAGTTTATTCATAAATTCTTTTAATATACATATAAGATTAGAAAGTAATAAACATATAAACATAGGTTAACATATTACGTGTATTACAGTATCGAAGGTATGAAATTTTAGTTAGGTATGTTACATACCGTCGGAAAAGTTAATTTTTCTAGTTTCTTCGTGTATGTTTTATTTTTATGGTTTTGGAAACACTTACACACTAATAGTCAAAAAAAATTTTTGATTTTGAAAAAAAATCAAAAATTTTTTTTATTTTTTAAAATTTTTTTTCCGAAAGACTGAAGAAATAGCTATCTAAACTATTTGGGACAAATTTTGCTAAGAACAATAGGTAAAAAGTTACATGGATGAGAAAAAACACCTGTTTGGTCAAAATGTCAAATTTTGACCCCTCTAACTCAGAGAGTTCAGGACCGATATTGTCGAAAAATTGTGCCTAAACTACTATCCAATAGGACTACCCTTGGTGCAAATTTCATCCCGATCGGAAGACATCGGTTTTAAAAGTTGGATCACTTGACATGAAACGCCCCATATATTTGTATTATCAAAATTTCTTGTCAAAAGTATCTCCTTATCTTTATAAGTATTATGAATGTTTAAATTATAAATATTTAATGAAAGGAATTTAATTATGATTCTAAAGGTGCGGTCAGACTACGCAAATATTTGACCAAATAAACGTAACCCCTAAATAATGTATAATTTTCCTTGTATAATTTTCATTAAGTTATACAATATATGATATAGAATATAGTTAAATATATTAAATATTACTAATGCAATAAAACATAACTTAATTTTGTCTTTTATATATCATGTAAGATTGAATAAAACTTTCATAAAATTAGGGGTTACGTTTATTTGGTCAAATATTTGCGTAGTCTGAACGCACCTTAAGAATAATGTATAAAATTTGATAAGAGAAAAAAATTGCTATAATCTTAAACTTATGTTAAAGTATGGTCACTTATAACGACTTAATTCTTCTCAAAACAAAACACAAGTTTACAAAAAAATTAATTTTGAAATAAGCTACTAATTAATATTATTTAAATAATATATATATTTATGAAGAATAATCTATACTAATATAATAAAGAGGTAATGTGTGTTTGTTTGTTTGTTTGTTTGTAGGGGGTAATCTCCGTAACTAGCCATCTGATCTTCCTGAAATTTTCACAGAGTCTTACTGCGGATATGGGAAGTACTATAGGCTATAATTTTTTTAATATTTTTAGTGGGCGTGGCACCTCCCATACAAAGTAAATTTTTAATATCATATACATATATTGAGTACCATGACAGGGAGAGCTTTGCAAATTTGTGTGAGGTCACCTATTGTTAATATTAGCAGCCGCGCCGGAAATGGGCCGGATCGGAGAAGTGGGTGTGGTACCTCCCATACAAGTAATAATTCAATGTTATGTATCTCGAGTACTATGATAGAGAGAGCTTTTAAAATTTGTCTGATGGCACCTATTATTAATGTGAGCAGTCGGACAAAAAATGGGCACTATCGGACCAATAGGCGTGGCACCTGCCATATAAATAAAATATAAAATGCCATATATCTGGAGTACTGTTATAGTGAGAGTCTTGGGACTTTGTGTGAACCCATAAGTTATTCATATGATTAGTTAGACAAAAATGGGCGTGATCGGAGCAGTGGGCGTGGCACCGCCCGTACAAAGTAAATATATGATATCATATAACTGGTGTACTAAAAGAGGGAAGCTTTGGCACTTTGCACGACACCATCAGATCTTAGTATGAGTAGTCAGACAAAAAATTGGCGGGTTCACACCAATGGGCGTGGAACTCCCCATGCAAACTAACTATTAAATGTCATATATTTGGAGTACTGTAAAAGAGAGAGCTTTGTGGCTTTGCGTGAGCCCATAGGTTCTTTGTGTGATTAGTCGAACAAAAAAAAATGGGCGTGATAGAAGCAGTGGGCGTAGCACCGCCCATGCAAAGTAGATATCTAATATCGTATAACTGGGAAAGGCTCGACATTTTGCACGAGTCCATCAGATATTAATGTGAGTAGTCCAATAAAAATTGGGCGGGATGGGATAAGTGGGCGTGGCACCTCCTATATCAAAAAAAAATATGATGTACTACGAAAGCAACAGTCTTTTGACAAGTACATTAGTTATCAATGTGATTTGTTGTGGAAAATATATTGTCAAAATCAAAAATCGCCAAACCCAAAAACCGCGAAAACAAACAAAAAACATTTTATATCAGTAAGTATCAAAATAAAAGAATCTATATTAATGATCTATACTTAGCATAATAAAGAGGTAATGTGTTTGTTTGTTTGTAGGAGGTAATCTCCATAACGACTTATCTGATCTTCCTGAAATTATTACTGATTCTTACTGCGGATATCGGAAGTGCTACAGGCTGTATTTTTTTTAATATTTTTAGTGGGCGTGGCACCTCCCATTCAGAGTAAATTTTTAATATCATATATATAAAGTACTATGATAGAGTGAGCTTTGAAAATTTATCTTAGGTCATCTATTATTAACGTGAGTAGTCAGACAAAAAATGGGCGGGATTGGACAAATGCGCATGGTACCCCTATACAAACTTAATATTAAATGTGATATATCTGAATTACTGTGTTAGTGAGAGCCTTGGGACTTGCGTGAGCCTTTTCGTAACAATTCGGAAGGGGGGTGGGGGGGGGGAGGGGGAGGGTGTAGCGGAGCACACCGGGTTATATATTGGGAAAAAAATTCAGGTTGATTACAGCACTTGTGGTCGCGATCTTCCTTGTTTAATTAGAAAAAAATTTCAGGTTGATTACAGCACTTGTGGCCGCGATATTCCTTGTTTACAAATTATAAAAACTTTAAAATAAAACTATAAATAGTTATTTATGAGGATGCTGATATTGTTGCGGCCGCTGTTATGGTTACAGGATAAAACATTTCATTTGTTGCTGCTGTTTTTGCTAGTGCTATTGCAGGCATGGCTGTTGGCGCCGTTGTTGTTGCTGGATAAAGCACTTCATAGTGTTGCTGATGTTTTTTGCTGCTACTGTTGCAGGTGTTTTAGCGACTCCTGTTTCCTTTGTTCACGTTTCAATGATATATTAATATTTTTACGATATATTTTGTTTTACGATTGAGTTTGAAATTGTTTTTTTTGTTTTACTTTAAAAGTCGTTTGTAAATATTACACACATTTGTAGAGAATTTATTTTTTATATTCAAATTCAAAATTTATGTCTGTATTAATCATAACCTTTTAGTTTTTATTTTAAGCAGGAGTTTAAATACATGTGTCACGATCACGGAAAGTTTTTAAATGGTGAAATTTTTTTTTAGTTTTATGAATATCGATACTTTAGTTCATGAAACGTTTCCAATGATAAATAATTTTATATTTATTCTTATATTTTTTTAAAATTATTATACGCGAGTGCGTCACAGGGTCCTGTTCCCATGACGTGCTCCTGGCAGGAGCGCCATATAAAAATAGGATTTTTATATTAAATAATTTTAAACAAGACTTGTTTATTTTGTTTAAGTTTTAATCAATAATGATAAATTTTATTTCTTAATTTATTTTAATTTTACATTTCATAATTTCTAAACTAACAATTCATAACACAGCAGTAATATGTAACAAACAACTACGCAACAACAGTTTATTTGTGTGGTATAGCGTGATTGTTTATTGCACAATACATGCGCTGTAGCGGCAATTGTTAACACATGACCAGTTCATTTCACAACGTATGTGCAATGAACTTCATTGTAGTTTGCCATGTCAGCGAATGTTTGTACTTGAACATATTTTGGCTGATGACATTATTGTAACTTGATTCTTAAACTCAAGTACATTATCAGTGACTAAACGAAGTCATCGTCCGCCTTATGGACACACAGAGAAAGCTGAAAGTGCCCTCTTTAACCCTATGTGTACTTTTGTACCTGTGCCGATCCACGGGTAGAACACTTTTTTTCATTTTAATGAAATTACACAAAAAAAAAATTATATATTAGGGTATTTTTAACTGCCCAATAAGTATACAATACAAATATACAGACCGGCTTGGAATCACTTTTTGAGTCGACTTAGCAATGTCCGTCCGTCCGCCTGTGTGTCCATGTAAACCTTGCAAACTTGCAAACTAAAGGTCGCAAATATGAATATATTTTGATGAAGTTTGGTATATAAGCCTTTATCGGCCATAGGATGAATGCTATTGAAATTGGTGAGACACGGTCCATGTTCAGACCTAGTCCCCATACAAATGACCTCTACGTAATCGACATAAATTGCCATAAGATCCATAAGATCATATAGATCGTAGTCAAATTGTGTTTGCATGTGTTTATTACATCCATTAATCATTAGTCCAAAAATAATCCCTATAGGACAATTCTTAGTCATACGCCATATACAGAGCTCCTTCCCGTTCTTCAATCTATCAAAAAACAAAAACTATTGCACAGATTTTTCTCAAATTTGGTGTATATATTTTTTGAAAATATAGGTGCAGCCAAAAAATTAATAAAAATGGTTTATGCTTATTTTCTATATCCAATTAGTTGGACCTAAGAGATAGGGTCTCTAAACGCATGGTGTAGCGTATCGTATAGTCGGTCTAGACCGACTATAATTTTCTTACTTGTTTTTAAAAGTTTTTTACCCACATATGTATGAAATGTTTTAATAAATATGAACTATTCAAAAAATAAAAACCCTTATTTTCATATCAAAGTCAGAATAATTGCGCTAATGTTCAGCAGATTTATTTTGCAAAAATTAACAAATTTGACAGCAAAAATGATAAATTTTTCTGTAATAATAGCAAGACTATTAGATAATATTAATAACGTTTTTTTAAGTGGGAATATTCTTTAAGTGTAAACAAATTTGCAAATTTGATAGCAACAAGTTTTTAATTTTTCAGTAGTAATAGCAAAATTTCCCTTTTTCACATTATTACAAATAATGTTTGCAGTTATTATTAAAGTCCAAATATGACATTTTTAATAAATAATAAAATAAAAAACCCATATTTGACGCTAAAAGTTAAAAAAAATTTAAAGTTCAACTCTGACCAAGAATTTCTTAAAAAGTACTCAATCAATTTTAGTTACAAAAATAATTGTTTATCGACCTTTCTTTTGCTTATTTTTTTACAATTTTAGTCAAGCTTGTAAGGTCACTAATTAATTTAAATAAAAGATTATTTTATTCCATCTTTCATCCAACGTTTCGGTGGGATTTTTCCACTATCTTCAGGGATTTAAATTTATTGAATCTGATAAACCATAACAACAAAAAATAATAAAAACATGTATTTAATAAAAGGATAGCTCAACATTTAAAGAATAATATAACTTCATATGTTTTCGTGAATTTTAACATAAATTAATAGTATACATTTGATTTTATATATCACATATAAAACACAACACCCTACAAGAACAGTGACGTACATTTGACCGGTGATATGACGGTCACTACTGACTGAAGTTTCAGTCATCGCGTAGAACAAAGTTTCTATCATTTTATTAAGGCCAATATGACAAAAATGACCGAAACTTTTGTGTACATGTGATTTTGCATCTTACTCTAACCTATGAAAGTATGTAAACCATAGAATATATATCTGAACTGCTCACTCTACCGCTGTTTAGTAGTCAACGATGATGGATATATCCATCATCGCTGACCGGTCATACTTGATGGATATATACATCATCATTGACCGGTCACGCTTGATTATAATGAAACACGACTTATTATTTTTTATTTATTTATTTATTGTATTAAAAATCAAAAATAGAAATAAACATTAAAATATTAAAAACACAACAATATCACCAATTCCGAAACGTGTCGATAACTTTGAGACAATGTTGAATGTTTAAACAACTTTGCCGACTTTTCACTCGAAACATCCCTCAAAGCGGTACGTAACTTAGCACTGAATAAATTGACTAAACTCAATAGAAAGATAGATATAAGGATTAGTGTAAAATTCTGCAAAGAAGATTTACTTTGTTTCTAGCTAGAATTTTTAATAAAATGTCAGTGCATTACCTTAATAAGTTCATTTGGTGATTGCGCATGTATTAACAATATAATTATAGTGACTTCCATGCGCACTGAACTGTAATCATTACGAATCGATTGAATAAACTGTGTCAACGTAGTTTCATACATTTGTATTTCTTGTGTATTATCTACCAACATCATAAAAAGTCCATCAATAAATAAACATATTATTTTCTGGTACAGCATTCACAATCGAAATCCAGAATATAACATATTGTCGCACAATACAATTCTTTACATAAATGCGTTTCCTAAGAGGTATAAAAGCTTCTAGATTGAAAGTTTGTGAAGATTCTACAGCAATATCTTTAAGTAAACAATCCAACAGGAATAGACCACAAGACGCGAGCAAAAAATCGTGGAGGGGTGTAATGGAGGGACGTGCCACCACAATTGAGAATGGCACCAAGCCAATTAAAATCCTGGGAGGAGGCAAAGTCATTGGACAACACCTCTATAAGTTTTCGCATTTGGACAGTCATTTTTCATATTAAATTCTTCAACCAACCTGTGTGCGATATCAGTTGAATCATTTAAATAATCAGCTTTTTTTAATATACATGTATAAAGCATTAACTTTATTTATGTGTATATTTTTGTTGATTTTAACAATTGAAGTTAACACTTCACAATTATTTTTAATTTTCCGACAGTCAATAATGAATAATACCCGGTAATTCACAAATATTGCTCTTTAACGAAAAAAAATGAAAAAAAACAACTCTACAACAGCAACAATTACAGTCATATGTTTTTCAAATAGAAAAAAACTGCAAGTGTGTTAGTACAAAAATTGTTTATGTGTTAGTTTCAGTCATTCATTTCTTGTAGGGCATAAAACACAAAATGTAAATAAAAATAAATAAAATATCACAGATTAAAATATTCTTAACTTTAAGTATCACAGTTGTAAAATAACTAAACTAGGCTATTGCTAACGTATAATTTGCGTTGGTATTGTATTTGTCTTCTTTTAAGTTTATTGCTAAATTTATTTTCTGTTGTATACGTAAACTCTCTAATGCGAATCTCTTATTCTCTTGTCTCTCTTTGTCTAATATGTTTACATTAACTAGATCTGCTGTGTGTCCCGTTTCGATGCAATGTTGTGCTAAAGCTGTTGTTTGTTTACCTTTTCTTTTCTCAAAAGTTAAAGATTTACAGATTAAAAACAATTACCGAGATATATAATAAACAATCTCTTCATTAATGTTGTCAATGAGGAATCACGGAAAAAAGAATAAGACATCTGGCATCACCAAATTTTATAGTCTACCATATATCCCATTGACGAAAAGATTATATCGGCGGTGTTGCGTAAGAAGGGCCAATATGCATTATTTTACAAGGGCCAATCTGGTTTTGTTCATCTTGGCACGACAAGTAAAAAGGGCCGAACTGCTTAATAAAGTACTTCAAAAATTAGATATTTTGTTTTTTAAGTGTTTCCACTCGATATCAGTATGTAAGTTATTTTTTTTATTCATAAGATTTTTTATTTGTATCAAATCTTAGAAACATGATTGAAAACAGCAGATTGGCCCTTCTTACGAAACACCGTCGATATGTAAGTTATACTATTCTTTAAATGTTGAGCTATTCTTTTATTTAATACATGTTTTAACAATATTTTGTTGTTATGGTTACCAGATTCAATAAATTTAAGTCCCTGAAGATGGTGGAAAAATCCCACCAAACGTTAGATGCAAAATGGAATAAAATAATCTTTTATTTACATTAATTAGTGACCTTAAAAGCAATTTTAATGAAATTTAAACAGACTCAAGTTCAACTAAATATCTACCCACTAGAAAAATAATTACTCAAATATTTTGATCGGTTCAAAAGTTGCAGAATTTTGGCCATGAATTTGCATAATTATTATGCAAATATGTGTTATATTTGAAAAACGAAAATATAATATATAACAATATTTTTTTAAATAAAAGCAAGCGAAAGAGTTTTTCGTGCACTCAATGAGAACCTTTCTGTGTTAACGTAAAAATTCTGTTTTTTTTTAACGCGCATTAGAATTATGTTCAAACATATAAGTATGCATGTACATATACATAAATACTTACGACATTGTGGTTCATTTTAGTCATTCATATTTCTTACATTGCAAAAATAAACCAAACAACTAAATCAAATAAATGGTTATTCTGTTTTTACTTATTGGTATATTTGAAAATCGTACATATAAACAAAACGTCCTTGCCTTCGTTTTAATAAAAAGTTGCTAATATTAACCTCAACATAACGAATCCTAAACTTCTATACAAGTTTTCCCTTAAAAAAATATTTTTAGTAGGTTTAATCGAATATTTATTGACCACGAACATTTCTCATAAAAACGGTGGTTTTAAATATGAAATTGCCTAAACTGCTCTACCAGCCAAAGGAATTAATCTACAAATACAGTAGTTTTGACATATGTAGCTGCACAGCCAACTTATGCAAGAGGCTATGTGCAGATAAGCCAAAAACGTTCTTAAGTTAAATGTGTTACCCTGTCTAAATGTGCAGGTATAGAATTATGGCTTTCTGTCTTAAAGTGCAATTAAAGCAAATTGTTTTAATGTTTTATAATTAATATACATACGAGCGACTCACTCTGTATGGAGAGAAAAAAATTGGAAAAAGTGTCCCACTATAAATCTACCTTGGTTTGTTTTATAATGACTCATAAAATATTTCTGGTATAGCGTTAACCCATTCCGAGCTGGACCGTTTTGAAAAAAGGTATATTTTTAAGTTTTTTGGATATATTTTCATTTTTTTACAGATCAACATATCCATGATAGGTTTTTTCAATACGCGTTCAGCGGTATATAGAACATGTCAAAGCATGTCCTAACTGTTGGGATATTCAAAAAATATGTAATTTTTGATGGGTTTTGTATTAAAATGAGTTAAGTAGAAAATCAAATCAACATTGAAAATAACATAAATTTACTTATTTTCTACTTGTATAAACTTTATGTCATCCAAAGTTTCAAAAATTGATTTATGCACCATGCACTTATTTTGAGGCATTTGAGTTTGACAAAAATTAAAATAATATAAATCAAATACACCAGCCAACAAATTTTCAACAATTGTTTGCCTTTGAGATCTGGAATCACTTTTCCCATGTATTTGGACCTCCTTAACACGAATATGATTTTTTTAAATTTTTCTATGGAGCAGTTTTTGAGACAAAAATTTTTGAAATTTTATTTTCACATTTTTGGAGGTGCACCTACAAAATTGGGTATATCTTGGGTGTCCCTTGACCGATCTTCATAAATATTTACACAAATTGAAGATAATTAAACCCTCTATAAATCTTTCCTTGAACGTTTTCAAATTGGCTACACAGTTTTGATGCCAGCGATATATATTTTAAAAAAAGTCGATTTTTCTGTAAAAATTGGCGTGAAAAATTTATATATTGTCGTAGGAAATATAGAAAATAAAATGTCCATCCCGATTTGATATTTTTTACAAATAGTTTCCAAAGAAAACAAGCCCCCAGTCACAAAAATCCATGAATATTTTAAGAAGTTATCAATTTTTTAGTAAAAGACTAAAATTTCGCTTTTCAATTTTCAGTTTTTTTTAGACTTTTGTTGCTCAAGGCGAAAAAGGGAAGCATTTTCTGGTTAGTTTTCAAATCTAAACAAATTCTTACCATAACTATGAACACAAGGAGAAAATTTGCAGAGTTTTCAAATTCGCAATTGAAGAGCGAAACCATCAAAACAGAAGCATTAACATAACAGAAAGTTGTCCTTTTTCGATAACAAATCACTTCCACTCAATAGTTGTGCTTTTATTGATAACAAATAACTGTCACTCGATATATAAATATATTTATCGACTTACCCTGAAAACTTTGACAAATACCGCGTGCAATATATTGCAGTGCTTTTTGTGATTGTTATTAAAATAAAAGCAGCATTCTTTTAATAAGTTTGATTTTATACCCTATACCACTATGTGGTTTGGTATAATGACTTTGTGCTGATGTTTGTAACTACCAAAAATATTTGACCTACACCCATCTTTTATTATACCGATTGGCTCAGAATCTCTTTCTGAGTCGTTTTAGCGATGTCCGTCCGTCCGTCCGTCTGTTTGTCCATGTAGACCTTATAATCAAACTACAGGTCGCAAATATGAATCTATTTTGATGAAATTTGGTATATAAGCTTTTATCGGCCATCGGATGAACGCTATTGAAATTGGTGAAAATCAGTCCATGCTCAGACCAAATTGCCACAAGATCCAAACTATCATATAGATCTTAATCAAATTGGGTTTGTATGTGTTTATTGTATCCATTAATCAGTAGTCCAAAATAAATCCCTATTGGATAATTCGTAGTCAGAGGCCCCATATAGAGCTGCTTCCCGGTCTTCACTTAAATCTATCAAAAAACAAAAAAATATTGCACATATTTTTCTCAAATTTGGTTCGTGTATATTTTTTCAAGATATAAACGACCTTACCCAATATTGCCAGGATCGGTCCATTTTTTGACCTAGTCCCCACATAAATATTGCACCCGATATGAACTTTTTTATATCTGCAGCCAACAAAATTAATAACAATGGCACTCAAATTTGGTTTACGCTTATTTTCTATATGCAGTTAGTTGGACCGAAGAGATAGGGTCTCTAAACCATGGTATAGGGTATCCTATAGTTGGTCTAGACCGACTATAATTTTCTTACTTGTCTTAATTTGAATTACTGGCGAAAGTTGGGAGAATGAGTAAAAGAAGTCGTGTGTTCAAGTGCTCAAATAATCCAAACGATTTCTGCAATGTTTGCGGGGAGGTAATGAAGAAACTCGAGCGCGCACATTTGTGAAAAAGCTACAACACTATTATAACTACTTCGGTGTTCTACCTAACCTCACTGAGCCATGGACACCAAAGATGCTATGTGCTCTGTGCTGTGCAAATTTGACGAAATGGGCTGCTGGAGCAAGGTAAAAATGTTTATATTCTGTTACTAGGCATCGAACATAGTAAAAAAGTTAAGTATTTTAACCATAGCCATCATATGAAATTCGACACGTCGATGATTTGGAGGATGCTGTTGTGCCACGCGACTGATTGTTTCTTATGCCTGAGTAAAAAGATTGGCTTTGGAAAACATTTGAAATGGACTTACCCCAATGTGACGTCTGTTACTTTTCCATTGCCACATTCGAATGATGTTCCTTATCCAGCGTTTCCAAGTCTTGAAATTGCGGAAACGTCGGATAATTCGTTTGAATCAAGTGAATTTGAGCCTGCTCTTGAGCAACAGGTGTTAACGCAGGCCGAATAAAATGTTTGGGTGCGCGACTTTGGTCTGACTAAGGAAAAGGCTGAACTTTTTGCGTCTTGCATGAAACAGCGAGGATTTTTAGCCCCTGGTGTTAAAACATCAATATATAGAAAGCGACATGAACAGTTTGCAAAGTTCTACACGAAAACCAAAAAAATATGTTATTGCATCGACATTTTAGGCTTATTTGAAGAGCTAAATGAAGCCCACAATACAAAAGAATGGAGGTTGTTCATTGACAGCAATAAAGAAACTTAAAGGCCGTTCTCTTACATAACGGGAATGAAAAGCCATATATCTATTCCTGTCGCTCATGCCGTCAATTAAAAGACAATTATGAATCACTGGAAGCCATACTCCAATGCATTAAGTATGAAAAGTTTAAGTGGAAGATATGCGCCGACCTCAAAGTTGTGGCTATTTTGACCGGACTCCAAGGAGGGCATACGCGATTTTGTTGTTTTCTTGCGCCGAAAAGCTGCACTATCTTCAAAAAGAATGGCCGCTGCGTACAAATTTAGTAGTTGGCGAAGACAATATTCTACGCAATGCTCTTGTGAGAAAAGAAAATATTATACTTCCACCGTTGCATATCAAATTGGGCTTAATCAAAAACTTTGCAAAAAAATTGGATAAAGATGGAGAGGCTTTTGCGCACTTACGGCTGATTTTCTCTCAACTTTCGTTGGCTAAGATCAAAGAGGGAGTATCCGCTGGTCCTAAGATAAAGACAATTTTAAAGGACGAAATATTTCCTAAACTTTTATCGTCGATCGAAACAGCAGCTTGGAACTCATTCAAGCTTGTCGTTGAAAATTTTTTGGGTAACCGAAAAAGCTCGAATTTCAAGCAAATAGTTGAGGATCTAATTAAGAATTATGCGGCTATGGGTATGTTTTATTTCTTTTACAAAGGGTGCTATGTTATTAGATTTCTTGAATTTTTTATTTTATATTTTTGGATAGGAATACATATGTCATTGAAAATCCAATTTCTCCATTCGCATTTGGATTTTTTTCCTGAAAACTTAGGAGACGTTAGCGATGAGCACGGCGAGCGTTTCCATCAGCAGTTAAAGGAAATGGAACGACGGTATCACGGCTTTTATGACACGGCAATGATGGGTGACTACGTGTGGTCCCTTATACGGCAGACTGAAAGTGATGAATATAAAAAACAAAGGAAAAGCCAGCAATTCTTTCGGTTGCCGTAAAATGCAAAACTCCTTTTAAATACCTACATACATATGTCATTAAATCAGCTTTGTATTTGAAAAGTCATTAAGTATAAATACTAAAAATAAAACAAAATATTCGCTCTTCAATTGCGAATTTGAAAACTCTGCAAATTTTTTCCTTATGTTCACATTTATAGTAAGAATTTGTTTAGATTTGAAAACTAACAAAAGTCTAAAAAACCTGAAAATCATTAAAAAGCGAAATTTTAGTATTTTACTTAAAAATTCATAACTTCTTAAAATGTTCATGGATTTTTGTGATTGGGGGCTTGTTTTCTTTGGAAAAGGGTCAACTATTTGCAAAAGTATCAAATTGGGGTGGACATTTTTTTTTTTTTTTCTACGACAATATATAAATTTTTCACGCCAATTTTTACAGAAAAACGACGTTTTTTAAATATATATATCGCTGGCATCAAAACTAGTTACCCAATTGGAAAACTTTCAAGGAAAGGTTTATAGAGGGTTTAATTATCTTCAATTTGTGTGAATATTTATGAAGATCGGACAAGGGGTACCCAAGATATACCCAATTTTGTAGGTGCACCTCCAAAAACGTGAAAATAAAATTTCAAAAATTTGTGTCTCAAAAATTTTAAAATTCATATTCGTGTTAAGGAGGTCCAAATCCATGGCAAAAGTGATTCCAGATCTCAAAGGCAAAAAATTGTTAACTGGTGTTATTTTAAAAATTTTCATTTAAAAAAAATGGCTTCAAAAATTTTTTTCTGCTCAAAAATTAGATAAAACTAAACTACCAACAAAGTGCGCAATAATAGGGCATTTGTGAGAGCACAAAATAACAAGATTGGTCTATCCAATTATTTTAAAATAACAATAAATGAGATTTTTGAAATGAGGCTCAAATTCCAGTTTTGACCAAAATTTCAATTTAGAGGGAGATAGAATATCAATTAAATTACAATAAGAATATATGTAGTTGGAATAATTAAATTTTTTAATGCGAAAGAAGCATGGCGTTAAAGAAAACGTCTCGTGTTTTTTGTTGCTTTTGGTCTGAAATTTATCCTGGTGTCATTTAGAAACTAAATTCACTTCTAAATTTAATAAACTCTACATTCTTGTTTAAATTTACTCCGGAGCGTCGTGAAGAATGTATTAAATTTTTTTCACAGAACTGAAATGTTCTTGAAAAAAGAAAAATTTTGATACCCATATTGCCTATGTTTAACCACATTGTTTCCACGCCATTAGATTTTAGTTAAAACGCGAACTAGTAATTATTAAGGAAAAAATAAATGTTATTTTCAATCGAGTAATGCTTAATAATATGTTCATTTGATTTTCCAATTAACTCATTTTAATACAAAACCCATCAAAAATTACAGATTTTATTGAATATCACAACAGTTGGGACATAATCTATAAACCATTGAACGCGTATTGAAAAAACCTATCATGGCATGCCCATATTGGATATGTTGATCTTGAAAAAAATGAAAATATTTTCAAAAAACTAAAAAATATACTTTTTTTAAAAACGGTCCATTAACCCATAACGCTAGACCAAAAATATTTTGGGAAGCGTTATAGAACAAACAAAGGTAGATTTCTAGGGAGGCATTTTTTTCACTTTTTTTGTGAGTCGCTCTAATATACATACATTGAAAAAATCATCTATAATTTATTTGATATATCATTAATTTTTTTATTTTAAACAAAAATTTTTTGCACATTTCTTTTGTAGAAAAAAGAATAACGCAAAACAAAAAAAAAATTTAAAGAAATAAAAGTAAATAAAACTAAGAGATCACTTGCTTATATTTTGTATATAAACTGCATATGTGTATACATACATATCTGTGGTCACAAGCATTAACCGCCTAAGTCGAAAATCATGCTTTTGAGAAAAATAACTTTTTACATAAATGTAATGGGGTTCCATTGCGACTTAGGTCAGAATGCTTTCATTAATAACTTTTGAATAAACAGTGTTGGAGGAATGGGGATTTCACAAAAATATAAAGCGTTTTTAGTAGAACATGATAGCAAAGATAACCCAAGTCGTCGAATACCATGCTTTCGAGAAAAATGACTTTTTATATAAATGTAATGGGGTTCCATTGCGACTTAGGTCAGAATGTTTTCATTAATAACTTTTTATTAAACAGTGTTAGAGAAATGGGGATTTCACGTAAATATAAAGCGTTTTTAGTAGAATATGATAGCATACATAACTCAAATCGTTCTTAAGTCGACTTAATAATTAATAACTTTTTATTAAACAGTGTTAGAGAAATGGGGATTTCACGTAAATATAAAGCGTTTTTAGTAGAATATGATAGCATACATAACTCAAATCGTTCTTAAGTCGACTTAGGCGGTTATCGGTTGTGACCACAGATATGTACATATGTACAAGTTTTAATAAATTATTCTTTATTATGTTAATTCCAAAATAGAACTAACTCTAAAAATGCAAAACAATATTACTTATAACTAAAGCTATACCCGTGTCTTCAAACTGCTGCTCTTGCACTTGTGCATGGGGTCATGTATTGAGCAAGCAACGTCCACAACATTGTTGTCGGCCAAAGCAGTGATGTTGTTGTGTAACATACACAAAAACCGCTGATGGTGTACTATGGGCATGACCTACTTTGCGTGTTTAACTTGGAACCACCTTGTTGCTGAGTAAATGTGCTAACTTTCATATACATTTAGCAACAACAATTAGTTATTGTTGTTTGTTTAGCTTACTTTGGTCCCTTTAAACATTTCCGTTTAAATTTGGTCTACCGATAAATCTATATTTATATAAAAACAATAATTCTGAACAATATTTAATGCCTTCAATGCTTCTTTAAGTGAAGGAATTTGGTTAACCTGCTCATCTTCATCATCTTCAGGACCCTTTCCACTTTTTTTTCTTTTCTAAATTACAGTGTATGATATCATCAATTATTTCGCTTTTATTCAAACCTCCATAACATTCTAAATCGCCGTTACAATGTACATATTCCATGCTGTCTGAAATTTTATTTAGACAATCCACCTTTTTATTGATTTCTAGATCATTTTCGGGAGTACAAAAATACATTTAAAGAAGGAAATTATTATTGAATTTTGAAAAATAAAAACCAGAAACAAAAATTTTGTGTAGTTGTAGGCAAATTGCACTTAAGAAAAAGGCAGTTAAGTCAAAACTACTGTAGTATAAAACCCTTTTTTAAAATAAAAAATTAAAACTAAACACTAAAGTTTTGGAAAAATCAAAACAAAAATTATTAACCTTGAAAAAAACAACTAAGAAATAAAACGCAACTGTACCATAATTCTGAAAAAAAAACATAAGTCTTTGTAACAAAACTGAAACAAGAATAACGGAAAAAATACAAATATTGAAAGCAGAAATTAACTGAAAAGAAAACAAATAAGAGCGTTCAATTCAGCTGTGCCGAATTTTTGATACCCCCAACCAATATTAGGTACGGCTACCACTTTGAAACTGTTGCCGGTTCTGAAACATTAAATCCGAATATCACTTAAATTTAAAGTTAATTGGTTTTCTTTTTGGCCAATTTATATTATAAAAAACAATAAATTAATTCATTATTTTTTTTACTAGAGTAGAAAACCCTTAAGTACTTCATAGAACGCCAATGAAATTCATTATTTATCGTAGCCGGCATCGTCACAATATCCAATGTTTGATCCCTATAGGCCTGTTTTGAGACCTTAGAAGTCATACGATAATTAAAAAAAAAGAAACTCGCATGATTTTTGGCTACAAATTATTAATATTAAAAAAGGAAATTTTAAAATAATCTTATATGTATATTAAAAGAATTTATGAAAAATAAAGTCAGTCTGTCTGACCGTTCTATCCGGCCGATTTCCTTCATTTAAATGAAAGGTATTTAGACACAGATATGTCATCAAGCATTGGAATTTACTCAACTCCCACCTAACTCAAGTTATACTTTTTTCAAGATTTTTTCAATATTTTCCTTCACTCAAACCTTTATAACTAGAGTTCTAATTAACGTAGGCTGTTGACATAAGTCTAAGAACACTCAGTGGATGAAGCTATTTCTTTTGAGCTATTAACCGCTTAAATTCGTTGAGTTTGAGGAAAGTTATGCGTGGACCATCAACTTTACTTTTACTGTACGTTAACTTCTCTTGGCATATTTTGCATTACTGTACGTTAACTTCTCTTGGCAAATTTTGGTATTATATGATAAAAATTAATATAATATAATGCTGCGGAGCAGCAGGGGTCCTCTAGTTTAATTTAATACAAAAAAAACAAAAATAATAAAAACAGGTAAGAAACCTATGAATGAAACTAAAATTTTTAATTTTTAGTTTTTAATTTTCAATTATAATTTTTAATTTTTAAATTCTTTTTTAATTTTTAATCTTTAATTTTTTAATTTAAAATTTTTATTTTTCATTTTCCATTTTTTATTATTCATTTTTCAATTTTCGTTTTTTATTTTTAACTTTTCATATTCCATTTTTCATTTTTAGTTTTTCATTCTTAATTTCCCATTTTCCATTTTTCATTTTTCGTTTTAATTTTTCATTTTCCATTTTTCGTTTTCATTTTCTTTTTTCATTTTTAATTTTTCATTTTTATTTTTCTTTTTCCATTTTTCATTTTTCAATTTCCATTTTTCATTTTTCATTTTCCATTTTTAATTTTTCATTTTCAATTTTCTTTTTAATTTTTCATTTTCCATTTTTCATTTTCCATTTTTCATTTTTCATTTTTCGTTTTCCATTTTTCATTTTTCATATTTAATTTTTTGTTTCTCATTTTTAGTTTTTCATTTGTCATTTTTCATTTTTCATTTTTCAATTTTCAATTTTCATTTTTCATTTTTCATTTTCCATTTTTAATTATTAATTTTTAAATTTTTAATTTTTAATTTTTAATTTTTAATTTTTAATTTTTAATTTTTAATTTTTATTTTTAATTTTTAATTTTTAATTTTTAATTTTTAATTTTTAATTTTTAATTTTTAATTTTAATTTTTAATTTTTAATTTTTAATTTTTAATTTTAAATTTTAAATTTTTAATTTTTAATTTTTAATTTTTAATTTTTATTTTTTAATTTTTATTTTTTAATTTTGAATTTTGAATTAAAAATAAAAAATTCAAAATTAAAAATTAAAAAATAAAAATCAAAAATTAAAAATTTAAAATTTAAAATTAAAAATTAAAAATTAAAAATTAAAAATTAAAAATTAAAAAATTAAAAATTAAAAATTAAAAATTAAAAATTAAAGATTAAAAATTAAAGATTAAAAATTAAAAATTAAAAATTCAAAATTCAAAATTCAAAATTCAAAATTAAAAATTGAATATTAAAAATTAAAAATTAAAAACTAAAAATTAAAAATTAAAAATTAAAAATTAAAAATTAAAAATTAAAAATTAAAAATTAAAAATTAAAAATTAAAAATTAAAAATTAAAAATTAAAAATTAAAAATTAAAAATTAAAAATTAAAAATTAAAAATTAAAAATTAAAAATTAAAAATTAAAAATTAAAAATTAAAAATTAAAAATTAAAAATTAAAAATTAAAAATTAAAAATTAAAAATTAAAAATTAAGAATTAAATTATAAAAATTAAAAATTAAGAAATAAATTATAAAAATTAAAAATTAAAAATTAAAAATTAAATATTAAAAATAAAAAATTAAAAATTAAAAATTAAAAATTAAAAATTAAAAATTAAAAATTTAAAATTAAAAATTAAAAATTAAAAATTAAAAATTAAAAATTAAAAATTAAAAACTAAAAAATTAAAAATTAAAAATTAAAAATAAAAATTAACAATTAAAAATTAAAAATTAAAAATTAAAAATTAAAAATTAAAAATTAAAAATTAAAAATTAAAAATTAAAAATTAAAAATTAAAAATTTAAAATTAAAAATTAAAAATTAAATATTAAAAATTAAAAATTAAAAATTAAAAATTAAAAATTAAAAATTAAAAATTAAAAATTAAAAATTAAAAATTAAAAATTAAAAATTAAAAATTAAAAATTAAAAATTAAAAATTAAAAATTAAAAATTAAAAATTAAAAATTAAAAATTAAAAATTAAAAATTAAAAATTAAAAATTAAAAATTAAAAATTAAAAATTAAAAATTAAAAATTAAAAATTAAAAATTAAAAATTAAAAATAAAAAATTGAAAATTAAAAATTAAAAATTAAAAATTAAAAAAAAAATGAAAATTAAAAATTAGAAATTAAAAATTAAAAATTAAGAATTAAATTATAAAAATTAAAAATTAAAATTAAGAAATAAATTATAAAAATAAAAAATTAAAAATTAAAAATTAAAAATTAAAAATTAAAAATTAAAAATTAAAAATTAAAAATTAAAAATTAAAAACTAAAAAATTAAAAATTAAAAATTAAAAATTAAAAATTAAAAATTAAGAATTAAAAATTAAAAATTCAAAATTAAAAATTAAAAATTAAAAATTAAAAATTAAAAATTAAAAATTAAAAATTAAAAATTAAAAATTAAAAATTAAAAATTAAAAATTAAAAATTAAAAATTAAAAATTAAAAATTAAAAATTAAAAATTAAAAATTAAAACTTAAAAATTAAAAATTAAAAATTAAAAATTAAAAATTAAATATTAAAAATTTAAAATTAAAAACTAAAAACTAAAAATTAAAAATTAAAAATTTAAAATTAAAAATTAAAAATTAAAAATTAAAAATTAAAAATTAAAAATTAAAAATTAAAAATTAAAAATTAAAAATTAAAAATTAAAAATTAATAATTAAAAATTAAAAATTAAAAATTAAAAATTAAAAATTAAAAATTAAAAATTAAAAATTAAAAATTAAAAATTAAAAATTAAAAATTAAAAATTAAAAATTAAAAATTAAAAATTAAAAATTAAAAATTAAAAATCAAAAATTAAAAATTAAAAATTAAAAATTAAAAATTAAAAATTAAAAATTAAAAATTAAAAATTAAAAATTAAAAATTAAAAATTAAAAATTAAAAATTAAAAATTAAAAATTAAAAATTAAAAATTAAAAATTAAAAATTAAAAATTAAAAATTAAAAATTAAAAATTAAAAATTAAAAATTAAAAATTAAAAATTAAAAATTAAAAATTAAAAATTAAAAATTAAAAATTAAAAATTAAAAATTAAAAATTAAAAATTAAAAATTAAAAATTAAAAATTAAAAATTAAAAATTAAAAATTAAAAATTAAAAATTAAAAATTAAAAATTGAAAATAAAAATTAAAAATTAAAAATTAAAAATTAAAAATTAAAAATTAAAAAGTAAAAATAAAAAATTAAAAATTAAAAATTATAAATTAAAAATTAAAAATTCAAAATTAAAAATTGAAAATTAAAAATTAAAAAATAAAAATTAATAATTAAAAATGAAAAATTAAAAATTAAAAATTAAAAATTAGAAATTAGAAATTAAAAATTTTAAATTATAAATTATAAATTATAAATTATAAATTATAAATTATAAATTATATATTATAAATTATAAATTATAAATTATAAATTATAAATTATAAATTATAAATTATAAATTATAAATTATAAATTATAAATTATAAATTATAAATTATAAATTATAAATTATAAATTATAAATTATAAATTATAAATTATAAATTATAAATTATAAATTATAAATTATAAATTATAAATTATAAATTATAAATTATAAATTATAAATTATAAATTATAAATTATAAATTATAAATTATAAATTATAAATTATAAATTATAAATTATAAATTATAAATTATAAATTATAAATTATAAATTATAAATTATAAATTATAAATTATAAATTATAAATTATAAATTATAAATTATAAATTATAAATTATAAATTATAAATTATAAATTATAAATTATAAATTATAAATTATAAATTATAAATTATAAATTATAAATTATAAATTATAAATTATAAATTATAAATTATAAATTATAAATTATAAATTATAATTTATAAATTTTAAAACTCTCTTTTTATACCCTATACCACTATGTGGTTTGGGTATAATGACTTTGTGCTGCTGTTTGTAACAACCAAAAATATTTGACCTAGACCCATCTTTAATTATACCGATCGAATCAGAATCACTTTCTTAGTTGATTTAACAATGTCCGTCCGTCCGTCCGTCCGTCCGTCCGTCCGTCCGTCTGTGTGTCCATGTAAAGCTTGTAATCAAACTGCAGGTCGCAAATATGAATATATTTTGATGAAATTTGGTATATAAGCCTTTATCGGCCATGGGATGAACGCTATTGAAATTGGTGAGAATCGGTCCATGTTCAGACCTAGCCCCCATACAAATTACCCCTATGAAATCGACATAAATTGCCATAAGATCCAAATTGTCATATAGATCTTACTCAAATTGGGTTTTGTATGCGTTCATTACGTCCATTAATGAGTAGTCCAAAAATGACCCCTTTGGCCCCATATAGAGCTGCTTCCCGATCTTCACCTAAATTTATTAAAAAACAAAAATATTGCACTGATTCTTCTCAAATTTTGTTTGTATATATTTTTGCAAAATACAAGAGACTTTACCAAACATGATCAGGATCGGTCCATTTTTGGACCTAGTCCCCATATAGATATAGCATCCGATATGAACTTTTTCATATCTGCAGCCAAAAAAATTAATAAAAATCCCACTCAAATTTGGTTTTTGCTTATTTTCTATGTCCAGTTAGTTGGGCCTGAGATAGGGTTTCTAAACGCATGGTATAGGGTATCGTATAGTCGGTCTAGACCGACTATAATTTTCTTACTTGTTTTTCATTAGCTTCAATTCTTCAATTTCTTTTAATTTTCTTTTCAATAATTTTAAAATTTTGCATTTTCAAAAAACTTTTGATATTATAATTTTACAATTTCGTTTTGTATTTCTTTTCTACTATTTTGTTATTATAATTATTATTACATTCCTACTTCAAAAGTTATATGTGAATGAAGGTGAAAAGAACGAATTTTTTTCAATTTTTTCGCCTTTTTTAAAATATTGCGGTAAATTCATAAAACGTTAAAAAATTAGACTTTTAAAGGCCACCCTATGTTTCCGTTTTAGGACAAGTGAGGTACACTCTAATTAGCAATTAAGGTAGCTGACTCTACCAACGAAGCATTAAAAATCATTCGGCATACATAGCTTGAAAATTAAAAAGTAAATTTTTTTTGGCATATTGCTTATTATAACGTTTAAAATATCATATTTTTAAAATAATTTTGATGTTGCAATTTTAAAATTTCATTTTCTCTTAATATATAATTTTAAGATTTCATAGTTTAAATTTTAATTAATTTCAAAATTTCTTAAATATATTTTCTTTTTATATAATGGTTTTTAAAATTTGTTTGTTTTCTTTCCTTTTTTAAATTTATGTATACAAAAATAATTTTATGTATACATTTATTCTTGTCATGTTTCGTCTTAACCATATTTGAATTTTCTTTTCACAAATTTTCGAAAGACTTTGTCGTCTGCCTTCATTTTTCACTTTTTTTTTCAAAAAATTGCCAATGCGATATCCGTTGGATTTGTTTCCACAAAAAAAAAAGATTACAGTTTTTACCAACTTCGCAAACCAAAGTGCCAAATCTGAGTGCAGATTTGAAAAACTTCAATTTGAACGAGATCTATATGACAATTTGGGTCTTATGGCAATTTAAGTCCATCTCATTTGTGTGAGCTCTTTGAATATGCACTGATTTTCACCGATTTCAACATCGTTTGATCTATGACCGACTGAAGCTTGTATACCAAAGTTCATCAGAATAAATTCATATTTGCGATCTGTGCTTTGACTACAAATTTACATGGATAGAAGAACGTCGTTAATCGACTCAGAAAGTTATTCTGAAACGTCGGTTTAATAGAAGGTGGGTTTAGGTCAAACATTATTGGTAGTTACATACATCAGCACAAACTTGTTATACCCTGACCATATAGTGGCATAGGGTATAAACAACTAATTTTGTAATTTTTCGAGATTTAACATCTTTCCTATGAACTTCGTAGAGTCTCTCTTGGTATTTTTACAAAAGAGGACGTGTAATGGACATGACAGATACAGGTATAAAATAATCTTGAATAAAATTACTAGCGAAATTTCATACAGAACATCAAAACAAAAATATTATCTCAATTTATTTTCTACAGTCTTCGCCAACAAAATTAAAACTTAAGAATGCCAATATAGTGAGACTCTACCAATATAGCACCAAATCCTTTGAGAGTTTTACTATTTTAACCCTTTTACAATCGTTCCTCACAAAAATCATTCATCCCCAAAAATAGTGTTGCATAATGTTAGTAACCCTGCTTAAGGGGGGGGGGGGGTAAGGTTTTAAGGTTCTGAATTTACAACATGTCGAGAGTGTTGTGTCAAAATTTTAAGTAAATCCGAGCAGAACTTAAGAAGATACAACGTTTCAAGCAACCGGCCTCATACGGTATATCGTATATAAATCAGTTTTTGAAAAATTAGAATCGATTTTCTCGCAAATAAATGTTCGAAGTCCGTGAACATCATAACTCGAAATCGACTTGACCGATTCTTTTGAAATTTTACATATTATATCCACACATAAATCATCAGGTAACCACGAAGAGTTTTTTTTATTTTCCATTCTCTTCCCCATTTTTTAACAAAAATTCCCGAAATTTTATAGCAGAAATCGTGTTTTTCACTTCAAAATTGAAAAAACTCTTCGTCACTACCTCAGAAAACATGTCACCTTTTAGACGCGTTTCGATTTTTTTATTTCACATGATCCGGCAACGAGCTATGATGTTCACCGCAAAACAACAAAGCCTCCGGAGATTTGCTGTCACGGATTATTTATTACAATTTTTATTTGAAAATTTTTTCAACATTATTCATATCATCAAAAAAAAAAAATTATGAAAAACCACTTTTTTAACTTTTAAAACATTACCCACCCCCTTAAATATATACATATATATTCCTAAGATATTTTTAATTTTCCATGTAAATATATTTCAAAATATATGAGTTGACGTTTTTTACACCCTACATCACTATGTGGTAAGGGTAAAGGAGTTTGTGCTGATGTTTGTTACTACCAAAAATATATATTATACCGATCGACTCAGAATCACTTTCTGAATCGATTTAGCGATGTCCGTCCGTCCGTCTGTGTGTCCATTAAAGCCTTGTAATCAAACAACAGGTCGCAAATATGAATATATTTTGAAGAAATTTGGAATGTAAGCTTCTATCGGCCATATGACGAACGCTGTTGAATTGGTCCATGTTCTGACCTAGTCCCCACACAAATGACCCCTATATGATCGAATTAATTTGCCATAAGTAGAAGTAGTAGTAGTATTTCTTTGTTTCAATAAAAAATAATTTTACTTATTTTAAGATAATTACATTTGAACAATACAATAATATTATTGCAAATAAGAAAAGACTAAATTTTCGACAATGTTATATAAAACGTCTGTCTATTAAATAAAGATTATTAACCTGTGATTAAGCAGGGGTCTGAATTTAGCAAAAGTGTAAGAAATTTATTTTATATGAATTTTAATTAAATTCTTGTACCATGTATGTATTGTAACGATATCTTTATGTATTGAGCAAGGTTTTCCCAATCTGTTGGGTTTAAACCGTTGAGTATCCGCACCATTTCCGTTTCACTCAAGATGAAACGTAATACCGGACATACACATAATAAATGTTCTAAAGTCTCCATCACATCCACACATTTGACAAAGTTGTTCTTCATTTGACGCACCATAGGTGTTATTATTTAACTTAATTAGCCCACACCTTGCTTTAAATATCCAGGCTATTTAAGCTGGATTCATATTGTCGGTGAAACAACATTTACCTCTCGTATGATCTAAATGTTTGTAGACCCACGAACAAATTGATTGGTTATGTAAATATGTGTAGTGTTGATTTAGACGTGTACTATTTAAAAGTTGATTATTTTGAGCTACCCACTGATATTCGCCAGACTGTGTACTGGACCATGATGCATTGATATTGATGGCAATGGCCTTTAGCCCTTTAACCCAAAACAAATCTTTTCGAATAGTTATATGCGTTATTTGAAATGATAGTCTATTGGACTGGTACTGAAATAATACTCGAGTTATACACTGCAAATGAAGCTCTAGAGTTTAAAGATGATTATTCACGGGGTCCAGTTTCAAGCATAAGAGCGTAATTTGGTGTATTTTCAGGCAGTTTTAAATTTTTTTTCATAAAATATTGCTGTAGTTTATCTATTTCTTCAAAATGTCCAAGCCCCCACACCTGCGATGCATACGCTTATATTGATCTGCAAACTGCTAGAAAAAGATTTCACTTTTGTCTAAGCTGGATATGTTCATTGGAAAGAAATGTTTTCCATGTAGAATTTATTGCGGGTTTAACTTGTATATTTCTATTTTCAATATGTTTTGCAAATTTCATTTTAGATGTAAGAATTACTCCAAGATAGGTATACTCGTTGGTTATTTATTTTATTTATTTATTTTAGTTTATGTTTATATAGTTTCCTCTGAATGTCCCTTATTCCTGCGATTTTAGTCTGCCACCATTTAAGATTCACTTCAAGATTCCATAAATCACAATAAACTTCCAAGTTAGCTATCATTTTTTGAAGAGTACTACACCATCTGCTAAAATGACGATGTCATCAGCGTGCATTAGCGGTCTCATGTTTATATTTTCCACATTCACACCACCACCCAAACTGTTATGTAAATCATTGATGTACAATGCAAATATAAGTGACGATAACAAGCATCCTTGTTTCACACCCGAATTCGTTTAAAAGTACTCAGACAACTCTTCACCAATCCACACCTCAAATTAAGTATTCGCATAAATAGCTTCGATTATTTTAACAAATTTATATGAAATTCCGATTGAGTACAATTATATATTAACGATTTTTGCGCCATTTTATCAAATGCTGCTTTGAAAAACACAAAGAATGCAAATACTTTTTTCTTGTCAGCTAGCTCTATGTTGACGATCCCTGCCAGGTGATATATGTTATCAATTGTCGAATATCCTTTTGTGAATCCAGTCTGATACTTTGTCAATGTATCATTCCTTTCTACACATTGATATAATCTTTTATTTAAAATGCCCTTCATTATTTTTGCAATACAATTCATGAAGGGTATCCCTCTTTAGTTTCCTGGCATGTTAGGATCGTCCTTGTTAAATATTGGAACTAATACAGTTTTGCAAATACATAATCTGTTTTACAATCCCTATACATTTTGTTGTATGATTTTACTACATTGTTTTAAAATTCTTCGGTGACATTACTAATAATATACTCATACGGTATTCCATCTTCTCCAGGGGCTTTATTACGTTTGCTGTTTTTCAACACCAGTTTTCATTCATCTAGAGTTATAGGGTTATCGAGTATATCATCGTTGACTAACATTGATGTATAGAGAAACTCTTGTGATATTTGAGGAGGATTCAGCAATATTGAAAAATATTCTTCGAATTATGTAGTAGATATTTCGGTCCCAACTTGATAATTCTGTCCTCGTTCTTCCCTCGCAAACTTCCACAATTGTTTACCGTCATTTATAAAGTTTAATTTACCCGCCAGCTGTTGACAGTATATTTTTTTAATTTGATTACAAATAGTTTCATATTTCATCTGTTTATTTAAGTATATTTATTTATAAATGATACTTTTTGTAGACCTGTACTTATTTAAACATTTCACAACGCTGATTCTGGCATTGTTGCATTTATAGTTGCACCATTTATTTTTGAGCTCAAATAATCTGAATTTCAATCTAATTGCTGAAGATTTAATTATGTTTGTTAGGATTCTTATATTGAAGACGTTACTACCGTTGTCTTGCGATTGTAGGTTTTCATTAAGTTTTTTTTTTTTGGTAGCGCAACTTTTCTGTTTCATACCATCGAATTGTGGGCAATGAATTTATAGTTTTGGCAGAACTGCTGTAGTTTTTAAGCTGAATTTGAAGATGATCGGACAATATGTTGTTATCAACAAAAAACTGCTTTACATATTGCAAAATTTCTAGGTGTATCGCGCAAATGTCATTTACTGATTCTCCTAGCTGGCTTATATATGTTAGAAAACCTTCATCATCCCCTTCTGTCTGACCATTTAGTACAAATAGATTTTCTTCAAAACAAAATTGCATAAACTCTCTCCCTTTGGTATTACCAGTTACATCTTTAAACTTTCTAACATCATTTCCCGCTTTAAAACCTTTCGTATATAGGTCATCAATATCTTGTTTAATGTTATCAATTCTGATGTTGAGATCACCGATAGTAACCGGGTTTGTAATGGATTGTTCTTGAACAAGTTTTTTACCTTATTAAAATCATTATTCCAAAGCATTCTCTCATATATAATGGTATTAATGTAACGTTTAAGTTTCGTGTATATTATTTAGCTTTCATTATCAACCATTTTCAATTATTTCTATTTTAATACCAGAGTTTCTTAAATTATTTTAAAAGCCATATAAAAGACCACCAAATGCTCAACCAAAATGACTAACCTTAATTGAAGGCACAGAATATAAAGTGAAACCTTGAAAGTATTTTTTAATTTTCTCAGTTTTTTCTTCAATTAAGTGGGTTTCTATTAAAAAGAAAACATCGATTTTCATTATGTTATTAAAAACCGAAGGGAAAAGTAGCTTGTTTTCAATGTCATTTATATTGTATGATAATATTTTAATTTCTTGTTCTTCAGAATCAATATATTTATTAATTTTTGTTTGTCGACAGACGCGTTTTAGTTTTTTGGGTATATATTGTTGATAATATTTTCATAATTAAAATCTAATGCTCTGACCTCCTCGCCATACAAGTCTTCGAGTATTTTTGCACCATTTTCTTTGCCACAGACCAACTTGTTTTATGCACTCCAACTAAACCATTTACGAGGGCGGATCAATAAGTCCGTGACTTTTCGAACTTCCCTCGTAGTTATATGAAATGCAATACTGCTCCCATCAAGTACCAACTGTTAATAGACTACTGTAAAATTTTTAGCAAAGTTCTGTCATTTACTTTGTGTTTAACAGCTGTTCGTTTTTTTTTTAAGTGAATTTCGAGTGCTCATTAAACATTATTTTTTGCGAAAAAAAACCGTCAATCAAACCAAGGAAAAGCTTGAAAAATACTATGGGGACTCTACACTATCGATTTCAATGGTAAAAAAGTGGTTTACTGACTTTCGTTGTGGTCGCACAAATACAAATGACGCTGAACGTTCTGGATGGCCAATTGAGGTCAATACACCCAAAAATGTCGAAAAATCCACGATATGGTGTTGGCCGATTGAAGAGTAAAAGGTGATGGCAACAGTTTTTGGGATGCACGCGGGATAATCCACATCGCTTACCTTCAAAAGGGAAAAACAATAAACGGCGAATAGTATGCCAACTTATGGGACCGATTTAACGAGGATTTTAAAAAAACGACCCCATATGGCCAAGGGTAAGTTCTTTTTAATCAAGATAATGCACGGGTGCACACGTGTGCAGTCTCAATGGCAAAATTCCATGAATTGGGCTACGAATTGGTACCTCATCCGCCATATTCTCCGGATATAGCCCCAGTGACTATTTCCTATTTCCAAACCTAAGGAAATGGCTCGGTGCAAAGAGATTCAGCTCCAACGATGAAATTATTCATCAAAAAAATGCCAATTTTATGGACCTCGAAAAATCCTATTTTTTGGAAGGGATATAAAAATTGGGGAAACGTTGGTGTCCAGTTTCAAAGAAGTCTACCATACGTTTTTATTTTAGTTATTCTACATTTTAAATTCAGTTTGTTTATATTTTATTTGACACATATAATTTTGTAATTATTATTAAGTCACATTTACTTTACTCCACATTTACTTCCGCATATTTTATTGTTACCAAACATAATAATGCTTAATCAGAATAAAACAAAATATAGGTCAATCCGTCAGTGAAATCATTTAACCATTTATGACTAACGACACTAGTAAGCATTATTATGGTTGAAAATACAACAACAAAATACACTGTTTTAATTTATAATAATTTAAGTATCAATACACAACAACAAAACACATTTATTATTATTTTGTTTTCAGCGTTTTTTATACTGTTAACCAAAATACAATAACAAACACATTAATTACACTATTTAGTATTAAGCATTTTTGATTATTGTTTTGGGTATAAAAACCCAAACAAAATAAAGAATCAGCCTAGTAATACAGCATATCTAATTGTTTTATTTACTGGCCATCACCTTTCAAGTTACAAGTGCTTGAAGGGAAAAATAAAGGGACTAAAGCTTAGTGTCAGCACCGATTTATGTGTCGGGGTTGAATCCACATTAACTTTATCCTTACAACACATCTACACTGCCATAACATTGGCAACCGACGTTTTAAGTAAAACTCTGACCATTTGTACAGGACATTTGGTTAGATATTTACAGTTGGACTAAGTGCATTGAGCTAAATGGAGGTTATGTTGAAAAATATTTTTTTTTCCTTTTGAAAAAAAAACTGTGTTTCATTCTAAAAGTCATGGACTTATTGATCCGCCCTCCTATCTTCAACTTTCATTCTATCATCTCTAATCATAACTTTGCATTTTCTACTCATATTTATGATATTTTTCTGTGGATATAAAAATATTTTTTTCTTTTCCTGTCTTAAGGATATTAGAGCACGTTCAACTTTAATTGTGGTATCTGATAATTTTTTAGTGTTTTTAAATTTTTTACAACATCCGCTGTTGACCCAAGCTCAGCAGCCACAGAAATTTTATTTTTTGTACATCCTTTTCAAAATTTTTAAGCTGCTGAAATACTCGTCTCAATATCTTTGCCATTAGATCCAAAGTATCATATCGAGCCCGTTCAAATTGGGTTTGTATGTGGTTATTACATCCATTATTCAGTTTTTGCAAAAAATAAGTGATTACCAAATATTGTCAAGATCGGTCCATTTTTCGACTTAGTCCCCATATAAATATAGCATCCGATATGAACTTTTTCGAATCTGCAGTCAAAAAAAAAATCATCAATTTCCAGTCAGATTTGGTTTATGCTTTTTTCTATATGCAATTAGTTGGACCTAAGACAAATTCTCTAGACGCATGGCATAGGGAATCGCATAGTCGGTCTAAACCGACTATAATTTTCTTACTTGTTTTTAAGTGATTTCAATCATATATTTGCGCCAAACTCATTGTTGAACTTCAATGTCACAATGATTTGTTCTATGTTGAAGTGAATATAATCTGTCATTTTCCGTTTAGATTGTTCTTTGTGTCACACATTTTTAAACATTTGCATAATAAATGTTTTTATATTTATCTTACAATTGGTAGAAATTTGCATTATTTATAAAACATTCAGAAAGTTATACAAATAATAATATTATTCATTATTATTTTTAATATGTTTTTGCATTAAGAATAAAAAAGAATGCCAACAAGAACAACATTAGAGAACAAGTAAACCAAATGGGTCCTTTGGCAAAAGTATGTAAGTGTGTGTGCCTTACAACCGATAAAAAATTTTAAAATAAAATTAACCTGAACACACATACCTTGTACATTGTGTATGTTAACACTAAATACATTTACGTTAAAGTGGCACTTTTCTTATTGGGATAGCATGTATTAATAACGTTAAATGTTAGTTAGAGATAAATATTCTTTTAAAACTCTATTCAAAATTATTAAATTGTTCTAATATTTTACGGTAACGCACTGACCTAAACTTAAATTTCAAATTATTTTGATAAACATAAATAAAACAATGTTGGGTTCCGAAACGAATATCGGTGAAGGTAACGTCACATTCGTTTTAAAGTTTATAACATCATAAGAAAAAATTTCAACTGATTTTTTATATTATTTTTTCGTTGTATCGTTGTATCAATTTGTTGCTTAGTTTGGTAGTCATATGTATTCCAAATTGAAAAATGTAAGGTAACTGATTTAAAAAAAAAAAATCGATTGTTTGAATAATCAGCTTTCAAATTATAACAAGTAAGTAAGTAAATTATAGTCGGTCTAGACCGACTATTCGATACCCTATACCATAAACCAAATTTGAGTGGCATTGTTATTAACTTTTTTGGCAGCAGATATGAGAGAGTTCATATCGGATGCTATATTTATATGGGGACTACGTGAAATATGGACCGATCCTGACCATATTTGGTAAAGTCACTTATATTTTGAAAAAATATAAACAAACCAAATTTGAGAAAAATCTGTGCAATATTTTGGGTTTTTGATAGTTTTAAGTGAATATCGGGAAGCAGCTTTATATGGGGGATATGACTAAGAATTTTCCTATAGGGATGATTTTTGGACTACTGATTAATGAATATGATAAACACATACAAACCCAATTTGACTGAGATCTATATGATAATTTGGATCTTATGGCAATTTATGTCGATTTCATAGGGGTCATTTGTATGGGGACTAAATCCGTACATGGACCGAATTTCATCAATTTCAATAGCATTCATCCTATGGCCGGTAAATTTATTAAAATATCTTAAAAATTTCATGAAAATATATTCATATTTGCGACCTATAGTTTGATTAAAAGGTTTACATGGAAACACACACGGACGGACAGACGGACGGACGGACATCGCTAAATCGACTCAGAAAGTGATTCTGAGTCGATCACTATAATAAAAGATGGGTCTAGGTCTAATATTTTTGGTAGTTACAAACAGCAGCACAAAGTCATTATACCCAAACCACATGGTGGTATAAGGTGTAAATATGGATGTATGTATGTTCCGTATGGACTCCAAATGGCTGGACCGATCTTGATGAAATTTTCAAGGAATCTTTAGAATAGCCTGGCCGGTGAATCCGGGTAGTCTGATTTTTGGTCTGTGGGCTGAGGGGTGTGGCAAACTTAAATTTTAATATTGTACATAAATGTCTGCCAAAACTTTCGGGGTAGTTCGTGCTTTAACTACTTTTGTCCGACATTGTGTATTAAAATTTAGATGCAATATAGAAGCCGGTTGTTTTCTTGGGGCCAGCAATGTGAACCGGGCCCAGCTAGTAGTTTATATAATGGCATATATTGTTTCATTCATTGTAGCAACCATTAACTGAAATAGAAATAATTAATTTTTTTTAATAATTTCATTTATTATTTATTTACTTACTTTTAAATAAGATTTAAAGAAAATTTTCTTACATAGTAACCAAATATGGTCACAAACTATTCGAAAATATATATCTAATTAACTGAATTAAAAATTTAAAATTTTTTTAAATATTAGTTTTTCAGTTACAGTTAAGTTAATGCTACAAAATTTGTTATAGTTTTAATCATTTAGAATTTAAATACTTAATTGTTTCTAAAAAAAATGAAAATAAATAAAACCAGAAAAAAGAATAACGCCCCTGAAATTAGATTGTAATTTTTTCTACTTTTTTTCCATAAAGTTTCAGGACAACAAATTAAATCTGTAAAATTACTGGACATCGATATTGGAAAAAGTCAGATCAGCTGGATTTAAACCTTCCTTAACGCTCTCAAGGCCCATTTAACTCACTCAAGCAAAGTACCATCCTTCCAAAGCCACAAAAATTTATATAATTTAACAATCTAAGATTTATCTATATATATAAAATGGAATGTGTGTTTGTTTATTTGTTTGTTTGTGTGTACCTTATAGGAGACCAAACCTCTGGACCGATCTTCCTGAAATTTTTACAGCATTTAACTGGGACTCTGGCATGATTAATAGGGTACTTTTTTTTTGACCACGCCCACTTTTACGCCCACTTTTTTAAAATTATGTAATTGCTCCCATATAGTTTTTAACAGATTTACTTCAAATTGTATACACATTATACTCCAGGCGAGGTAGAAATAAACATTTCTTACGCCACGCCCCCTTTCACGCCCCTTTTCACGCCAAATTTTGTTTGAAAGTTTTAAACTTTTTTTTCTCTGTACAAATTTGTTCCTTCCAACGGATTTTTTTATTTGGTAGTATATTGCTCTTAATACTGTTAACGTCGCCATATAACTATGAACCACGCCCATTTCACCGCCCCCTTTTTTTTACTTATACCACTAACAATGTTTGCTATACAAAATAATTTTTTTGTAATATGTATTTATCTAAAGTTTTATACACTTTTTATCTACAGGTAAGGTAGCCATACATTTTTTTATTACCAAGTCCCCCTTTTTCGCCCCATTTTACCTTAAATCATAATTAATCTGCTTTCAATCTATCTATATATCTAAAAATGAATGTGTGTTTGTTTGTGCTTTATAGGAGGCCAAACCAAAGAACCGATCTTCCTGAAATTTTCAGAGCGTGTTACTGTGACTCTGGAAGGAATAATATGCTATATAAATTTTTGATTGGACAAAGGGGCGGTGCCACGCCCATATAACCCAAAATTTGAAAAAGTCATATCACGGGAATTTTTTTACCTACAGCAGTCATATTTGGTACATATGCTATTAGCATATATATTAGCTATTAGGTATATAAAGTTGTTAGTGAGCAAAGGGGCGTGGCGTATATATAAAAACGTTGATGCATTTGATTGTAACGAATGATCTCCGGAACCATAAGAGCTGTCGAGGTAGGATTTCCAGCATAGGTTCGGTTCGAGCTCTTCTGTGTTTTTTTTTTTAGTTTTAACCCTCTAGCTGGCGTTGGGGTCAAGTTAAAAACAAAAATTTTTACTTTCAGCGCGATTTGACTGCAATTCAGAATGAACGTATGTTTCGTCATAAGAAATTTTTGTATGTATAAATGGACCCGATAGGTGGCGCTGGGTAAAGTTATTTCGAATATTCTTATTTATGGTGTGATTTTAATGAAACTAAGAATGTACATATATGTATGTTAGAAACATTTTTTTATTGGACCCGGTAGATGGCGCTGTCGTTCGAAAAATAATGAGTTGTCAAATTTATATAAATTTTAATAAATAAACTCACAAACGTTTTTATATATAAATATTCTAACGAAAAAGAAGGAAAAAGCCGCTACATTATTGCATGGTGGCCGCACAGCTCATTCAGCACTCAAATCACCGTTAAACGTACAAAAAAATGAGAATGCCGTCTGTAATATCAAAAAACATTCCGGTATGGCAAAAGTTCTGCAAAAATGCAGTATTTTTATTTGGGATAAATGTACCATGGCTCACAAACATTGTGATTTGATTTGATAAAAGATTTGAAAGGCAATGATAGATTTTTTGGTGAAGCTCTCATTTTATTATCTGGAGATCTTCGTCACACATTTTATATAGGTATATACAGATTCTAACTAAAATAAAAATTCATTGAGGGCAAAACAACGTTTGCCGGGTCCAGCTAGTACTCATTTATTTATGAACATAACGAATAAAATAGTTAGAGATTATTTAACTGTTTTTACGATGTAGCCTAGAGTATAATGAATTATATATTTGAAATTATATTTTAGAAATTTTGATTAGTTGTTACTGAATATTTTTTTCTGACGAAGTCCGATTTTAATATCAAATACAGAATAAGTTCTAATGACAAATATAGTAAGTTATCGAATTTTTGCAATATAAATACAGATTATTGTACTTAAAACATTAGGAATTGTGCTCCTTGTTACATTCTTATACTTAATTTTTGCGATTGCTATAATTTTTTATAAAATTTTTGCACAGTTGTGGTAAATCGAAAAACTATAACATTTATAGTAAAAAACAAGTAAGAAAATTATAGTCGGTCTAGACCGACTATACGATACCTTATACCATGCGTTTAGGCCCAACTAATTAGATATAGAAAATAAGCATAAACCAAATTTGAATGGCATTGTTATTAATTTTTTTGGCTGCAAATATGAAAAACTTTATATCGGGTGCCATATATATATGGGGACTAATTCGAAATATGGACCAACCCTAACCATATTTGGCAAAGTCACTTTTAAAACAATATATACAAACCAAATTTGAGAAAAATTGTGCAATATATTTGTGTTTTGACAGATTTTAGTGAAGATTGGGAAGCAGCTCTATATGGGGCCTATGAATAAGAATTGTCCTATAGAGATTATTTTTGGACTACTGATTAATGGATAATTTGGATCGTATGGCAATTTATGTCGATTTCATAGGGGTCATTTGTATGGGGACTTGGTCTGAACATGGACCGAATATCACCAATTTCAACAGTGTTCATCCTATGGCCGACAAAGGCTTATATAACAAATTTCATCAAAATATATTCATATTTGCGACCTGTAGTTTGATTACAAGGTTTACATGGACACACAGACGGACGGACGGACGGACGGACGGACATCGCTAGAATAAAAAATGGGTCTATGTCAAGTATTTAGGTAGTTACAAACAGCAGCACAAAGTCATTATACCCAAACCACATAGTGGTATAGGGTATAATTAACAGTACCAGTTGGAACGCACGATATAATGAAAAATATGTCATAGAATATTCATTTTCAGTAAAAGATATAAAAATATATATTACTAAACGATGTCATTTTAATGAAATTCTTTGATTCCGACAGGTATTTGTTTAATGACGTTCTTAGTCCAACGACAAAAAACATGCATTTGCATAAAAGTGCTCTACCTGTTTATAACATATGTATGGTTTGGAATCCGAAAAGCGTTCGGAAAAATTTGTGTTTTTGTGTGTTTTTAATAAATTTTTGCAACTATTTTTAAAACAAACAGGTAAATATGTTTAATGCGGCTGTTCCGAATCTTTGATACCGAGTCTTTTTAACTCAATGTTGGGTACGGCTACCAATTTAAAATTGTTTCCTATACTCAAACGTTAAATTCGAATACCAATTACATTTTTACCAGTATCTCTTATAATATCTTGTTACAAAAAAAAAAATGAAATATGTATATAGAATAAATTAATTACTATATGAAAAATCATTTTTATACCCTCCACTCCAGTGTGCAGAGGGTATATATAAGTTTTGTCATTCCGTTTGTAATAATTAGAAAAAAAATTTTGGACCCCATAAAATATATATATTTGTGATCCTTATAATAACCGGAGTTGATATAGCGATGTCCGTCTGTCCGTCTGTGGAAATCACGATGGCGGCATCAATCGGGCAGCTAGGGTGCTCGCTGACATAAAAAATGATTTGTTAACATCCTGAAAAGTTTGCTGTTTAAAATCGTCCAAATCGGTCGATTAGGGCCCGAGATTTGAATGAAGAACTAAAAAAAGTCTTGAAAAAATATAATTTTCTATGTTGTTCTTGTCACGGTCACGCCCTCAATAGGACAGCTAAGATGATAATTTTTAGTGAGAATGATTCACCAAACTCGTGGAAAGATTTCTATTTCAAAAACCATTAAAATCGGTGGAACAGGTCCAGGGAAATCTCTGAAAAATTAAAAAAAAATGAAAAATGTGATGTTTCTATATTGTTCTTGTTGTTATTCTAAATGTTGTATTGTTGTCATAGCTGGACTTGTTGTTTTTGTGGTCGTTGTGGTAATAATATAATAAAAACTAATGCTTT
This sequence comes from Cordilura impudica, assembly GCA_963682025.1. Taxonomy (NCBI): domain Eukaryota; kingdom Metazoa; phylum Arthropoda; class Insecta; order Diptera; family Scathophagidae; genus Cordilura; species Cordilura impudica. The sequence continues at coordinate 178,749,630 of OY821519.1, forward strand.
GTACATTTTTGTTTATCAACTCTGGTAGAAAAATTTAAAAGTTTCCATTGTTTTGCATCACTAAAAAAATTTACTAGATCTTTTCTGTCATTGCCACGAGCCTGCCTGCAAAGTTTCAGATCGATTTGGTCACGGGAAAGGGGTTAAAATCGATCCAAAATTTTTTCGACAAGCAGACACTACGAGTTAATATAAAGGGAATAAAAATTCACCAGCATCTAAAGCAAATAATGCTAAAATACCTAGTTGTTAATAAAAAAAAAACAATGTAAATTTAGCAAAAAAAATTTTTATCTATTAATTTATTTAAAGAAAACAAGTAAGAAATTTATAGTCGGTCTAGACCGACTATATGATACCCTATACCATGCGTTTAGAAAACCTATCTCTTAGGCCCAACTAACTGGACATAGAAAATAAGCAAAAACCAAATTTGAGTGGGATTTTTATTATTTTTTTTGGCTGCAGATATGAAAAAGTTCATATCGGATGCTATATCTATATAGGGACTAGGTCCAAAAATGGACCGATCCTGATCATGTTTGGTAAAGTCTCTTGTATTTAGTAAAAATATATACAAACAAAATTTGAGAAGAATCAGTGCAATATTTTTGTTTTTTAATAGAATTAAGTGAAGATCGGGAAGCAGCTCTATATGGGGTCAAAGGGATCATTTTTTCACTACTCATTAATGGATGTAATGAACGCATACAAACCCAATTTGAGTAAGATCTCTATGACAATTTGGATCTTATGGCAATTTATGTCGATTTCATATGGGTAATTTGTATGGGGGCTAGGTCTGAACATGGACCGATTCTCACCAATTTCAATAGCGTTCATCCTATGGCCGATAAAAGCTTATATACCAAATTTCATCAAAATATATTCATATTTGCGACCTGCAGTTTGATTACAAGCTTTACATGGACACACAGACGGACGGACGGACGGACATTGTTAAATCAACTCAGAAAGTGATTCTGATTCGATCGGTATAATTAAAGATGGGTCTAGGTCAAATATTTTTGGTTGTTACAAACAGCAGCACAAAGTCATTATACCCAAACCACATAGTGGTATAGGGTATAAAAACACAAAAATAACGTTTGATGTTGTATTTGTTGTGTATAATATTTACATATATAGATACATACATATATTAAATAATATACATATATTCTATATATGTGTATCCATAATAACTGCATGTTAGAAATAAATCGGTATATTATTTTATTTACATAAAATTCTGCAATATTTTGTTGTGGGGAAAATACATTTCTTTTGCATTAACAGAGTGTCACTTCATTTTGCTCAGCGTGACTATGCCACAGTAGATGGCGCCATAATTTTTGTCCTAATTAGCTTTGCAATAGTTCTTTCTATTTTAACATGAATGTCAATATTTTCAAATAGATATCATACAGAACAATGTTAAGAGTATACACGGGCTGGTCTTTTATTTCAAACGTTTTTTCATTATTCTTTTACAAATATGAAAATAGAGCTACCGAGTTCATCAATGAGTTTTTGCTTTCAAAACAGTTCTACATAGTTATATAGAATTATTATTCTGCTTTACCTACAAAATATCTGATTACGATTTTGCACTTTTTAAATTTTCCATTCAAATTTTAGAAAATATCAATTCTAAAAACTGGAATTAAAATTTCCAATTATAAATTATAAAATATTAATTGAATTTCAGAAAATCATATCAAAACGTCGGAAATAATAATTTTAAATTTAGAAGACATCAGTTGCATCAAATTCAAAAAAAAAAAAAAACACCAAATATGTTTACATTTAAAAAATGTTTACATTGAAAAAAATATTGGCATTCAGGAGAAATTAATAGCTTTTCAGTAACTTCTTTTAACGACAGTCGAATCATTAAAAAAAGAAAAGCGAAACTATCAGTAAAATTTTTAAACGATATTCGCTATTGTTAAAATCAGCTAAACGACAACCATTTTTGTGTTGTTTATTCAATCGAAAAAAACTTAAATTTTTAGGTTGAAATGTCGTCATAAATAAATAAAAATCATAAAATAGTGAAAATATTTTGCTTCTATTGAAAAACATTTTATTTATAAATAAAAAAATTAAATAGCATATTCAATTCATTATTTCATTTTCAAATAAATAAACAGAATCATTAGTAAAAAAATAGAGATATTAAACATAAACATAAAATCATCCTGTCAAACACGAAGTAATTTGTTTTTTTCTATTCTTCTTTGTGTTTTTCGCTTATTTTGACAGAGATGCCACTCGTTTACAATTTAAATAAATAGAAAAATAGATTTGTCGACTGTCGTGAAGATGTATGTACTTAGTGAATCACTTAATCCTTAGTGCAAACAACAATAGCTGTCGATATATTTTGCGATTGGCGGATCGTTGAAATTTACAGAATCGGACTACAGAAAACATTAATTTAAATTCAATGAATTTTATATAACCTCAAATGATATTTAAGAATTGCGAACATAAAAATTGTTACACAAATAAACGCAATTTGATAAGAATGTAATTTTTTTTTATATAAATTTTCACAATTTTTTTTGGATGAATATTTGAAGTTTTTCAGAAAATAAAGATAACAAATTATTTTATTAAAAATGTTTGGGACATTTGGTTTTTTGCGTTTGGCATCCCTAATTTGATTATTTATTGCTATAAATTTATTCTCTATATTTTCCAAATATGGCAATATCTTAATAAAAAAGTTGAGAGAGCTTTTTTTTGGTTATTATTTTGTTACTCCATCCGACCTATGTGGCCGCAATGAAAAAATATTTCGCCAGTTAAAAGAAACTATACAGCCATCTCCAATTAGCACGATTTAATGCATATAGCCACCCTACACAACCATTACATTTGCAATGGAGGTTAGAGTGAGCTATTTAATTAGCAAAAACTAAATTAAACGAGAAGTTATGTCATATAACCGGAAACGCATGCATATTTTTCCAATATTTTGTTTACATTTATTATCAATACTCAAACCGAGGTGGAGGGTATCAAAGATTCGGCACAGCCGAATTTAACACTCTTGTTGAATTATACGAGTGGGATAACTATATAGTTCTCTGAGTGCTATTATAATGAAGAGTAAAACTCAAATCATCAAAAAGGCAGGCAGATGTCCAATTTTTCAGGGTACCGTTTCTCCATTTTTGGAAAAAGATTTCTTATAAATGATGAAGTTTTGAACATGCTCTTATACAAATTTATATCAAATTGTTTAAAATATAGAAAAATTATTATTTCTGAATTTCGATAGCTAAAGGGACCTTAATACTACATAAAAAAAAACTAACTATCATTCTAATTATAATTTAAAATATTTTATTGTGCCAATCAGACACACAACATTTAATGTTATGTTTTCCTATATATTGATAACGTTTTTATTACTGTTATTTTTATTTATCGAAATCAATAAATCTAATCTAATAATAGTTCTCTGAGTTCTTCATAGAATATCAGAATATCAAAAAGAAATATTTTATTTAACATGGCTACATATATCCAATGTCAAACTTTAGTCCCTGCAACAATGTTCTTAGCACTTGGCCATTTGATGTAAGTTTACCTTTGCAAAATATCCAGATGTAACATTAAGAGAGATATTAACAAATTTTAAATTATATTTATCGGAGTAATCTAATAATATATTAACTTAAGCCTTTAATGCCATATGTTGCCTATAGGCAACACTGTATATTTTAGCTTATAAGTACCGTAATTTTTATTTTTTTTTCTCCTACGGTTTTTTTCTCAGCATAGCTTGATATATTGTGCAAGCTTTATTGCAAATATTTTATTGTAAGTATTGATAGAGATCATTTGAGAGCTAATATTATTTGATTGCACATGTAAAATTTTTTTCTTTAAAACCTGAGTTTACAAATAATCAAAAAAATCTAATAAAGGTATTTAAAAGTTAAAATTAAAATGCTAAAAATTTTGTTTAAAGGCAAGAAAACTAGAATAACGGCTAAGCCAGGATACATAGGACCTTGAAATTGACACCAATTCATATTTAGGTCTAAACTAAGATCTGCATAAACTAGAAAAATTTTTAACCACGCTCAATTAATTCGGGCATGAAAGGGTTAAGGACAAATTTAACAAGAAAAAACAATATATCAAATAAGAAATTAAGGTCAGTCTATGCGGACTACAAAATATACCCGATAAGAAGCCCTTTGGAAAAGAGCGGATGTCATAAATTGACATATATAATACACATAAACCAAATTTAAATAAAATTTGCCGCTAAAAAATTATATACTCAATTTCACAAAATATATATTTGCATAATTGCGACCTTTAGTTTGCGTGCAAGATTACGTGTACTAACAGACGGACGTGCAGACGTCTTTAAATCAGTTAAGAAAAGAAATCTGATCATTAAATATTTTTTGTTAAAAATGTTCTTAACATGCCACTTGAATTAATTAGATGAACTTTTTTCAAATTTTTTAATTTCTAACAGAAATAAATATCAAAACAAAGGAAAACAACAAGAGTGGCGATATATGTATGTGTCTTAAACTCAATATTATAACCACTGCTGTGTACGGTAACCATTTTAATACAGTTGCCCATAATTAACCTTTTAATTCTAATACTATTTAAATTCAAAATTAATTGTTTTTCCTTCTTGACCAGTATTATAATTTATTTATTATTTTTTATAAGAACAATAATTGAAAAACTGCATCATTTTCCTATTATAATACTACAATATTATTACTCGTAGCATAGAAAATCTATTAAATTCTCTTCATAAGAAAAATACGTAGCCGACACACCATATTTTGAGAAGGCGGCCAAAAATCATTTTTTTATGGTACCGATTTTAAAGTTATGTTATTCATTTGAAGGTAATTACCAGGGTCTTCGAAAATGTACTTTCTCAGTATTTTGCTAAAATTAAGAATTTCTTTGTACATTTTAATTTTTAAATGACTGTAACTTTTTTGTTTTAAAAGATTTTAAAGGAAAATAAGTTTTGTATAAATTTGTAACTTCTAGGCTATTATAAAGTCACTGAGTCGTTTAGAAATTAAAAAAAAATTAAAAAGGTCAAAAATCTCCTACCTAATAGAGCATTTTTTCGCCTGAGTTTATTTGATTTTTATACTGACAGAAAAAGGAAACGGTAGAGTTGACACGAGTTGTTATATACTTATAAAAAGGGTTGAGACATAATGCGCTTAATTTTTAAATTATATTAATGGGTAAAATCTTTTTTATTTTGATAACTAGGTACATTTCCATAGGTATTTTTCAAAAACATTAATTGTCGGCACAATACCTGACAAAATAGAAAAAAAATTAAATAACTGGTAAATGGTAAAAACAAAAAACTTTTAAGATATGAGCAGGCATGCTTCACCTTCACCCTTTAAGGTCTGGGTTTTTATGCTTCAAAAAGTGTTAATAAAAGATAAAAAATTTTATTTTACATAATTGCAAGAAAGAGTATTTATAATAATGTTTCCACAATTATTATTCATTACGGCTTGAACAATGGCTAATTACTGTTATAGAGATCTCGCTGATATTTATTTTCCACAAAAAGATGTAGACGATATAAGTTTGCACATACTGAGCAACCATTTATTTAAGAATTGTAACCTGCAAGAAATTGAAATAAACAAAGAAAAAATTACAACTTTTGTATCAAATTTAAAACAAAACGGTACATTGAATGTTCTCATAGCAAGGCAAAGATGTACAAACGTCACCAAGATTGGTTATTAAAGGAACTTATTTTGGGAGTTCATCTCCAAGTGGAAAAAAGGGTCGACCTGCAAAACCAATTGATGGATGTAGTGAAAGATCTCGAAAGCGCAAGCTGGAGAATATCAATGAAGAAATTTCCCAAAGTATTATTAAGGATTCATTTTTGCACCAAATTCAACCAACACAAAATAGGAAAAATAAAATTGAAATAATTGAAAAAATAGTAGAAACAAGCCTAATGCGCAAAATCAGAATCACTTTCTGAGTCGATTTAGCGATGTCCGTCCGTCCGTCCGTCTGTGTGTCCATGTAAAACTTGTAATAAACTACAGGTCGCAAATATGAATATACTTTGATGAAATTTAGTATATAAGCTTTTATCAGCCATAGGATGAACGCTATTGAAATTGGTGAAATTCGGTCCATGTTCAGACCTAATCCAAATACCAATGATCCCTATGAGATCGACATAAATTACCATAAGAAACGAATTATCATATAGATCCCAGTCAAATTGGGTTTGTGTGTGTTTATTATATCCATTAATCAGTAGTCCAAAAATAAACCCTATAAGACAATTCTTAGTCATAGTCTCATATAGAGCTGCTTTCCGATCTTCACTTAAATCTATCAAAAAACAAAAATATTGCACAGACTTTTCTCAAATTTAGTTTGTATTTATGTTATCAAAACATAAGTGACTTTACCAAATATGGTCAGGATCGCTCCATATTTCGACCCATATAAAAATAACATCCGATATGAACAATGCCACTCAAATTTGGTTTATGCTTATTTTCTATATCGAATTAGTTGGACCGAAGAGATAGGGTCTCTAAGCCATGGTATAGGGTATCGTATAGACCGACTATAATTTCTTACTTGTTTGCTTTCAAAACAGTTCTACATAAAATTATTATTCTGCTTTACTTACAAAATATCTGATTGCGATTACATAAAATTTTTACAAATTGTTTACAATTACAAAAGCATTACTATTCATATAAATACAAAATTGCACCTTTTAAATTTTCCATTCAAATTAAAGAAAATATCAATTCTAAAAATTGGAATTCAGATTTCCAATTATAAATAAGAAAATTTCAATTGAATTTCAGAAAATCATATTAAAACTTCGGAAATAATTACTTGAAATTTAGAAGACATCAATTGAATTTTTAAAATATAAATTTTATTCTTTAAACACAAATTGAAATTATAAAAACACCAAATATATTTACATTTAAAAAACTAACTGAAATCAAAAAATATATTGAAATTAAAAAAAAAAAACAATAGCATTTTAGAATAAGAAAACATTAATTTAAATTCAATGAAGTTTAGAAATCCTCAAATGATATTTAACAATTGCGAACATAAAAATTATTACATAAATAAAGCGCAATAATTCTTATACGAAAAACAAATGTTGATAAAAAGAAGTACAACTATTTGATGAGAATGTTATTTATGTATTATTTTTCACAATTTTTTGGAATGAAAATTTTAAGTTTTTCAGAAATTAAATATAATAAATTATTTTATTTAAAATCTTTGGGACATTTGGATTTGATGACTTCAAAATTTGACTCATGGTAAGTAAAACCCAAAAAATTTAAGTTCGATAATAATTCCCGGGCAGTAGTATTTGGAGTCAATAAATGAAAATATATTTTATTAGCATAATAAAATTCAGAATCAAAAGTTGGCATCACTGGGTTAGATTTTCTATTGTATTGTGTTATTTTGTGTTACCTCAAAATGTAATAGTGAAAACTTCCTTTAAATAGGTAAAAAAAATTAATTCTCTATGTTTTCCAAATATGGCAATATTTTAACAAAAAAATTGAGAAAGCTTTATAGACCAATTCTTGAAATAATCAAACCAAAGACAATCTAAATAAATTTCAGACAAATATGGAAGCAAAATAACGTAGTTTAAGCAGATCATAAATGTACATCGTTGGCAAGAACCTAACATAAACTATATGTATATATGAGACATAGTTTATCTGAATCACTAAGTTGGAAGAAAACGTAATTATTCAGAAAAAAAAAATACACACAAGATTGTCTTCAAAGAGAATAAAGTGATTGACTTATGAAGGAACTATCACGTGGGATATCCTAGTGGTAAAGACATAATGGATCTGTAGATACATTCTCTCAACAATGTTTTTACACAATTTTTGCCCCTTGGTATTTTACGATTGAATGGGTTCAAATATAACACCCACTGAATTGAAGAGTCCCTACAAAATTCAACTACGCGATGTATATTTACGAACAACAGACAATCTTTTACAGCTAGTCCAACCACAAATTGTAGTAGCTGTGGGTGATTATGTATTTAAATGTTTACAAAAATATGAATTTTGTAAAATAGTTTTGCGTTTAGCCCATCCTAGTCCGAGGTCTCTAAACAATAAAAATTGGCCACGGAAAGCGGCCAGGAGATGAGGAATTGTTAAAGTATCTAAAAAATGAAAAAAATTAATTTTAAAGTGAATCCTTAATAATTACAGTGAGTCTATTAAATGAATTTACCTTTGTCATATGTAACATTTTATTTCTATTTGAATAAATATATATTTTTTTTTTCAATAATATTGAAAAAACTTTCCAGTCTTCCATTGCGAATGCAATGGTTGAGATGCACGGTTTCATTTGTGACATGAATTCCATTTTGTTGGAATTATAAATTCTGTCAATCGCCTAGCAACAGTAATAGAAGACTACCCGGCAAAAGTTTATAATGCACTTACATTAACCATATGGAACTTTTTACCAATTAATAAGATTAATACGTATTTTCGGGGATAACGCGCTAATATTAAAAAATAATCAAGATGATTTCTCAAATAGTTTAGATGATTATTCATTTATTAACAATTGTTTTTAATTTTCAGACGTCCCAAGACAAATCTAAAATTCAATTATAATTTTTTTTAAATAAAATCAAAAAATTTCGATACTAATCGATTTAAAACCCTACACAGGGGTATATGTATATCAAAGTGTATATATGCAGAGGGTATATATCAGTTTGTCATTCCGTTTATAATGCATCGAAATAAATTCCTGAGCCCATAAACCATATATTTTCTTGATTCTTATAACAAGGGAAGTTGTTTTTGAAAAAATACATCTTTTTGAAGTAGATTCTTCATAAAGTATCTCTCTTAAAGTGTCCTTTTTTAAAATACCTTTTTAAAAAGTACCTCTTTTTTAAGCACTTTTCCTTAAAAAGTATCATTTGTTAAAAATAATTTTTTTCTTCAGAAAGTACTCTTTTTTTTTAAAAAGTACCTTTTTTAAAAGGATAACATTCTATTTAAAGTACAATTTCTTACAAAATTACCTTTTCTCAAAAAAGGATCTTTTATATAAAATAACTTTTTTTAACCCATTAACGTCCGCTGTACTATAAATAGTACGCAACTTCAAGTTGAAATAAAAACTATCTAATGCTGTTTTTCACTCTTGCAACCCTTTTTACCTGTCAATAAGAGTACATACAATAACCATGTGTCTATAATAAATCATAGTTATACATTAAGAATGAGGGTAATCCCCGATTTGTGTTAGTGATTTATTTCGAGTTCGCGAGTGCATGCTTATTTAGTTTATTGTACATTATTTGACTTTGAAAAAGCTTGAAAAAGCATTAAAATTGCTCGATAATATTACATTTTAGTAAAAACTACATAAAACGGTTTAGTTCGTATAGAGTTGATCGTACTGCAACATATAAAAAGCGGCTGTACTAAGCTCAGTACATTGGGCGCTTGAGGTAAATTAAATTAGCAAAGTGAAGACATTTTTGTTTTTGTACTGTGCTTTAGAGTTGAAGTTTGTTTGTTTTTCTTTCAAATAGCGATCTTTTATAAATATCATTAACTAAAAATAAAACTTCGAAAGTATAAAATTGCGAACCGATATGTATTTATTCTGACAACCAATCCAGGTATTATCACCGATGAAGAGGTAGGAGAGACGACAAACTGTATGGAAGATGACGAGATATTCCCGGTAATATACAAGTTAGTACTCACAGACATACCACTACCATTGAAGATCTATGGAGAAGCGATGATGATAAAACCCGCAATACAATCGCGTCCTATACTTCACGGAATGTCCCAAAGAGAAAAAGAATTGAAATGAGTGCGGCGTCTCCAACTTGCAGAAAATGTGCCCATTTTTATTCAGTTTTTCCATCTACTCCAGATCAAAAATATATATAATAACGACGTGCTAACGTTTCGCCAATCGTACATGATACGGCCTCAGTGAAAGTCTTTGAGCATCTTTTTGACAATGAAGTGCTAGAGCTTATCGCAACGCTACTGGAACCTTGCACGAAAATAGAACTAAGTGGTGTGCATAGATTTAATCGAAAAGGGCTTAATACGACCATAGCTTTGAAAAGATAAACGAAATTCTTATGGTTAGATGGAAAGATTGAAAGATGTTTGCACACTTGGAATAAATTTCGACACTTTAGAGCCTATTGGGAAGTAAAAAGATGGTGTTCTAGGATGAAACAAAGAGCTGATGTAGACGTACCTCACGTTTTCAAAGTTATAATAAAGGCATGGAAATGGTAGATCAAATCGGAATGTACCGAATTGCAGTAAAGGAAAGAAGACGTGGTGGGTATTGTTTACGTACGTAGTGGAGATGACTATTCCAAATACCTGGAGATTATACTGCATTACAAACCCTGATGATCATGTTGGTCAGTTATAGTTTCTTAGGCATATATCATGCACATATCTGAGCGACAATAAGGACAATATGTGAAGGCAAACGTCCTCTGAAATTGATGGAGAAGACAGAAAATATAATGGTCACAACCCGAAATTAATACCAAACCAACTTAGATGTGTTATGCGCTCAAATCGACTTGAAATATCATGTAATAAGTGCCTGAAAATGCTACGTTTGGAAAAAGGTTTTGCAAAATACCACGCCAATTGTACTAAGTTTAGTACACCTCTAAAAACACAATTTTTAATATATTTTTTCATTTCCTTCTTTTATAGTGTTTTAAGAGAACTGTTTTAATACTGATATTAAGAATTGAGTTATTAAAATTGTTCATGGTTTTCACTTGGGCATTAATGGGTTAAATATATTTAAAAAAAAAATGAAAATTCTTTTAATGTACTTGTTAAAAAAAACTTATTTTCCTGGTATATGGCAAACCAAAGATTGCCTTATTGTGACTCTTCGTATTCTGTTGTAATGCATTGAACAATGAATTGCGACCCAATAAAGTATTTTTATTCTTAATCCCTATAACAACTCTAGTCCATATAATGTCCGTACATGCGTCTGTCTGTCTGTCTTTTGAAATTACGGTCAGTCAACAAAATAAACCATTTACCTGGGTAAAGTTGAAATAATATTGTTTGTCGTTACTACGAGCAGGTTGGTATTTGAAATGGGTTAAATTGGGCATCACTGTGTCAAGATATGGTATAATATATAGAGATACCTCTAAAAATGTAAAAAAATTAGTGTATTTGATGAAATAATTTGGTATTAAATTTAACAAATTGTTTACTTTTTCAAATATTTTGTTTACATTTATTGTCAATACTAAAACCGAGGTGGAGGGCCGAATTTAACACTCTTACTTGTTTATTTATGGTACCTTTCGTTCCATTGCCGTTAACAAAAATTTATAGCGGCTCAGAGCCGTCAACTAGTAGATCAAGAGAAATTGATGTATGGAAAAATGAAATTCCTTATTCAACAAAGTATTGCAGACCAACAAAATTTGTATTCGAAAAGGAAACCAAAGATGTTATAACTGAAGAAGTTCAAAAAATAAAAGATCAAATTAAAGAACTTCAACCAGTAATACTTAAATTTGATGACCAAGACATTGAAGAAAATTTTAAAATGTGTCGCACAATGATTGATGGAAAAGTTGCACAAGCTTTAACCGAAACAAAGTCATCGTCAAGCTGCATCATATGCCAAAAGACATCAAGTCAGTTAAGCCAACCCCCACCACAAGACGACAGTTTTAAGGACGCCTACGAATTTGGAATGTACCCTCTTCATGCTGGAATACGTTTTATGGAGCATATTCTTTGATTGGGTTATGATTTGGAAATTGAAAATCAAGGCAATTTAGAAGAAATATTTACTTAAATTGTTTGATTTAAAGTCGTTTTTCAGTACACTAACGGGCAATTTCATAAAATTGTCAACTTTTATGAAAAAAATTTTTTTTTTCATTTATATTAAGTAAGTTTAAAGTAAATTAAAATATGTTCCAAATGTGTCATTCCGTCAGACAATGCGAAATTAATCAAAAATAAAAGAATAAAATAGAGAAAAAAATTGTTTCTGAGTTTTTTTAAATCTCATAATCATTAAGAATCATTTTCAAACCGAAGAATGAATTTTCAATTGCAAATAGCTTTGTGGAATAGCCTTAACTTCAATTCTACAACTCAAAATGTCATTCCGTCACATATGGAATTGCCCTAACAATAAGTTATACTCTTTTTTTTATATATTTAGTTAACAATTTTTCTTGATTTAAAAATTTATGTATTTTATAAATTTACAATAAAAATTGATAAGACAATAAAAAAAAACTTCTCTATCTTGAACCAATACCAGGTAAATTTTACGTTCGCTGCTTAATAAATTATATTTTAACTCTTTCAAAAAAAGCCAACCTTTGGCCGTTGTGAACATTAGTTTGGCATTTTCAGACAATATTTAACTTAACAAATAAGAGTTTTAATTCGGCTATGCGGAATCTTTGATACTCTCCACCTAGGTTTTCTTGCACTATTTGTAACAAATGTAAATAAAATATTTGAAAATGTAAACAATTGTAAACAATTTGATCAATTTTATAATACTAAATTATTACAACAAATACTCTGAATTTACAGCATTTGCGTTTAACAATTTTAAAGTCAATAAAAGAAAATATATTTTTTAATTTCTGATCTTTTTCGGAATACTTGTCCATGTGTTATATTTTAAAAGCACTAGCGTTAATCAGTTTTATTTTTCAGATCTTATTACATCAGGTTGTCATTCCGTTAGTAACGCATCGAGAAATGAATTTGCGTCTATGTGTTTCATGCAAAAGATTTCTTACTTTTGTCGAATTGTAGAGATTTTTTTTTTTTTTTTTTTTGCAGATTTTTGTTTTTTAACAACTTAGTTTTCAATTTTAAACTTTAAAATTAAATATATGTATATACCTTTTTTAAGTCTGGTAATAACTCTATAATATGGAGGAAGTAAATATGTGGCTTCTTTAATAACAATGACAAGTAAAAAAAACACTTTTTTGTGCAGTTTACTTGTTTTGTGCATCTTTTATATACATAAGTACGCCATCTTTGTAGATCTCTATGATTTTATTTAAGGTGCTATTACATGATGTGTTTTTTACATATGTACTGTCAAATTTTCCCACAGCAAAAGTTGTACACATCGTGTGATACATATGAAACATTCACCCCTATTATGGTAGTCATTGGCGTCGCGAAATTTTGTGACGGCGCTTATTTGGTATCGCCGTTGTCGTTTTCGGTAATTATTGTCACAATTCGGTATCGGCTAAAGGTGCTATTACATGATGTGTTTTTTACATATGTACTGTCAAATTTTCCCACAACAAAAGTTGTTCACATCGTGTGATACATATGAAACATTGTTTATGTACAATACATGAGGAAAGTCACAAGTACATTTTTCAATTAGAACAGGTTCTATTTTTGCATGACAAACATATGAAAATACAACACTGCTTGTGGCGAAAGAAAAACAGAGTAAATTATAAAGATTAATATCGAAAGAAAAATAATTTGTGTAGTATTAATTAACAATTAAAAAATATATAACTTTTTTTTAACAATAATTTTTTGTAAATTTACAAATTAAATCAGCTGTTGTTTACATATAGAGGTTATGTCATACGGAAGTACATATGCACGTGTGATAGCAAAAATTATGAATCGTATGTAAAAGACAAATTTGACAGACATGAGGAATTTCATATCGATAAAAAAAGTGACAGTACATATGTAAAAAACACTTCGTGTAATAGCACCTTAAGGCGCGCTGACTTTGACATGTGACAAAAACACCGCAGTTTCTGTCACCAAAATTTTTTATGACGACTAGTGCAAATAGTAGTAAAAAAAAATCTGGAAAATATGAAAATAACAAACCGCAACCAATTTACAATTTTAATTGAAGAATTGGAAAAAAATCCGAGCCTTGCGAAGGGTTTTAAAAGAGGAAATGTTGCTGTAAATTTTAAAAAACAGTGGAGTGACCTTTCTGAGAAATTGAATGCTTCAGGGCCACCATTCAGGGATAGTGATGGTTGGCAAAAGGTAACAAACAAAAGTGCACAGTAGTGTTCTATTTCAAAAACCAATTTAATTTGTAGGTGTGGAGGGATATGAAAGGTAAGACTAAAAAGAAATTAACCCACAACAAGGCGGAATGTCGGGCAACAGGCGGTGGAAGCTTCAAGCAAATGATATTAAGCCCATTGGAGGAAGCTGTATCCAATTTGATTCAATTGGATAAACAGTTCAACCCCGAAGGTGTAGTACAGGGAGTAGCACATGTTGCGCAAGATATACATAGTGAAAATCTATCATCTTTTGTGCCAGAAATTTACGATGAAAATGTTTCCCCAGTCAACAAGGACGAGCTGCCTTCAACATCATCAGCTCAGCCACCTGTTTTGCTGCCAGAAATAGCCACTCCAGCCGGGAGGAAGAGAAAGCGAGACTATGGAGATCAACGCCAGCACTTGCTAGAAAAGCACAACTTGATGCAGGAGCGAGTGTTAACAGAAATATCCTCTACTATGGCTTCAATGCAAAACAGTATGGCTTCATTACAAAACAGCATGAAGGACTTATCTCGATACCAACGAAAACTGTGGGAGGTTGAAGATGAAAAATTGAAAGTGATGCGACGAGCAGAAGAAAGAGGAGAAGAACTTTATAAAAGTGAAATTAAACTAAAAGACTTAAAAATAAAAATAAAAATAAAAGAATTGGAAATTCTTGAAAAGCAATGCCAAGGATAAAAGCATGCGCTTATCTTTATTTACTATAATTATTATTATTTATTTTATTTGTTTTGTACCTTAACTGCCTTAATTGAATTGTTCCTTATTTTATTTAGTTTTATGATTTGATTTAATAATAAAAAGACTGAATTTAAATTACAAAAAACTTGTTTTTATTTGTTCCCGAATTTGCGAAGCCTCGACATTTTGCAAATTTTCTATTTCAAAATTATCTTCCCTGTTTTCGGTATTATTTATAGGCGCATTATTGTTAGGGATCTCGACGTGATATATAAGGCAAATGTTGTGTAACGCAGCACAAACGTTTGCGATCTGAGTTGCTTTAGCAGGCTTATAATGTAGTTGACGAGCGCCGAGTAAGCAACGAAACCTATTTTTTAGAACACCAATAGTTCTTTCTACAATGTTCCTCGCCTTGGCATGTTTGGTATTAAAATTAGCCTCTGGACTTCCTTCTGCCGCGGAGCGATAAGGCGTCATTAAATATGGCTCAAGAGGATAACCAGCATCGCCTGTGCGAAATATATTTTTATATAAATTAAAAATTATATAAATTAAAATATTTACCTAAAAGCCAAAAATTTCTTTCACCGGCATCGTACCGTTGACGTAAAACTTGCTTTGCAACACTAATGTTCCAAACGAGGGAGTCATGAGATGAGCCTGCATATCGAGCGTCTATAAATCTAATAGCCATTTTGTGATCACAAATAATCATTGCGTTTAGGCTAAAAAATCCTTTCCTGTTGTAATACAGATTTTGTTCTGCCTTACTCGGAGCCAAGATCTTTAGATGCGTTCCATCTACACAGCCAATAACACTAGGAAATCCTGTCTTCTGAAAGAACTCTGTGTTAGCTTCAACTTTCTCTTCATCACTCATTTCAAATTTAATGAAAAGTGGACATATGACCGCTTCTAAAACGTCAAGTGTCTCTGACGTAGCACTGTTGCCAGCTTTAATGTGTTAGAAATGGATGAGGATCGCACTGCATTTTTCATCAGAGGCGCTATTTTCTCCAAAACGAGTTTAAACGCCGTTTTATTCAGCCGAAAATAATCAATAAATCTGTAATAAGCCCATAGAAAACCACATTGGTCACGAACTAATCCAAATGTCAGATTCTTGTACTTACTTACTATCCGGCAAATCAAAGATTTACGATTTTTGCCTTATGACTTTTCTTTGTAGCCGAAGATTCTGTTTACTTTCTTCGTCGCTTGAACTTTCACTTAAATCCGAAAGAAAAAACATTTTTCTTATCTTTTTATTTATTATAATTGAAATTTTTTTATTTAAAAGCAGTTCAAGTTAAATAAAATCTTGTAATAATTAAACAGCTGGCGCATAGAACGAAGTCGATGTACATTTTTTTTCGACCGGCGGCAGCATACTTCGGCGTCACATCACATTCTTAATTAATACCGATTTACCAGTGCCGTGACGGTGACGACGACTATAAAAAAAAAGTGACAACGCCAATGCCAACGACTACCATAATAGGGGTGATTGTTTATGTACAATACATGAGGAAAGTCACATGTACATTTTTCAATTAGAACAGGTTCTATTTTTGCATGACAAACATATGAAAATACAACACTGCTTGTGGCGAAAGAAAAACAGAGTAAATTTTAAAGATTAATATTGAAAGAAAAAAAAATTGTTTAGTATTAATTAACAATTAAAAAATATATAACCTTTTTTTTAACAATAAATTTTTGTAAATTCACAAATTAAATCAGCTGTTGTTTACATTTAGAGGTTATGTCCTACGGAAATACATATGCACGTGTGATAGCAAAAATTATGAATCGTATGTAAAAGACAATTTTGACAGACATGAGGAATTTCATATGGATAAAAAAAGTGACAGTACATATGTAAAAAACACTTGGTGTAATAGCACCTTTAGTTTGTAAATAAAAAGAACATTAAAATATTTTAAATTTAAACATAATTAATTTTAGAAATATGTCCGACTCGTTTTTCGATGATGCTGAAAACACATCAAAGAAATACAGGAAATAAAGGTTTTACTCAAGTTAGTTGGAGACGAGAAGCTAATGGGATGAAACAGGTCAAAGATGACGACTTTAAATGCAGATGCAGTGAAAAAATATTAAATTGCGATAAATCAGATCTAAGTATACATGCAAATAACCAATGTCTTAAAAAAAAATCTTTTAAAACCAAGAACCAAAATTCTGTTTGCGTTATAAGATCCCATTTGCAAGTCATTTTAATTAATTGTGTAAATTTTGAATGCACATCTAGCCATATAAAAGATGAAT
The DNA here is from genome assembly GCA_963682025.1 of Cordilura impudica. Classification (NCBI taxonomy): domain Eukaryota; kingdom Metazoa; phylum Arthropoda; class Insecta; order Diptera; family Scathophagidae; genus Cordilura; species Cordilura impudica. The sequence goes on from OY821519.1 coordinate 178,766,791, forward strand.
TTTACAGAATTGTAGAAATATTTTCTTTTATAATATCTGTTGGTTTTTTATGTTGTTTTTGTTTATGTAATTCTTATGATATTCTTATCTTATTTTTTATTTTATTTTTCTTCGTTTTTATGTTATTTTTGCATTATTGAAATTGAAAATTTACAAATTAAAAATAAAATTTGGTTCTTCGATTAGTTGTGATCATAAACAGACGTGAATTGTGTACAATAAATTCTTAAATAAAACAACAATAAAAACATAAAAATTTATTTTGTTCAAAACAAGCGGATTAGTTATTCCCTCTACTAACATTAAAAAAAAACAAAAATTAATCATTTACGTGATGAAGATGTTAATGCTTCAAGTAGGCATAACCTAATGAGTAAAAAGTACAAACAACAAAATAATACTGCTTCAAGCAGTAATTATTTTCAACCAATCCAAACAATTGATGACGATGATGATGATGATGAAGTTAGGTAAATAATAGTGAATAAACCAAACAAAATACATATTCCTCCTATTACTATATTAAAATGTAAAACAACAGAGATAAATGATATTTGCAAATCTTTAAAAATTTCTGAATTTTCCATTCGTAAAATTTCTATTGGTATTAAACTACTTTGATTTAATATGCCTGAACCTGGAAAAAAAAATTTTAAGGCAACACTACTCCATAATTGATTATACTAAAGATAAATGGGATTTCCAAAGAAATACGTCTTCTAAAATAACCCAGGTCATGGCTTTAGTCGTTGCAAAGTAAAAACATTTTGTGCAAATTGTGCTGGTAACCACAAAACTTCAGATTGCAATACTGAAGCTATTAAGTGTGCAAACTGTAATGGGCCACACAAGTCATTATCTCTTGAATGCCCAAGCAGAATAAAATATCAGCAAATAAGACAGCGTTATCAACCAAGATCATTTAGATCAAGACAACCTCTTCCTAATAATACAAATTTTCCAAATAGCCTTAATCAAGACGCTAATAATACTCATCGCGATTGGATTCGTCCACAAAACAATAATACCAACAGCTCCAACAACCTTTTCACTGTTGAGGAAATAAAAAATCTTACCCTTGAAATAATCTTTAACTTAAAAAGGTGCAAGTGTAAAGCCGACCAATTCGAAGTGATAACATCACTCGCATGTAAATTCTTGTATGAGTAACAATTTAAAAATAGTAACATGGAATGCCAGAGGTATTCGCAACAAAAAAGACAAACTCTTTGGTTTTCTTCTTGCTAAAGCATCCATATTTGCTTAATTTCGGAAACATTATTAAATCCATCGATCTGTATCAAACACACAGCATTTTGCTGCTACCGAAATGATAGGATACATAACAGAGGTGGAGGTGTCAGAAAAAACGTTGAGCACTCCCTCTTACCACCTTTAAACAATTTTCTTATAGAAAATATTGGTATCAAAATATGTACAACAAATGGAATGTACATTAACATCTTTTCCTGTTATTTTCCAGTTGGATCCGCAGGTAGAGATAATGTTAAGAAAAATCACTTAAAAATTATACTTGGTGGTGATTTCAATAGCAGGCATAATTTGTGGGGTTGTCAACGTTCAAACTGCTGAGGTAACCTTCTCTTTGAAAGATTAGATTCTGAACATCTGCAAATTCGGTATCCAAGTGATCATACATATATATCCGCAGATCCAAGAAGACGATCATCTACACTGGATTTCTTTTTAACAATTTTATATAGTGGCATTACGTCTTGTAGAAAACTGGTTTCAATATGCTTCGTTTATTAAAAGAAATTATTAAAAGAAATTGACTTGATGATTTTGACATTAAACAACACAATTCAAGCTGCTGCAAATTACAGTGTCCCAAAAAAATTATACTCAGTAAATTCCCAGACTCTGCCACAGCATATAAGATATATGATTCAAATTAGAAATGTTTACAGAAGAAATTGGTTACGATACAGGAACTTAATTGATCACAGTCGAACAAAAGAGTATAATCACTGTATATCAGAAGAGATAAGGATATTTAAAAATATCACTTGGAACAAAAAACTCTCAACATTGGAAAAAGGCTCTGCTCCTTTTTGGAACCTCTCAAAAATTTTAAAGAAGCGGTATACAAATATTCCAATATTAAAATATAACAATGAATCCTACAGCACCCAAGAACGAAAATGTGAGATATTGGCGGAAATATTTAGTTTAAATCATTCGGTCTCGTCAAATCTTATTGATCCAATAACAATATCAGAAGTAAACCGTAATATTTGCAACCTCAGCTCCATCGCCACAAGCCCTCATATCACTACACCCATTTCTACTGATAAAATAACTTCCATTATAAAAAAATATTAAGACAAAGAAATCACCTGGATCAGACGGTATTACAAACATTTGTATAAAAGCTTTACCAAAAAACGATTAAAGTTCATCACTTATATTATCAACTCTTGCTTGCAAATTTCTTTTTTTTTTTCGTAACATATGGAAACATTCAAAAATTGTACCGATAAAAAAGCCTAATAAACCGCCCGACTGTCCACTATCCTATAGGCCTATAAGTCTCTTATCATCACTAAGCAAGATATTAGAAAGTCACTAAAAAAAAACTTATCGACTTTATTGACACAGAAAATATACTGCCAACTCAACAATTTGGCTTCCGCAAGGAGCATAATACGATTCAGCCACTTGTCAGAATACTAAACTTGGTCAATTCAAATTTCATAAATTGAAAATCAACGGGAATGATACTATTAGACATCAAAGCAGCATTCGATTCTGTCTGGCATAATGGCCTTATATATAAAATGATGAGATTTAACTTTCCAATACAACTAATTAAAATAATACAAAGTTATCTATCAGAGAGATCTTTTAATGTTTTCATTGGCTCCAAATACTCAACAAAGACTAATATAATAGCGGGATGCACTCTGGGCTCCTGCCTTTCACCAATATTGTACAATATCTATACAGCTGACTTCCCCTCTCTAGAAGGTTGTGTTATAAATAAAACACTTTTATTTATTTGAATAAATGGTTTTATTTATTAACTTTGCTGAGCTGAACAATTTAGCTCTTAGAATGGTCAAAGCAAAAGTGTGTCGATTGAACAAAATCGAACACTATTTATACTTAAAATAAACTTACAAAGTTGCTTAAATTAACGTGAAGAAATGTAGCATTGGACAGAACATCTTTGGTCAATTTTATATGTATATCTCAACAATCGTTGTACAACACCAAAAGGGTTGACTGTTACAGTAGGTACCGTAGCAGCTTAATTGCACACAGCACTACTTGAGTACTCTAAATCTAGAGCACTTGAATTATTGTATAAGCAGTGCTGATCGTGTTGGTAGCTTTAATTATTTTGTGTGTAACATGATCACTCTTTATATTTTATTACCCAAAAATGTTCTTGTTGGTAATGATGACTTATAGTTTATGCTACACCTCCCTTTTACGGAAGAATGGTCATACATTTCTAATGTTATGATCATTCTTTTACAATTATGTGTTATAATATTATTTTAAACATTGGTTATATTTCTTAAGTCTATTCTTATGTACTAATTGTTCTTTGTTTGTTTTTATATCTACGATTTTAAAATTATTTTTTTCTAATATTATTTCCTTAATTCTAAACGGTCCGTTATATTTCCTATCTAATTTATGACCTACATCATTTCTAATTAACACTAAGTCTCCTATGTTAAAATCGTAATCTATTGTATTTTTGTCATAACTAGATTTTTGTCTTAATTTATTTTTATCCAATAATATTTGGGCCCTCTTATGTGCTACTTCTAACCTAAATTTTGCCTCTTTGGCATAATCTTCTAAATTATACAATGGAGTTATCCTATCTACCTCTCCGAGTTGTTGAAAACTGTTGGGAATTTTCGCAAAAACTAATTCAAACGGACAGTAATTGTGTGCTGTCGATGGCGTCGTATTAAAACAGTACGCGAAGTACTTAAGCCATTCATCCCAATCGCTTTTGTCAACCGATATATAAGATCTTATGTATTCATTAAAAGTTCTATGACTTCTTTCGATTGTGCCAAGCGTCTGGTGATGGTATGCTGTTGAAGTTAGTTTCTCAATTTTGAGGAGATTGCACAACTCTGTTAATATTGAATTTTTATATTCAGTACCCATGTCCGAAATGAACGTCTTCATTGGACCGTAGGTAAGAATGAAATTTTCAAATATTGCTTTTGCGACCGATCTCGCACTTTTGTCAACAATTGGTACGGTGACAAGATATTTTGTCAAGTCGCATATTATCGTTACTGCATATTCGTTTCCGTTAGTTGACCTTGGAAACGGGCCAATTGTATCCACGTATACAGTATCGAATGGCATTGTTGGTGTCGTTGTTAAAGTCATTGGACATTTCAAGTGGTTTGTTATTTTTGCTGTTTGGCATTTATGACAATTTTTTATGTGTTTTGTTATGTCTTTCATCATATTTTTCCAGTAGTAATAACGTTTTATTTTTTCAGTTGTTCTATATATTCCACAGTGTCCCCCTTCTATGGGACTGTCATGGTAACTTTCTATAATATCTTGAATAGCTTTTGCATTTTTATTATCAATTTGGGTCACCTTATTTAGTAGCGCTACTTTTATTTCCTTCAATTTATTATTGCCCATATCTTTAAATTCATTAATCGAGACAAATTCGAAAATTTTCTCACTAGGTGCCACTTGTAATTTATCAATGTTGTGTTTACAGGCCACTTCTTCGAGCCTTGGGAAAAATTGTCCTAAGTCAAATTTCCCATTAATAAACAAATCATTGATTTGTATATATGTTATTATAGATTTTCCTCGTTTGATATAACATCTTGCGGGGTTAATCTTTAATTTATAGTATTTTCTGACGTCAGTGTTATTTATTGGTACATATATACTGGGCTTTTTATATTCATTTTTTTCATGCTGCTTATTCAAATTATTATCTACTGTCCTACTTGTTTTTCTGTTTGTCATTGATCTTGTTGTGACTTTATGTATTTTATTTCTATTTATTTCCTTCAAGTCATTTATAGTTATACGCGATAAAGCGTCGGCAATATAGTTGTCTTTACCCCTAAGATATTCAACAGTGAAATCGTATTCTTCTAGGTCAAGTCTCATTCTGGTCAGTTTGGAGCTTGGATTTTTCATTGAAAATAGGTAAGATAGTGGTCTGTGATCAGTTCTAACGAGAAACTGTTTTCCATATATGTTTGGTCTAAAGTGCGCAATAGCCCAATGTATCGCCGTTAACTCTTGTTCAATGGTAGACTTATTAGCTTCACCTTTTGTGAAACTTTTAGAGGCGTATGCCACTGGAAGATGTTTTCCGTATTATTCCTGGGTGAGTACTGCACCGCAAGCGGTTTTGCTTGCATCTGTGGTAATACAGAATTGTTTTTCGAAGTTGGGGTATTGCAGTAGTGTTGGTTTCATTAAGGATGTTTTCAGATGATTGAAAGCATTATTGCATTCCTCTGTCCACTCGAATGGGACTCCTTTTTTAGACAATCTTGTGAGATGCCTTGAATATTCTGAAAAATTTTTGATAAATCTTCTATAATAATTGCAGAAAGCTACAAATCGCTTCGCACTATCTGCATCTGTGGGTGTTGGATAATCCCTTATTGCTGAATATTTACTATCATCCGGGAGTATGCCCTTATCGGTGCATCTATGGCCCAAGTATGTTACTTCGTTCATAAAAAATGAGCATTTTCCGGGATGCAATTTGAGGTTATGTTTACGACACAATTCGAAAACGTTCGTTAAGTTAGTTAGCATATGTTTTTCTGAACAACCCAATACAACTAAGTCATCCATGTATAAAAAGGCTTGTTCGGGTTTTAAACCACTAAAAGCAATGGTCATCATTCTTTGAAATGAGTTTGGGGCTATTTTTAGACCGTACGGTAGTCTAGTAAATCTATATGAACCGATATTGGTTGAAAAAGATGTTAGATCTCTAGAATCGTTCTCTAATTTAAATGGAATCCGGACATTAAATCCAGACAAGAAAAATATTTCGCCCTGCCAAGTTGATCTAAAATATCGTCTATTCTTGGCAGTGGGAACTTATCTGCCACTAATTTCTTATTAATTTGTCTATAGTCTATTACAAGTCTCCATCTTTTGTCGTTGTTATTCGGAAGTGATTTTTTCGGAACCAACAGAATTGGACTATTATATTCGGAACATGAAGGTTCAACTATTTCGTCCTCTATGAGTTTCTTGACCTATTTTTCGACTTCTTCTTTATGTGTATGTGGTATACGGTAGTTCTTAATGTATACCGGTTGCGTATCCTTAACCCTTAACTTCTGTTCATAAAAATTGTTGGTAGTTATTGTTTCAGATTCTAAACCGAAAATGTCACTGTATTCAGAACAAAGATTAGTCAATGTAGAACTAAAACGTTCCGGGAATTTTCCCTTTAAAATTTCCATTACTTCATTTTTTCTTTGCGCATTGTCCAATTTATTTGAGAATATTTCATAATCATCAACACTTCAGTACAAGAGGTCAAAAGTTTTACTTGACGTATTACTTCTGATCTTGCTGGTAAAGCTAAGTCGTCATTGCATGTGTTCGTAATGGGTATTTCTATGTGTTGTGTAAAATTGTGTGGTCGTAGTGTAAGGCAAGTTGATCTTCATTAAATTTTAGTATGCAATTATATTTTTTAATGAAATCCATGCCTATTATTCCGTCGCATGGTATTGGGAAGTCATTATTAACCACGTGGTATGTATGTGGTATCAAAAAATTTTTGAATTTAATGTCAAAAAATGTAGTACCTTTCGATATGATTTTACCTTGTCCTATGCCACTTAATGTTGTTATTTTGTTTCTATTTATTTGGTTGTGTGAAAAATGGTAATTTTTTATAATTGATATGTCGGCGCCTGTATCCACCAACAATGTTATGGGAATGTTATTATCGTCTATATGAACTTGAACAAAAACGCTTAAGTTAAGGTTAAGGTTATACACTTTTCTGTTTACGATCTTAGGGGGCTGTTCGGGTTTTCCGACCTAATTTCATCTACATATGTCGCTCTTATACTGCCTCTATGGTGGCCATTGTTATGACCGTTGAATCGTCCACGTCCAGGCCTATTGTTTGTATTTCTATAGTTATAATTGTTGTTATTGGTGCCTCTGTTATTCCAAGTATTATTGAATATACCGTGAAATTGTCTTCTTTGTCCGCGATAGGTATTATTGAACGTTCTTTGTCTAAAATGCAGAACCGTATTCTGCTGACCGGTGGCCTCAGTACAGCTGCCAATAAACTTGCCCACTGCTTCGTTCATATTATTGAACTGGCCTGCCTCCATGATAAGTTTTACCCTATCTATGGTACAATTCTTGGTCATAGCTCTAATGGCTGTTTGTGTAGCGTATTTTGTCGCCAATGTGCTTGATAACCCATCTGTTATATATGAGTTTTCTAATGACTTTGTAAGACTTTCTATTTCATTGCAATAGGCGTTTGCCGATTTGCCATTTTGTCTTACATTCATTATCTTAGCGGACAAAACTTCGATGGACTCTCCTTTCACGCTATTTTTCAGTTTGGTTATTATCTCAGCAATTGCAGACTCATTCTCAATTAAGTTTCCAGTGTTACCCTTCAATCTTGTCTTGATTAGAGACACCGCAATGGTCTCATGTGTGTCCTTTATTGATTCTAATAGTTGGAGTGAATCCAAAAACGACCTCAAATTTTCCGATTTGCCGTCAAACTCGGGTATCAGCTTCGAAGCTGTATTCAGAAATTCTACTACTGTCTGTGGCATTTTAAAATGTTTACTTGAATCGATTGAATCAGAATCTGATAAATCTTCCTCAACAGATTCCAGTTTGGAGGTTTCCCTTGAAGAAAGTATTATGTTAACGTCGAATTTAATTGGTTCTTCTAAGGTATGAGGGACTTTTTGTTGGATACAATATTTATCCAATATTTTTACCAACTGATCCCTTAAGTTCCAATATAATTCCAAACCTTGCTCTCTATGTTCTTTTGTAAATTTATGAAGGTGTTTATTTATTATTTCTCTTATATTTTCTAAGGAATTAATCAATATATTCAAATGCTTCCTTATTGTCTCTGTCTTTATGAAAACATTTTTATTAATACATTTGTATGATTTTCTAAAATTGTCCCTTTCGCTTGACAATATTTTCTCTATCAATTCCCATTGATCCATATGTTTAAATTTTATCTAGGCCATTAGCCCTACTCAAATATTTTTTTTTTTAATCTTTTGTTGTGCATTGAATAGATATGTATAGCTAGGTTTAAGCACATAAGTATTGCCATTATTATCAAACATATTTCTATTAACAACATGTCTTGTCCGTCATGTTTTACTATGATTTCGTTAATTACATTTGCCTTAGGATTGACTATCTTGGACTCTTCATTGCCCATTTCAAATAATGTAGAATTTTAAAATATAAAATTAATTATAATTAAAGTTATTAACGTAAATTTTTAGGTATTATTTATTATAAAAAATGATTTTTTTTTTTTTTTTTTTTTTTTGAACTTAAAATTATTTATATAAAAAATTTTTTATTTTTTTTTTTTAAATTTAAAAAAAAAATTTAATTATTTCCTATTATTAACAATTTCTTTTCTTTTTCTTTGAAACGTTATTTAATATAAAAATATTGTCCATTTAAAAAAAAATTTTTTTGTTTTGTCACAAGGCGGTTAACGCCGTTTGACTCTATGAGTGCGACTTTAACGCACTTCTTCTTTAATAAAGTTATTTACTTTTCTTTTTGTTTATTACCATATTGTTCGATGAGGAATTCTAATTTATCTATCCTCTTCCAAATCTCTGTTGAACGTTGCCAAGATGGTGGTGGTTTGGTGCTGGTCTCTCTTATCAGCACTGCACGTTCTCTTCTTAATTTGTTTATATATCCGCCTCTCCGTTTTGGTTTATTCATTCGTGGTATTTTTATTTCCTCTTCAGGCATCTTCTTGTACTGCCTTTGCCTATACTCCTCAATGGTTAGTGGTTGAGGTCCTGCTGACATCTTTCAACGCTGCTGACGGACTTTTCTGGCTGTCTACGTCAGTACTATTGTAGTGCAATATCACGCGGTTTTTACGCGTTTTTCTTTTCTAGTCCTGTGGTATTTGCAAGCGGATTTTACGCTCTGCAGGACATAAGCAGATAATACGCTTTTCAGGCTTTATACGCGGCTTTATACGCGTATCTGGCAGGATCGCCATATAAATAAAACACTTTTATTTATTTGAATAAATGGTTTTATTTATTAACTTTGCTGAGCTGAACAATTTAGCTCTTAGAATGGTCAAAGCAAAAGTGTGTCGATTGAACAAAATCGAACACTATTATACTTAAAATAAACTTACAAAGTTGCTTAAATTAACGTGAAGAAATGTAGCATTGGACAGAACATCTTTGGTCAATTTTATATGTATATCTCAACAATCGTTGTACAACACCAAAAGAGTTGACTGTTACAGTAGGTACCGTAGCAGCTTAATTGCACACAGCACTACTTGAGTACTCTAAATCTAGAGCACTTGAATTATTGTATAAGCAGTGCTGATCGTGTTGGTAGCTTTAATTATTTTGTGTGTAACATGATCACTCTTTATATTTTATTACCCAAAAATGTTCTTGTTGGTAATGATGACTTATAGTTTATGCTACAGTGTTACCTCTATTTTTGCGGATGATACGGCGATTCTTCGCTCAGGAATACTATCAACTGATGTTCTATCCAACTTACAAACAGCGTTATCTGATGTTAACAGCTATTTAAAAAATGGAAAATTCTTGTCAATTCACAAAAGACCCAAGCAATATATTTCACCAGAAGGCGTAAACCGTATTTCTTACCCCAAACCTCCATTTCTTGCAACAACAGTTCAGTACCCTGGTTGAACACAGTAAACTATTTAGGCGTTATTTGTTTCCCAAACTTAAATTCAAACATCACGTATCATGTATTATTGACAAAGTTAAAATGCTAACAAGGCTTTTGTATTCATTAATAAACAGGAACTCCAACTTCAACATTAAAAACAAAAGTCTAATACTAAAATCAATCTTCCACGCCGTAATGTTTTACGCTGCTCCAGTTTGGTCTACTGCTGCGCAGTGTCATGTTAAAAATGTACAGATTGCTCAAAACAAATTATTAAAAATGATATACACTCAGGTCTCCTTTTATGCGGATTTTTTTTATGCGGATTCGAATTTATGCGATTTTTAAATGAACGATTTTTTTTAGAATTTTAACAGGTTTCGCAGTTATGTTTATGATGTTTTTAGGCTTTTTGTCGTGTTTAAATTAAGACAAGTTTGCATCACTTTTATAGACGTTACAGTTTGTTTTATTTTTTTTTCTTTGTGTATGTATGAGTGTTGTGTGTGTTATTATTGAAAGAACAAACTGGGGATTTCCCTTCTTATTAGCTGGTGTTTTTTGTGTGTGTTATTACTGAAAGAGCAACTGCAGTGTTTTTTCTAGCTGATACAGACGCGTATTGTGGTTCATTTAGTAAAGTACGGTGCAGTGAGTGAGTGATTCGATTGCGTAACATTCAAATAGAAATCAATTTTTAACGTCCTCTATTTCCTAGGTGCTTGTTTATCACTTGGGATATAACAATGGAAAAAACAAAAAGAACGAGACAAACGATATCCCTGGAAACAAAAATTGAAATTTTAGACCGCATTTCAAAAGGAGCAAATTATACTGCACTTGGAAAGGAATATAAACTAGGGGAATCAACAATTCGAGCTATTAAAAAAAATGAGATTTCAATAAGAAAAACCGTAATTTCAGGCACAAAACTAAGCACTAAATATTCTTCTTACTCAAGAGACACATTAATCGAAAAAGTGGAGAAGGCTGTCGTTATATGGATTGAAGATTTAACAAAAAAGAAAATTCCTGTTAGCGGGTACATGATCACTGAAAAGGCTTTAAAATTTTATGAGACAATCAAAGATTCTGAACCGTCCACTTCTAGACCAAAGGATTTTGCAGCAAGTAAAGGATGGATGACGGGATTTATTAAAAGAAATAACTTCCATAACATTCAAATCCGAGGTGAGGCAGCTTCAGCAGATGAGAGCGCTAGCGCAGCATACCCAGAAAAATTTAAAAAAATTATTGAAGATGGAGGATATTATCCAGATCAGGTATTTAATGCTGATGAAACTGGTCTGTTTTGGAAAAAGATGCCAAGCCGAACTTACATTGCAAAATCAGAAAAACAAGCCAGTGGATTTAAAGCTTGCAAGGAAAGATTAACGATTTTACTATGCAGTAATGCTTCGGGAAATAAAATGTTAAAGCCGCTAGTAGTAAATAAATTTTTAAGACCACGCGCTCTTAAAGGTAAGGATTGGACTCGTTTGCCAGTTCATTGGATGGCAAACTCTAAAGCATGGGTGACAACTGCACTGTTTACTGAATGGTTTCATAAATGCTTTGTACCAGAAGTTGAATCTTATATGAAGAAAAAAGGACTTGAGTTTAAAGTTTTGCTGATTGTTGACAACGCACCTGGCCATCCTCATTTGGAGCATCCAAACATTAAAGTCGAATTTTTTCCACCCAACACAACTAGCATTATTCAGCCTTTAGATCAAGGAATAATTTCAACTTTTAAAAAATACTACATAAAAGGCACTTACCAATTCATTTTAAATAAAATTGAAACTGAATCACTTACGTTAAATGAAGTTTGGAAAAAATTTACAATTTTGGACTGTATTATCCTGGTAGAATCAGCGATATATAAACTGCGTCCTCAAACATTAAATGCATGCTGGAAAACTACATGGCCAGATTGTGTTGTAAGAAGTACTGGCGAGGAAATATCGACACTGACAAATGAAATAATAGATCTAGCTCATCAAATGGGAGGAGATGGATTTGACTCGCTAAACCAGGACGATTTGGAAGAGCTTTTAGCAGAAGAGCCATTAACCGATATCGAAGTTGTTAGCTCAGTTATAAGAAATGAGCAAAACGTGGATAGTGAAGACAGTGATTCCGAAGAAATTGTTGAACATTTCACTTCAAAAAAAATTGGTTATATCCTCAGCACAGTTAATGCCTTACAAAACCAAGTTCTTACTATGGATCCAGACACGGAAAGAGCACTAAAGATTCAACGCGGGCTGACTGATTTGTTTTCCGGATATCAAGAATTGCACAAGGAACTTATAAATTCAAAATCGCAAAGCCTAATGACAAATTATTTTTCAAGAAAAGAAACAACTGAAGCCCCTAAAAATTCTTTGATCTCATCCCCTAGTCACGAGATAAATTCTAGTGATGAGAATGATACTGACGTCGAACCCATTCCAAAACGATGCAGACCATTATTCAGTGGTTCAGATTAATCATAAATATTCGCAGATATACTTAAAAAATATTTAAGCTTATTTTTGGATCATTTTTAGTTTTCTTTTTTCTGTAATTAATGAATTATTACATTTATTTATGAACTTTATATTTATTTATGAATCGTTAAGTTTATTTAAAAAAAAAATTGTTTTTATTGTTTAAATGAATAAAATAAATATATTTTTGTTAATTTTTTTATGCGATTTTGTTATGATTTTTTAACCAAAATTTGAATTTATGCGATTTTTCAGAATTTTGGAACGAATCACTTGTTTTTATATGAAGCTAGAGTATATTTTTATGCGAATTTGATTTATGCGATTTTTTTTGGAACGCATCAGTCGCATAAAACGAGACCTGAATGTACAATTTACCTTGGCATTACTCAACACAACGACTACACACATTAGCCAACGTTGATCTCGTGGCAAACAAGATTGAACGGCTTACAATAAACTTCAATTCCAAATGTGTTAATTCGGAATTTATCCACATTAATGAGCTTATCTCATCACAATTTTATCCTTAACCATTAAACTTTTTATCTTAAAAATAAAACCCAGAAAAAAAATAATCAATAAGGCTTTTTGAGAATTTTCACCTTACTTTGTAATATTATGTAAATTCGATACATTTTATGTTATTGTTAAATATATTTAAGCAGAAAAGGAATATGTATCCTAAACTCTTAAAGAAAAAAAAAATTGTTAAATTAATAACTGATGAATGTTACATAAATAAAGAATTGAAATTGAAAAATAAAATTTTATTTTTTGAAAAAGTGAAAAAAGTAGTGTAGGGAAAAATGTAGGGAGAAAAAAGTGGGTGTAGGGGAAAAAGGGATTTTTTTCATTAGCGTAGAGATTTCTGAAAAAATCTCCTGGCATCACTGGTACCTATTAAAAGCAATGTAAGCTTTTACAAGACAATGCGACATACTTTTGCTTTGTTCAAAAGCTTTCATAAGACTAAATGAAATTGTTGTTTACTTTTACTCTTTGGTGAGTATATTCGTTTTCGTTCGGCTGTACACATCTAAGAAGCCGATTAGAGTTCGGCGTACTGGTGCCACTATGGATATGTATGTGTGTAAACAAAAATATACGATATCCCAGTCATCATTTCGAAGATTGTTTTAACAAAAATCACCTTACTGTGTCTTCGAGCACTTTTGTGATTAAAAACTGATTAATCACATGCGGTATTTGAAAAAGACAAAAAATGATTTTTTCTTATTCTTAAAAAGTGATTTATAGAAAAATGACATTAAATGCGATTCAAAAATAAGTCGAAACTGATCAGCAAATCGGATAAAAAAGGCTCTCAAGAAGAGTCGGGGGGGGGTAAAGTAATATTTTCTCCCGACAAAAGAATATTTTGTGATCAGAAAAAGAGCGCATTTATGATTGTTTTAATAGCACAGAGGAGTCAAAAAAGACTCCACATGATCATTTATTTCTTAAATGCTTACTGGGATTTTATTCACTATCTGTAGAAACAGGTTTTTTAAGTAAAACAAACAATTTCAATTCTATTTTGTTCACAATGATACGATCACTTTGTTTACTAGCTACCAGTAAAATAAGAAAATAGTATTAGAATGCAGCGTAATGCATGAAACACATAGACGAGAGCGGCTACACGAACACACGACTCAAAATGCTGCTGGTGGCAATTGTAGTCGTGTAGTCAGCTACCTAATTTTTTTCAAAACGACAGCAACATACAACAATAATATAAACAGCTGTTTTTATACAAATGCATTTTTATTTCAGTAGTGCCAATTATATTTTTTTTACTTTATTGAAATAGAACAACATGCATGATTCTATATAAACTTGGCTTAAATATACAATTACTAATTTATAATGCATTATTAGAACGTAAAAATAAATAAATAAATTTATTTGACCCCTTTTGATTATTAATCGAATTATAGCATTTCATTTGGCGAAGGTTTTTTTTAACAAAATAAAATATTTCAAAGCGCTAATTTCTTTTACATATTTTGTTATATTGTCAACACTATTTTTGTTTTGCAGCTAACAAAAATAGAAATTATCCTAACAGCGACAAAAGTTGTCATGTAGCCGTGTAGCTGTGTTGGTGTCAAAATAATCGCTTTCATATAAACGTGTGTATTTTATTTTTGGCAGGCTGTAGGCGTGTAGCCGCTGTTGTCTATGTGTTTCATGCATGATGTGAGTATCTCGTTTGCCTGCGCCCGACATTAAATAATAAATTTTAAAAATGTATTATTATTAAATATTAAAATATTTTTCGAAAATTTTTCGAGTTTTAGCTTTTTTGAAATCTGACAAAAAAAAATTTTTTTAAACACCAATTTCTTTCAGGGTAAATATTTTATGGTTTCACTACTACTTTTGAATGCAAGTATGTACTAAACGTAGAACCCTTAATATCATACTGTTTTTTGCAACCCTAAAAATTGCAGTATTTTGTATAAATAAAATAATTTATATTTATATTACTTTTAATATGCGCTTTTTATGGATATACATATACAGAATATATGAATGTTGTTTATAGTATTTTGATATTTGCAATAGTAATATGTATCACTTTGTAACATTTTGTGATGTTATAAAAATCGCAGAATATTGATATTGATTTTATTTAGTTTCTTTTATTAATTAACTAACTTAAATATTACACCAAAAAATATTGATATTGGTGAATTTTTATATTATTACCACAACGACCATAAAAACAACAAATACAGCTATGACCAAATACAAAATTTAGAATAACAATATAGGAAAACACCATATTTTTTTTACCTTTTCAGTGATTTCTCGGCACCTATCAAACCTATTGTCATGATGTTGGCGAATCATTCTCACAAACAACAAGCGCCCTAGCTGTCCTATTAAGAACATTATCGTGACAAGAACAACATAGGCAAATCATATTTTTTCAGGACTTTTTTTACTCCTTCGTTCAATTCTCGAGACTAGATGAACCGATTTTGACGACTTTAAATAGCAAACTTCTCAGGATGTTAGTGAATCCTTTTTCATGCCAACTAGCAACCTAGTTGCCCGATTGAAATCGTCATCGTGATTTCCACAGACGGACAGACGTACATCCGGACAGACGGACATGGCTATATCAACTCCGCTTGTTATAAGGATCACAAACATATATATTTTATGAGGTCCCGGTTTTTTTTTTCTAATTATTACAAACGGAATGACAAACTTATATATACCCTCTGCACACTGGACTGGAGGGTATAAAAAGTATTAGTTGTTAAATTAACTGAAAAAATAAGACATTATATAAAAAAAAACCTTTTTTAACCTTCTAACACTTCACTTTTGTATTAAAATTCAACTAAACATGTAAATATATTTTAAATCCATATTATTTACGTTTTATAGCAAAAATTGAAGGCTAAAGTCCCATCTATCAAACAAAAGAAATTCCAATCCAATCAAAAGTTATGGATTTTTGACCACCTTCTCGTGAAATGGGTCACTGCGCGGCGTGGGGTATGAACACCTAAAAATAAGCTTACCGATGCTCAAATTTTGTCAATAGCGTGACATATTTTACGTTTTCCTGCATACGAAAGCCATTATCGTCGTCGGTATTCAGAGAACAAATATCTAAGCTCAGATTTAACGAATCGGCAGTAAGTCTATCAAAGTATTCCTAGGACTTTCAAACTATGAATTTAAAATTTAATCCCAAGGTTAGACACAGGTTATAAGTGTGACATTTATAAAGCGAAGCTTTATTATACTGACGCGAATGAGAGCTCTTATGCTCAAGTCAAAACGGAACAGACTAATCATCATGAATCAGCGGAATTAGCTTAAAAATCAAAGGAAAAAGATAAAGCCATAGCTAAAACTAAAACTAAACAATATCCAACACCTTTTTTAAAAAACTTCTGTTTGCTTTTACAAAATACAGTTAAATAATTTTTATTTTGAGAGTTCTTGACTCTGAAACTAACGAACCATTCTACCATATCGTTGGCTTAGTCGGCAAGTATGCTAAGTCCGTTTTTGTTATAATTTTTCAGGAGGGACAAAAAAAATATCTAACTTTTTATGGGTTAATTTTTTTAAAATCTGTAATCGTAGTTTTGTTCTTTATTTCATCTTGTTTGAATACAAAAAATCGTAGAAATTCAAAATAAAACTTTTGCAGACTTATAGGCTCTTTTTGGACTTAGCATATTTGCTGTTTATGATTTTCTATTTTAAATGTGGACATAACAGATGTTCTTTTAATTTTATTGATTTGTTCTTTGATTTTTTATTGTGGTTTTTTAAATACATCAGACTTATTTCGTGGCTGTTGGCATATATAAAATAAATAATTTGTAACTTAACATAGTCTTATTTCATTGCTGTTTTAATATATAATATATAATATATAATATATAATATATAATATATAATATATAATATATAATATATAATATATAATATATAATATATAATATATAATATATAATATATAATATATAATATATAATATATAATATATAATATATAATATATAATATATAATATATAATATATAATATATAATATATAATATATAATATATAATATATAATATATAATATATAATATATAATATATAATATATAATATATAATATATATATATATATATATATATATATATATATTATATTATATTATATTATATATATACATATCTATACTTATATAATAAAGAGGTAATGTGTGTTTGTTTGTTTGTAGAGGGTAATCTCCGTAACTAGCCATCTGATCTTCCTGAAATTTTCACAGAGACTTACTGCGGATATGGGAAGTGCTATAGGCTATAATTTTTTAAATATTTTTGGTGGGCGTGGCACCTCCCACACAAAGTAAATTTTAATTATCATATACATATATTGAGTACTATGATAGGGAGAGCTTTGCAAATTTGTGTGAGGTCACCTATTGTTAATATTAGTAGCTACACCGGAAATGGGCGGGATCGGATAAGTGGGCGTGGTACCTCCCATACAAGTAATAGTAAACTATTATATATCTCGAGTAATGTGATAGAGAGAGCTTTTCAAATTTTTCTGATGTCACCTATTATTAATGTGAGTAGTCGGATGCAAAATGGGCAGTATCGGACCAATAGGCCTGGCACCTGCCATACAAAGTAAATATAAAATGCCATATATCTGGAGTAGTGTAATAGTGTAATAGGGCGTGATCGGAGCATTGGAAGTAGCACCGCCCATACAAAGTAAATATATGATATCATATAACTGGTGTGCTAAAAAAGGAAGCTTTGATATTTGCACGATCCTATCAGATCTTGGTATGAGTAGTCGAACAAAAAATTGGCGGGTTCACACCAATGGGCGTGGCACTCCCCATGCAAAGTAAGTATTTAATGTCATATATCTGGAGTACTGTAAAAGAGAGAGCTTTGTGGCTTTGCGTGAGCCCATAGGTTCTTTGTGTGATTAGTCGAACAAAAAAATGGGCGTGATGGAAGCAGTGGGCGTAGCACCGCCCATGCAAAGTAGATATCTAATATCATATAACTGGGAAAGGCTCTACATTTTGCACGAGTCCATCAGATATTAATGTGAGTAGTCCAATAAAAATTGGGCGGGATGGGATAAGTGGGCGTGGCACCTCCTATATCAAAAAAAATATGATGTACTACGAAAGCAACAGTCTTTTGACAAGTACATTAGTTAGCAATGTGATTTGTCGTGGAAAATATATTGTCAAAATCAAAAATCGCCAAACCCAAAAATCGCGAAAACAAACAAAAAACATTTTATATCAGTAAGTATCAAAATAAAAGAATCTATATTAATGATCTATACTTAGCATAATAAAGAGGTAATGTGTTTGTTTGTTTGTAGGAGGTAATCTCCGTAACGACTTATCTGATCTTCCTGAAATTTTCACTGATTCTTACTGCGGATATCGTAAATGCTACAGGCTGTATTTTTTTAAATATTTTTAGTGGGCGTGGCACCTCCCATTCAAAGTAAATTTTTAATATCATATATATAAAGTACTATGATAGAGAGAGCTTTGAAAATTTATCTTAGGTCATCTTTTATTAACGTGAGTAGTCAGACAAAAAAATGGGCGGGATTGGACAAATGCGCATGGTACCCCTATACAAACTTAATATTAAATGTGATATATCTGAATTACTGTGTAAGTGAGAGCCTTGGGACTTGCGTGAGCCTTTTCGTAGCAATTCGGAAGGGGGGGGAGGGGGAGGGTGTAGCGAAGCACACCGGGTTACATCTAGTATTATATATATTTGTACTTATAGGTGAAAAGAATTAATAATTAAAAAACAATTCATAAGTGAAGTAAATCATCACTAAATTTATGGTAGTCTTTAAATAAACTTGATTTTAAAAATTGTAAGTCTTCGCATTTTCTAGCTGTTGTTTTTGTTCGTTCCTGGTACAATTGCTCCAAATTCGAAAACTCCATAGCGTCTGTATTTTTATTTATTTTTTGAACTCCGTCATCCGATTCAATCCCGTAATCATCATGCTTGAAGTTTTCCAGAAACAATTATAATTATATTATTATTAATAGTTTTACCCTTATCATCAGCATATGCAGAGAGCTGTTCATTAAAGACTAGGAGGACTAGGAGAGATGCCCCATGGTGGAATAATGGGCTGAGAAGGCTCGAACGTAATGTTCGAAGATTAGTCAATAAGGCTAAGAGTATAATAAAGAACTAAGCAAATCCAAAAGGACCGCGTGGCGGAGCTACTGTGAGAAGATCAACGACCTTCCGGAAACTGTGCGACTTCAAAAGGCCCTCTCTCAGGAACACACAAATGGTCTGTGTACCTTAAAGAGAACAAATGGTTCATGCAGTTAATCTCCGGAAGAAACCTGTGAACTTCTATTGGAAACACACTTTCCACGATTTGTCCCCACCAGTCGTTGGCATACCCTCCATGACTAAAAGGAACATACGTTTAGCGGACAACATTTTTCAGAAAAATCGTGTTAGATGGGCGATAATAGGTTTCTCTCTATTAA
Organism: Cordilura impudica; assembly: GCA_963682025.1. Taxonomy (NCBI): domain Eukaryota; kingdom Metazoa; phylum Arthropoda; class Insecta; order Diptera; family Scathophagidae; genus Cordilura; species Cordilura impudica. Next base: position 178,786,271 of record OY821519.1, read on the forward strand.
AATCACCTGGTCCGGACAATATATAGCCATGTTTCCTGCAGGAAGGGATATCATCATCCCGCAACTGACTAAACTTTTCAAATCTTGTCTTCTACATGGTTTTGTCCCATCAATCTGGAGAAATAAAACTAGTATTTGTACCCAATGTGGGCGGGAAATCTGAACAGCTAACTAAATCGTATAGACCGATTAGTCTAAGTTCTTTTTTCCTGAAGACTATGGCGAAAGTTCTAGACCATCATAACAGGGAAACTTACCTGGCACGCAAACCCATTCATGAACTACAATTTGCATAACAACATGTTAAATACACGGAATCAGCTGTCCACAATGTTGTCACAATGATAGGAAAGGCCCTTGATGCCAATAGGGCAATTGAAGTGACCATGTTGAGAAAAGATGTTTCTCCAATCATAATCAACTGGACGCTAGAGATGCTCAACTCTAGGGTCATCACACTGAGCATAAGTAGACGTCTCATAAATGCCTCTAGATGCTGTCCTCAGGGTGGCTTTCTATTGCCTATGGCCTAAAGCCCCACATGATCATTCATCAATGATCATCAATGTTTACTTATTCTAATCTTGCATGGCGGCCAAAGGTGGAACAAACGAATGCTAAGGCAATCCTGAGCAAAGTGCACCGCATTGCCTGTATTAGTATCACCGGGGCAACTAGAACGTGTCCAACCGGTGCCATCGGCGCCATGCTCAACGTCACAGCATTGCATATTTCGACCATCGAAGATGCATGAGCGAGTGCCGTACGACTTCAGGAATCTGGCAGCATGAAAGGCAAAAAGAGCACTCATTTATATACTATCCGACAGTCAGGCTGCACAAAAGGCAATTACATCCTACAATGTGTTGTCTAGACTTGTTCTGGATTGTTCTGGCTGCACAAAAGGCAATTCCATCCTACAATGTGTTGTCTAGACTTGTTCTGGATTGCATCGAAGTGCTGAACCAATTAGGCAGATGCTTCGAACCAACCTTATGCTGGCTTCCAGGACACGAAGAACATGAGGGCAATGAAACGGTGCATTGCCTGGCCAATCGGGGGGCTCGTCGTCCTTTCATTGGTCCGGAACCATTCTTTGGTGTACCAACGGGATACATCAAAGAAGAAATGGAGGAAATCACAATTTGCCGAACACTGGGACAAAAGTCCCGGCCAGCGGCAGGCTAAGAGATTTATTACTCCATATAGTGTTCAATCGAAAAGACTACTCTCCCTTGACAAGAAGGACTTAAGGACTTTGACGGGATTCTTTACTGGACACTGTAATCTTAGATGCCATCCAAGAATAAAAGGTCAATCTGTTACGGACACATGTAGGTTCTGTGTTCTGTGAACAGGGGGTGGAAATGGCAGAACACCTTTTCTGTGAATGTCCGAGACTAAGTGGCAAGAGAACCCAACCCTTGCACTTGGAGGATACAATGTATCCCTCCGGGACATATGGTGTCTCTTGCCAAATGGGGTAATTGGCTTTACTAAAAGCCTTAATCTCTAGGACAACCATAGGCTGTACAAAAGAATAGAATAGTCACGATGCGGAGAGCCTTCCTAATCTAATCTAATCTACCCTTAAAGTTTAAATTACTAAATAATTATTGAGTTAATCTTTAACAATATTTTGTCTTATTAGAAATAAACAATAATCGTATTTAATTCTTTTGAAGGACTTTATTGAGACTATATGTGGGTAATGACTATGAAACTATTAATCTTTTTATTTTAAATTAACACAGAGGGTAATGATTATTTTATTGAACATTTTTGAGAACATTTTGATTTTAAACTCAAAGTACATTTTGATTTTGAAAAGCATTTTATTTCTAATGTGTGCATGTGTGCTGTTTCTAGCTGGACTTAGCACGTGTGTTTCATTGTTTTATTTTTTTTTTTTTTTTGACTTAGCATAATTGCTTTACACCGCATAACAACAAGAAAAAACAACATAGCAGCATTTTGTTTTTTGTGAACGATGTGTTTTGAGTTACACTAGTATTCTACATTAAAATCTCAATTTGCATAAAAAGTTGGCTTTGCCGACTAAGCTAACGATATGTGGCATTAAGTAGCAGGTCGAAGAGGTAGAAATGAAATATCCTGTCTGTTCAACTACCTTAGTTCATTGCCGGATTACATTCACACAGTTATTTTATATAGCGATTCATGTGCTGGGCAAAATAGGAATTCATATGTGAGTCCCATGTTTATGCTATATCTTTTGAACAACCCACAAGTTCATAGTACAGATATGGAGTATCACGCAGTTTTCGAGAGAAAAAAAAGAAGATTTCGCAAAAAATTCACCACCCTCGTGACTGGTATCAATGAATGATGTATAATGCATAGCTCTCCGCCATTAGTTGCATTAAGTTGTTATATATTAAATTATTATAATAACGAGTAAACATAATAAAAGAAAGAAAATAACCATGCATATTTGTTTGAATATCCTAGGTCAGCGATTAATTTCGTAAGTGTTTTGTTTGTAAAAGGAAATAGTTCATCGCTCTATGCAATAGTTAATGAAAACTGGGGCGAAGGTTTTAGCTTTCACTTTAAAACCAAAGAGTAACATTCAATGTATTTTATGGGATATTGATACAAATGCATGTGGTTGTACTATAACTATGTATTGATATATTTTATCAAATAATATCAAATTATAGAGTAACTCAATACTAGATTATATTTAAAATTCTCATGATGTTAGATACATACATATAAAAATGAAATTCTAAATGTTACTGAACAACAAAAGGGAACTAAGCCATGCCCAGGATTATAATGATTGTCTGGCCAATAGACAATCGTGATCGACAAGAAGAAGAAAGGACTACAAATTTATAAATAAATTAATAAAATAGAGTGCTCTGAATAAGGAACCTATATTGATCGAAAGAGACGCACTAAAAAAAATTGTACTTCACCTAATAGATGTTCCAACAGAAAATTACAACTACACTTGGAAGCTATTGAAAAATACATATGAAAATTAAAATCGGCAAATATTCTCAGAAAAACTTGTCAAATTACTTCCAACTCTCAGGAACAACCGGAGATAATAGAGGTAAATATGAGGATAAATAAGCAACAATTTATATTAAGTTTCTTAAATTTTTGTTACATATGAATTCAATTAGTAAGTATAATTAAAATATAATTAAAAAAAAAAAAACGTTATTATTTCATAATAATAATTTTTTTTTACCATAAGAATATTGTACAAAATAACTTTTAGACAAATTTATGACACATATATCGGGTGTCTTATAATTGCAATTATTGTAACGCTAATGGTGATTGTATTACACAATAAGTGGGTTGAATTAATGTTAATAATATATAACTATAGAAAATAAAAATAAAAAATTAAAAAAGTTTTTTTTTACAAAAATTCGTTCTTTTTTTAAGTGGAATCACAAAAATCTCTAGATCAAATTATTTTAAATGCTAGGAAATCATCGACAAGACCATACATAACAGAGACAATTACCGTGAAAAATATAGAAATTCACAATTTAAAAAAAAAATCATAGGTTATATTGAAAATTCAGAAACATAAGAAAAAGAAAGAATAGCACATGGGGAAATTGTTAAAGATTAAAGAAGAAGCAGTAAAACTACTAGAGCAACAATCAAAAATAAAAATTATATCAGAGAAAAAAATAAGACACAATCATTGCTAATTTGGACATCGATGAATTTTTTATAATTACAAAATAGGTAATTATGACTGAATTGCATAATTACATAACAAATTTAGAAACAGTATCCGTGACGGTGGCTACTAAAAAAGTCAATTAATTTTTTAATTTTATTTTCAAATCAAGAATTCACATGGTTTGATTCTATTCATTATAAAATGTCGCTAGATGATAACGAACCTTTGGAAACTCTTTGTATATTACGTCATCTGATTTAAAGCAAGTGACACATATACCACTAATACCAAAAGATATCAAAAATATTGCTCCATGTTTTCACGAATTCTATATAACTTTAAGGATGGCAACATTGCAAAATTTGATGAACAATAAAAGTTATTACCATATATTTTAACGTTTGTGTTAACTATATATACAGAAGTTTTCATTTCTTAAACTATTAATATCATATATATATTAGCGTGGCCTACGTTATATGTACATTTTTTAAATTGCGATTTTGGGGAGTGTCGGAGTGCAGTTTGTTTCCTTCCTATATAAAACTCATAAATGTGAAGTTTGGGGACGGATAAAGAAAAGTCGCGTCGGAAATGGATTGAAGTGTGTTTATATGGGGAAAATATGACTTTTTTTAAGATTTTAAAAAAATTTCGTTCTATAGTTTAATTATTATCATGTTGTTAACATATTGCAAATAAGACCGATAGTGGGTCATTTTTTCGAAATTGAATACATTATAGATGACAATTTTGAGTATGTGCTCGACCTCGATTATGTGGATGGCATTTGCCTTGCTCACTCACAAACATACACACTAGGCGGAAAATCTACATGCTATTCACGCATACGCAGCTAGAGGTGGATTAAAAATAAATGTCGGTAAGACAAAGATGATGTCCATCAACACAATGCCGCCCCCAAGCATCATTATAGATGGAAAAGTAGTTGAAACGGTCAACTCGTTCATGTATCTCGGCAGCATCATAAATGACAACGGAGGAACCGAAGAGGATATACTGAGCTAAAGGCACTGCAAGTCTTCATGAACACGTGCCTACGTAGAATCATGAGAAGATTCTGGCCGAATGTAATATCTAATGAGAGCTATGGAGATTGACTAAGCAGAAACCAGTAAGCCAGGAAATAAAAGAGCGCAAATGGAAATGGATAGGCCATACCTTAAGAAAACCAAGAGACGATATTGCCAGACAGGCACTGGAGTGGAACCCGCAAGGAAGTCGTAGAAGAGGTAGGCCTGCAAGCACCTGGAGAAGATCTGTAGAGACGGAAGCAGCAAGAATGGGACAAAGCTGGAGTGAAATTAAATATTTGGCATTAAATAGATCTGAATTTAATAATTTTGTTGTGGCCCTATGTTCCTCTAAGAAATAAATAGGAATAAACATATATATATAATAAGGAGTACATTGTAGAAGACAATACTCTCTAAATTATGTTTAAAATTTTGTGAATATTTTTTTAATCTAATTTAGAACCTCGGATCTCCACCCAAGCCAATCACCAACGCAAGGTGTTGCAGAAGAGTTGCTGATGGAAGAAATCCTCGTAGAAGGGATACTTGAGTCGTATGAAGAATCCATTCGGACACAAAAAAAAATATATTCTCATCGAAGAAAAGGCAGAAAGATCTAAAAAAATGGAAGTCGCAGATAGCAAAACATCTTAGAGAATCTGCACAACCATATGTTTCTACAAATAAAAAGGAAGTACCAGCAAAAACAAAACATAAAAGAACCATGTAATAACTGTCACCTTGAGTGCGCTAACATTTTTACAACTGAAGATCGGATGTACATACGTGAATCATTTTGGAATATGACTGACAACGAAAAAATTATGGTCTATTTTAAATTTGTTTTTTGTCAACCTGTTAAACGCCGCACCACAAATTCAACAGAAAAGCAATTTCAAATATATCCGAATCCATATATATATATAATAGAGAATTTAACATTTCTTTTTACAAACCAAAAAAGATCAATGTGAGAAATGTGTTCTTTATAATAATAAAGAAAATATATTTTCACCAACTGAAAAAGGAAATTATGAAGAAAATATAGCTGAACAAAATGCGTTAAAATTGGCTCGAGATAATGATAGAGCTAATACAGACACGTAAAAATGTGTTGTGTGCTACGATTTACAAAGCGTTTTTAACCTGCCGAAAGGAAACGCAGCATCATTTTATTACTAAAGAAAAATTAGTGTGTATAATATGACAGCAACTATCACCATTCCAAATATGAAGACATTTATATATTGTGCTTTATGGACGGAAGTTGTGGTCGCAGTGGTAATGATATTTTCAGTGCATTAATTAAAATATTAAAGGAATTAGTGAAAAACTATCCATGTATAAAAACGTTAATTTATGGAGCGATGACTGTGTTCCACAAAATAAAAATATAATTAACACAACAACTATTGAAATGTTCATTAGAAATAGTAATATTAATATCATAATACACAAATTTTCGGAACCTGGACATTTACTAATTCAAGAAGTGGACTGCGTGCATGGTGGTTATGTTTAAAAGACATTGAGATTAATAGCCAACTCCATCTTATAAATTTGCTTAAAAATATGATAACAAACAACAACAAAATTAATAATTTTGGAAATGTTTCCAAATGATTTCCATGCCTACTCTGTGGTGGCAAATAAAATTGACTTTAGAAATGTTCAATTTTCAAAAATAAAAGTGATGGTGTGTAAGAAGTCTTGTGAATTCAACATTATTTTTAAAAAATCTGCCAGGGATAAAGAATTTAAAACCGTTCTTTTAATGAAATCAGCTACGAGAAATTGTTTTAAAACACCCCATAATATTTTTGAAAAGAAACTAAATGTTTTGAAGGAGGTTAGTATTTCAAATGACAAGAAAAAGGATATCAAAGATTTTCTTATATTCCTTCCAAATATGGATAGAGTATACTTACAAAATTTGCTTAAAATTTAAGGCCAACCTATATTTTAAAATTTTATATTACTTATTTTTTATTTAGTGTGGTATTCTGAAGGCTGTCTCTTTTAAAAAAACATAACAGTAGGACTGTTTATTTTTGTGGTTTTTACAAATTTCAGTAAAACTAAAAATTTTTCAGTTTTTCTTGGCTTTATATTAAAAAAGACTGTTATTTTTAAGAAAATGTTCCTTGTATATTTTATAAAATGTATTAAATACTAAATCATAACAGTGGAACTGTTTATTTTGTGTTAATTTTTCAAATAAACAAGAAAAAATAAAAATGTAACGTTTTTTCTTCAAATATTTAAAAAAATATAGGGTACATTCCATTTCATAAAAAAGTTTGATATGGACCACAAAAATATAATTTTAATTTTCGGGAAATCTTGATAACTTGCGACTTATTGTATATAAAGGCGTGAAAACTTTTATTTTTGTTTAAAATATATGAAACTATTCATTGATGTGGCATAAAATCTATGAGATATTGAAATTTTCACATTTTTAATTTCTCAAGGGTAACAAGTGAATTTAATAAATGTGAAAAATGTATATATTTGTTTATATTTTAAATGTTATTGAGTAAAAACTTTTTTATAAGGTGAGTTTTGAGACACAACTCAATATTTAAGGGTTTCTGATATTAAATTTATTATATTATTTATTTATTATATTATATTTATTATATTATTATTATATTATAACAAACTTATTCAGATAGAAGTATCTAACATTTTACTGACATGAGGCAAAACTAAAATTGCTTATATTTTTAGTCACGCCTAAGCTCCCCGTTAGGTGAGTAGTTAGCGTGCTCTCCTGTCATGCGGGGATCGTGGGTTCGTTTCCCACCAAAGGCTTTGGTCTGTCGCTGCAAAAACCAGCCAAATGGTCTTTGTCACCTGGCTTATCCCTGGACCCAAATTAGAATACAAATTTACTACGTATTGTAATTAATGTAAATAAATGAATAATAAATAATAAGTTCATAATTTATAAGCAAAGTATTACCCCTAACTTTGACTTTGGGTATTACAACGCCGGTTGCGTTAAAAAATATACCTTTGGTGTCTTATAAAACGATCTTAACAGTTTTCTGCTCTAATAATAGAAAAATTCAATTTTTTATATAAAAGTTAATTCTTTATATAGACAAACACATCATTGTTTTTATAAAAGCAATAAATAAGAAAATATAATAAGTACTGGTCATATAAGAAAAACAATTATATTTAATGTTTTTGTTATTTGACCAGATACAATAGTTTTTTTAAGTATTTATTGTTGTTTCGAGCTTACTGGTCGATTTTGAATATGCAAATAAAACGAAGTTTATTTCATAAGTTTCCCAACGTTTCGTCGGTCTATGCCGACTTCTTCAGGGTTAATTTTTTATTATTTTGGAAATTATTTAACAATTATAATTGACATCGGAAATGGTCGTCCAGTATTAATTAAATAAATATCCCAAAAGGCGGTTGTCAAAGTTGTAAAATTAAAAAAATATATAATAATAAATAAAACTTGCACAAATAATTACTACACTAATATCACAGTTGCTACAATACTAAAGTATAAACAGAATTTGTGTCGTTTTTATCTTCTTTTGTGTTCATAGAAAACTCTCCTTTTTGTTGTTTCCTAAGGCTTTCCAACGTCAGTCTTTTATTTTCCCTCCTCTCAATATCTAAAATTTTTATGTTGGTGAAATCCGCTCTGTGGTTTTTCTCATACATGTGTTGTGCCAATCCAGTTGTTTGTTTTTTTCTCTTTATATCAGCTTCGTGCTCTGCTATCGGTGTGTTTAATGTTCTTTTTGTTTGTCCAATATAAAACATATTGCACTGCTCCCCGTTTTCTTCATTCCCCTTACACGAAAATTGATACACAACGCTGCTCTGTTCCATTTTCGCTGTTTTCCCTTTTGTGTTGGAGAAAAGAGTTCGCAGTGTGGTGTTTGATTTGTGGGCAAATTGTGTGTTTGTGTTTGGTATGATCGCTCTCATTGTTTTTGTGTCTGTGAGCGACGGAATAAAGTTAACTGAGAAATAACTTTTTAATTCAGGGTTGTCATCTTGTTGATTTTTTGTTTGATTTTTATTTTTCGGGCAGGTGTAATTTTGTATAAGTGTGTTAATTGTTTGTTTTGGAAAACTGTTTTTAGATAAAGTTTATTTTATTATTTCAATATTTTTACTTTTAAACTCAGGATCGCTGATTGTTAAAATTTTTCCCATAAAGTTGTTGGCAGTGTTAAAAACCATTTTCTTAGGTTGTGTGGAATGGAAGTTGATAATTCGCCCTGAAGCTAAATGTTTTTTGTACCAGTCAAAAGCAATTTTGTTGTCTTTTCGGTGAAGTTTTACGTCTAAGAATGGTAAATGATTATTTTTCTCCATTTCCGAAGAGAATTTAAGTTTGTTGTGATATCTGTTGAGAAGTTCTAGAATTTTGGTGTTGTCATCTTTTTTAATTATAGCGAAAAAGTCATCTGCGTATTTTAATATTATTTTTACATCTATGTTTTCTTTATTTAATTGTTTTTTAGTTTCATCTAGCAGATCATCAAATACTATATTTGCAATTGTTGGTGATAGTGGGTTTCCCATAGGCATGCCAAAAGTTTGATTGTATATTTCATCTTCGAATTTGAAATAATTATTGTCTTTTAGACAAAATTGTAATATTTTAAGGAATTGTGTTTTTGGAATGTTCGTTTTTTCCTTTATAATGTCCCACTTTTTCATAATTATATTTATCGCCGTGTATATTGGAATGTTGGTGAAAAGCGCAATAACATCATAAGGTATAAGAACCTCGTTATCGTCTAGTGTGATGTTGGAAAGTTTTTCTTTTAGTTGGTAGGCATGTTTAATATTGTATTCATCGGAGACCATATTTTGTAAAATCTTTCCTATATACTTTGCTAAATTGTAACATGGGACCTTCTGCGACGCCGATATTGGCCTTAATGGTGTACCATCCTTGTGTATTTTTGGAAGGCCGTATAATTTTGGTGCTTGGGCTGCAACAAAATCGTTGATTATGTTGTTATTTTTAGTTTGTAATTTTCGTGTAGGATCCTCTCTCATCGTCTTATATGTATTTTTGTCATCCAGTAGTTGATTCATTTTTGTCATATAGTCTTCTTTGTAAAGTATCACATGTTTGTTTCCTTTATCTGCTTTTGTAACGACAATAATGCTTTATTTTTCTTTAAAAATGCCATTGTATTTTTGTACACTGCTAATATAAATTTTTCCTTTTCCGAATTTCTTATTTTATTTTCGTAAGTGGAAGCTCTGTTGCTGGTTCTTACTCTCGCCACTTCTCTTTCTCTATCTGTCTCAAGTGAGAGGATTGCTTGTTCGATGTCCGCTATAATTTTAATTGGTGAAAAATTTTCTTTATTTATTGGTATTGCAAATTTTTCTCCGAGCGACAAAAGCCATTTGCATTGTTCTGGGAATTGTATATTTGTTGTATTGTGGAACCAATCTTCATTGTAAATAAACCCAAAATCATTTAATAATTCTCTTATCATTCTGTTCAGCTTGTCTAAATGTGTTGTTTTTGTTGTTCGTCTTATTTTACTATGAACATTCTTTTGAGCTTCAAAAAACGTTTTTGATTCGACGTTGTCAATTTCAGTTTCTATTGCTTTAGTATTATGTTTCATATTCTTCTTTAGTTCTTGTATTGTTTAATGTTTTTTCTATTTTTTCTGCTTGTTTTTGTATTTTTGGTTGTTTGAATAAGTTTGTGACCTTTGTACTGTGCTTTAAGTGTGCGGGAATAGCACTGAATTTCTTGCATTGTAGTAGAAACTGCAGCCTTTCTGATTGTTTAGCCAATTTATTGTTGTCATTGCAATATTGTTTTAGTCTGATTTGTGTGTTGATGTTGCATTTATATTTTATATGCTGGAAAAAGTTCTTCATTTTCAATATTGTTTGTCCAAAATAATTTTCTTCGATTAATTTTTGTTTTTGTTATTTGACCAGATACAATAGTTTTTTTAAGTATTTATTGTTGTTTCGAGCTTACTGGTCGATTTTGAATATGCAAATAAAACGAAGTTTATTTCATAAGTTTCCCAACCCTGAAGAAGTCGGCATAGACCGACGAAACGTTGGGAAACTTATGAAATAAACTTCGTTTTATTTGCATATTCAAAATCGACCAGTAAGCTCGAAACAACAATAAATACTTAAAAATTATATTTAAATTTAAATGATAATAGAATTCAAAAGAATCGGCTATTGTATTAAAATGGTAACCGTACATAAGATTGGTTATAAATTGAGCTTACGAAATAGGTGGAGGGTATCACAGATTCGGCACTGTCGAATTTAAAACCCTTAATTGCTTTTTATACCCTCCACTCCTCAGTGGCAGAGGGTATATATAGGTTTGTCATTCCGTTTGACACGTATCGAAATAAATTCCTGATACACCAAAACCATATACATATTTTCTTGATCATTATAACAAGGTAAGTTGACTTAATGATGACCGCCTGTCTGTGGAATTCACGATCACGCCGTCAAAATCTAAGCTAGACCGTTCTTTTTTTTTTTGTATAAAATCGTTTATTAACATCCTGAAGGAGCTGCTATTTAAAATCGTCAAAATCGGTTAAAGGGGTCAGAGAGATATAAATGAAGTTTTGAAAAAAAAACTCTTGCAAATATAAAATTTTTCAATGTGTTTGGTGTGTGTATATTGTGTGTATATTAATACTGCACGTGTCGCATTGGCCTAAGCAAGTATTACCACATATTGTTTTATTTTTAA